>CM022298.1:152789485-153110962 GCA_011799875.1 Thinopyrum elongatum
TATACTTAGTGATCTTCCTTACAAGAATTAGTTAAGTCAGTGCTGCCAAATTAGCATGTCACATACAATATCACAGCGTATAAGTCTGCATCACAAAGGCGCCAAAAAAAGTACGTGGTGCGCTATTCTATATAAGCAGTATCGGCATATACATTGCATGATGCAGCTGGAATCCATGGATTTGCCGGAACCAAATCAAATCTACCTGATCACTTGGTATTTTAATCAGCGAGAGCGTATGGAACAAAAGAAGCTCGATATCGCAATCTAGATCGATAGAGTTGATTAAGCAAACACTCGCTCGTGACATCGTAAGTTAGTGCCGTCCCGGAGAAATTTATGCCGAACTGTCATGTCCATGTTTTTGGCTGTCTGTCATGTCCATGTTTCATTCGTAAAAGCGTATCCATGTAGCTAGAAAGATACAGCTAGCTAGCATGAACCGAAATCTGTGTCCTAGCCAGCTGCATCAACTAATCACTATGTTAATTTATTCGTTGGATTTATCCTAGCTACCGGCCGAAACAACAAGATCACACATATATCTGACCCTCGGATTTGTAAGCTAGGCAGAAACACTACAATACCTGCCGGCCGGCCGGCCTGTGATAAATGCAGAGTGATCTGTGGCAATGTGCACGAACGACATTTTATGCAGTGAAATTTAAACCCTAGTGTATCATGCAGGCGACCTGACTTTGGCCAAACTAATTGGCGGCCGGCTAAATTAATGATCTCGTCTTTCCGTATTACGCCCAATCATTAAATCTAGTCACAACCCAATAAGCTTTTACTTTTGCTTGGCAGCTAGCTAGGTGCATATGTACATTTGCTCTCTTCGACCTTCACTTGCTTTTGCCACAGTACTGCATGCAGCCGGACAGGCAGCACTACTACATCAGCGAATCGGGCCCGATGCATGCACCTTTGACACCTACTAGCAAATTATTCATTTTATATAAAACACTGCATATTGTGTACTTTCAACAGCAACAACCACAGATCAGTTGCAACAAGAAAATCAAAAGTGACATTTCCGAGAGGTACGTACGGCGCCGACGTGTGAAACCGGCAAATCACGGCCAAGAGGCAAACTTAACTACTTACAAAAGGGATTAATTGATTGATTAAAATGGGCTAAACCCAGATGGTCTTGGCGCTTAGCAAATGTACTGGCTCTGAAGGAGGAAGCTTCCGCGCGTCTTACGCCAACAAAACGCCATGCTTCTGCACGTACGTACGTGCTTAACCAAAGCAAATACTGCGAAGCAACCGAGAGACGTCGACCGATCGATCGATGTAACGTAACGAGGCGAGGAGGCAACAGTCAAGTGGCTGGATGTTTTTAAGTAATGGCTGCCACGTATGACTGACTATGAATCGACTGTGCCCTTTGGGCTCGTTCTCTTTGTCCTTGTCTCCACCCATCCCCTTGAAAAAGTCCTTGTGCTGGTGCACTGACGTGTACTCCCTCCGTCGAAGAAATAGATAAAAATAGATGTATTTAGAAATAAAATATGTTTAGATACATCGATTTTTTCGACAAGTAGTATCGGAGCACTTGACTAGGCACGTAAGTACATACATACACATGGTTTTTCCCTCCTTGTTAACTCAGTTGTGCACAAATGCATGCATGTGCTTGGACGCTTGGTAGACCGCCAAGGTTAGCTTGTTAAATTGTTAAATTAATCAGTAACGTATTGCGCATAAAATTTCGTTGAGCACGTAATGCACCGTGAACCGGAGACCAACGGTGAAAGGTAACAATAAATTAATGGCCCCTTTTTTTTGGACGAAAAGGTACGTCCTTAATTGCGTAGGTAGATGACCTAGATTAGTCTTCACAAGGTAATTAACATGCTTCATCACGCTACATACGTCGTCGGATAATATATCTGATACGTGCATGCTGGACGTACAGCATGGTCCATGCGGATGTATCCTGCTTCAGTTCTTGCGGAGGCATCTAAAGCTCCAAGAATGTCGACATATACTCTCTCCGTCCGAAAAAGCTTGTCCCTTAAATGGAGTGCTAGATACATCCATTTGAGGAACAAATTTGGGACAAGTTTTTCCGGACGGAGGGAGTAGTTCTTTTCTTCTACAAGGAGATGTCGTCATGCAGATCAGCCTTTTACCTTTACCAAACGCATTTCCTGGCCCCGACCACAAGGCCACATCACATGCAAGTAGATCAGTACTGACGTTGCATGTTTCGCGCGCATGTTTGTACTTTTACTCTCTGTCCTGGTTAATTTACACGGGCAGCCTGCTAAATGCATGGCCGGGCTGTTTGGGTGGAGACAAGGAACTCCATGTCATATCATAAAAATTCATAAGTACACTTGCATGATTATAAATTTACGTTGGTAAATAAACAAACATGCCAAGGATTTAATTTCAACTCCATGCATATCACCGTTGGGCAGAAAAGACATGGAACTAAAAATATCATAAAGTGATGACTCATAATAATAAAACAATGTTGGTCTGAATTAAAATTAGAGTCATTTCATTCTCAATTTAAACATCAACATTAAAAAAAACATTATCATTATTTGATGCTTAAAAAAATACATCATGCAAATACACATAATAAATCCTGAATAAAATATCTTGTTGGTTCAATTTTACCCAGAATAATAATGTGTTCATTACCCATAATAAAGTTTTTTTAACAGTGCAAAACATAATAACTATTAACTTAAACGCACCGGTAATATATAGCCAAAGTTATTTCGGCCCAAAAATACCCACGGTTATCCGAAAACCGGCCCAAACCAGCAGCTTAAAGCGTAAAGAAAAAAAACTTTGTGCTGGGCTAAGACAACTTGGGCTTCAGCCCGGCCGAGGAAACGGCCCATAAAGGGCCCGAAGGCCTGCTAGGAGCCGCGCCTCGCTGTGGGGCGTCCGATCGAATCGGACGGCTGCCGCTAATCCATATTGGAACAAAACTGCCGTCCGGGTCAAACCCTAGACCATTTCTCCCCTTGCTCCCCCGATTCTCACTCTCTGTTAGAGAGCGGCGGCGTTCGCCGGCGGCCCCAAGGCGCGCCGGTCATGGCAGCACGGCGGCTGCGCTCGCCGGAGCAGTGTGCCGCGGACTTAGTCCGGCGCGCTCCTCCGTCGAGCGTGGCTACTGACGCCGCGTGCGAGGGGCAGGATTTGCACGCCGTGCTGTTGCATTTCGGGGTGACGGCGGTGAGCACGACCACATGGCCGAGCAGGCGTTCGTCCATAAGCACGGCGGCAGTGTTCTGCTCGTCGCTCCGTCGGAGGCGGCGGCGTCGCGGCGTCCTCGCCCTCATGCAGTGGTGAGCGCTGCACGGGCCCCGAAAGGTAGAGGCGAGGAAGCGGCACATCACTGTGAGCATCCAAATCTTTCTTCTCCAATTTGTGTTCATAATGTGTTCAATTGGCGAAAAACAAAATCCTAATTTAAAAAATTAGGGTTCTACCAAATTGGGAAAAAAAATCTAGGGTTCTTCAAGGGGGTTGCTACTGTTCCCCCGCTGCCTTCTAATTTGCTAATCCCAACGGAATCAAACACTTAAAAGATGATCAATTTTAATTAACAGAAACTTAATCATGAGCATTAATTCTTCAGAGGCTTAATTAAAACTGATTAAGCATAATGGCAATAGAGATCCGTGGCAGATTAGAATACAACATGATGATTTACAGAGGGCATCAAACACAGCAGCATGCATATTGGGATAATCAGGGCTAAAGCTTTCAATTTTGATCCTAAAACCCTAAACCTGACATTGATCTAAACATGATGTTGATCTACTGATAAATAAGGTAGGGACCTATTGCAATCAAAATTGGCGTCTGATACCATTGTTGGATCTTATGCATCACTAGGATGCCAACAATATAATGAGATTGCATCTAGATCACCCAATAACAACAAGAACAAGGATGGGTTTAGAGATCTTTTACATGTCACGGAGGTCGACATGATCGCCTGCTCGGTGCAGGCGCGGTGGAGGGGTGATGTAGTCGAAGTAGACGATCTCCCCGACGTCCAGATGCCCTCAGGACGCCACCGGCACTGGCCTGAGACAGCGGCGGCGGCTGGCTTAGGTCTTCCCGTCGCTGTAGCACTCCCCTGATCGAATGGGGTGAGAATATCGGGAGGAGAGATACCGTACGTGAATAGTGATCTCGCAGGTAGCCAGCTCTCTCCCGTTATCCCTTTAATATAGCGCCGGCGACAGGGGACCCAAAACCTGAGTTGGTTTTTGGCGCCCCCGATTAGGGTGCGTTAGTTCTGATCAAGGCCTACGCACATTGGTGCATGGACCCCTTCACTTATCGTTATCCTTTTATTTTTTCTTCTGTCAGACTAATAGATCTAACTGGCTGTTTTAGCCGTCAGATCAAACCAACACGCTTCACGTGCATTCGAATGCGACCACGACCCTCGAGCTCGGCCGGAATGTTTTCCCTTGGACTCGTGCAGGGACACGAGAATATTCGCATGCTTTCGGGTACAGATGCAAGGGCATCAAGTCAATCAACTTGCATAGGAGAGCGAAGGACCTTCTTTTGGGGATCCCTAAACAATGGGCCCCCGGGCTTGCGCTCCATACAAGTGTCTACCCGCTCCTGGTTTGCCGCCTCGGTTACCGTTGTGTCCTTCGAATAAACTACTACTTCAGATGCGGTTCATTACTGTAGTACCTCGATCATGCATGCACAAATCGAGAATTAGGTGACCCAACTGCCCAAGACAAGTGTTCGAGGAATGTCTCCATGTACTTGTAGTATGTTTCTTGTTTACTTTGTTTGAAGAACTGCAAGGTCAGTCAGAAAGGTGAGCTTCTTCTTCCTCAAGAAATTCTGCGTGTTGCTTTTGCTTCTCTCCTCCTTGACCGGCTGCCTCACAAAGCTAGCTAGCTACCCCCACCATGCATGATGTGTCGTCTATGTGAGGACACAGGCGGAAGGGGCACCTCGGTCGCTCCTCTCTATCTCCCTCTCTCTGGCCGAACGAGATGACATTGTTATTGTCGTCATGTTAATTGTCAAGATACGAGACGTCAAAGATAAATTAGATACGGCATTATATATCAGTTTTCAAAGCCCTGACAGATCAGCAATACGTGCATAAAGCAACACTGCGACGACAGTTGTTGCTTCGGTGAATATACTAATTAAACTTCAAGATCTGGCAGGAGAAGTGAACCGAGTACTTTCCTCGTCACCTGCCTGGGGGTTCAATGCATGCGCTACGTACCGACACAACACGTACTCCACTAGTTTGTATTCAGTTCCTGTCATGAGTCATCACGTACGTGTGGACGGTGACGGGTAGCTAGCTGTATTGGACGGTGCTGCTCTCCGTCTCGAGCTCCCGAGACTCGTTCGTTCAGTGTGTGTATTTTGTCAGTGGGTGTGTTCTCTACGCTTCAGAAAGATATCTTTGTCCTCTTTATATATCTAGCTATAAGCTAGCTACATGGTAGTATACATGTGTGAGAAGGAAGAGATTGCCAACTGACTAAACCTTCATCGTGCAAATAAATACAACGCGGTGCATGGGGAGTTCGGGTTAAACAAAACTAACAAATTGTAGTATAATGGTGTCACGGATTACCTGTCTTGCTGTGGTTTCATTTTCTCTTCTTCTTTCTGAAGACATGAGGGAAGTTTATATATATAATCATGGAGAATATTTCTAGAGAGCTCTTTTACGGTGATTGGCGAGTTACGACTCGTAATTTCGTGCAACTCCGCCCCTGATTTTTTCTAACCGTCGGATCAAATAAATCATTTAAAGGTTTTTTTGTGTATGAAAAGGGTAGAGTAGTAAATTGGCAGGTCAATCCAGTCGCTAGTCAATCCTTCGCACAGCCTTCGTCGTTGTCAGTTTATTAGCCTCCTCAATCTCCTCGCACAGCCGCCGCCGCCGACCCTCCCCTCGACCGTGGCGATGCCGGCGCCGTCGCAGACCGTCGCACAGCTGCAGCCGCCTATACTTTTTCTCGCCCCTCCCCTAATCCAGTTCCTGTCCAAAGCCGCCGCCGCCCTAAAATTGCCAATCACTATAACAGTTGTAATTTCTAGATGCCCGTTTAAACGAAGAACTAGGCCACTTTCTCCTGGCGATGGCTTGTGAGGTTGGCGAACATGCGTACGGCGGCTTTGACCGCCCCGGCGTAGAACAATGGGTGATACTTTTTTTTGCGGGGTAACAATGGGTGATACTAATAGTTTACATTCAGGACCATGAAGCGTGCATGCATTGTTTTCCCTTGCGCATGCATGCATGCACTGATAGCACGTTCCCTTGCAGCCTAGTAGAATCTTGGCGGCAACTGAGAGGAGGTGCGCAAGCGTAAGACGTAAAGTAGGGTCTATTATATTGTCCTTGTACACGTATTCGTATATGTATGTAATTGTATTGTGATCATTTATATATTGAGACGTGAGACTGGATGTCAACCACCCACGCAAAAACCCTAAACCCTGTGTTTCAACTTGGTATCAGCCAGGTCGGGCCGCCGCCGCAAGTCCCTCGTGCCGCCGCCCAATCCTCTCTCCGCGTAGCCGCCGCACTTCCATCCGCTGCTGCCGCTGCGTGCTATCCATCCGCTGCTGCCGCACGTGCCATCCATCCGCGCCGCCGTTTCCGATCGCTGTTGCTGCGCGTGCCATCTTCCGCGCCGCCGCCGCGTCTTGCTCCGCCGCCGCCGCGCGCTGCTCCATCCGCGCCGCCGCTGCGATGTCCTCTTCTGCTATGTCCGTCGGCCAAACTGCCGGCGCCCTCGTCTCTTCCCCCGTCGCCACGATCCTCGCCGCGCTCGCCGTCCCGACGATCTCCGTCCGCCTCGGTCGCCACAACTTCATGCTCTGGGGGGGGGGGCATCACCAGCACCGTTCTTGCCGGTGCCAACCTCCACGGACACCTCGATGGCACCCAGGCGGCACCGGACAAAACACTTGTTGTCGGCACCGGCGACGCTGCCACTACCGTCGCCAACCCGGAGTACCACCAATGGTGGGTTCAAGATCAGCGCGTCAAGAGGCTTCTTCTCACCTCCATGGATGAGGATATTGCATGCCAACTCATTGGCTGTGAGTCGGCGCATGCGGTGTGGACAGCCGTCGCCGCCATGTTCGGCGCCTAGAGCCGCGCCAATGTCCGCCACATCCGGCAGCAACTTCAGTCGCTGAGGAAGGACGATCTGTCTGCCGCGGAATACATGCACAAGATGAAGGCCCTGGCCGACACTATGGCCGCCGCCGGCTCTCCGATCCGCTATGATGAGCTTATCGATCACATCCTCACTGGCCTCGGCTCAGCCTACAACTCCATCGCCGCCTCCTTGGGCGTGAGTAACGCACCCATGCCCTACTCCAGTTTTTACTCATTGGTTCTGTCCTTCGAGGCGCTGCAGGCACAGCAGAGTGCGGTGGAGGGGTGGTCTCCCTCCGCGAACGCCGTGACCCGTTCGGGTTCGTACGGCGCGGGCGGACGCGCGCCCTACTCCGATCCCTATCCCTTCCAAGGGGGGGGGGGGGCGCCCGGCTGATGGACATGGCCAGCCAGGGCAGAGCCGCCAGGGTGGTAATGGCAGCAAAACCGGCGGCCATGACCGCAACGCTGGTTATGCTGGCAATGGCCGGCAAGGTGGAGGGGGCAACGCCGGCAACAACGTTGGAGGAGGTGGGCGTCGCAACCGCTGGCGTCCCCGGTGCCAAATTTGCAAGAACTGGGGCCATGAAGCTGACGACTGCCGCAAGCGCTATGATCAGGATCACAACTCCCGCTCCGCCAACTCGGCCTCCACCAACACCGTCGACTTTCCTTGGGTGCTGGATACCGGGGCTACGAATCACCTGACTAATGATCTTGAGCACCTCCAGGTTCACGAGCGCTATGACGGCAAGGATCAGGTTCAGGTGGCCAATGATGCAGGTTTGTCTATTTCACACATTGGTCATTCGCGTTTACCCGGTTCATCTCTTAAACTGCGTAACATCCTCCATGTTCCACACATCAGCCAGCATCTTCTCTCTGTTTATCATCTTCTTTGTGATAATGACGTGTTTGTTGAATTTCACCGTCGTTTTTTACTTGTTAAGGACAAAGCAACCAGGCGCGTCATCCTTCACGGTAGAAGTTAAGGGGGGGGGGGGGGGGGGGGGGGGGGGGGGGGGGGGGGGGGGGGGGGGGGTGGGTCTATCCGTCCCCCTTCCTCATGCGTCATCTTCATCGTCTCGCCGTGCCTCCTCCGGTGTTCGAGTTTCATCGTCGCAATGGCATCACGTCTTGGCTCACCTACAAATAATGTGGTCACTTCCTGTTCGGAGTCTGAACTTCCGTGTTCTAGTTCAAATAATCATCGTTAGTTTGCGATGCCTGTCAGCATGCTAAGAGTCATCAACTACCTTATTCTCCTTCGTTTCATATCACTACTGTACCTCTTGAATTAATACATTTAGATGTTTGGGGTCCCGCTCTTGCTTCGTCGGGCGGGTACAAGTATTATGTTAGTTTTATTGATGACTACACCGCTTCACCTGGATTTATTTGCTTAAACACAAGTCTGATGTTGAGCAAGTTTCTACAACTTTCAGGCTCATGTCGAACGCCTTCTGGATTATAAATCAAGGTGTTTCAGTCCGACTGGGGTGGTGAATACCACAAACTCCATCGCTACTTTCAACGCATGGGCATCTCTCACCGAGTGTCATGTCCACATACCTCTTAGCAGAACGGTATTGCCGAGCGCAAACACCACATTTGGTCGAGACCGGCCTTGCCTTGCTTGCGCACTCCTCTCTTCCACTTCGGTTTTGGGATGAGGCTTTTCTTACGGCATGTTCCTCATCAACCGTATGCCCATCCGGTTCTCAACAAGGCCACACCTCTGTTCCGTCTGTTTCATGTTCAGCCCAACTACTCTCCCTTCGTTTTTTGGGTGTGCTTGCTGGCCTAGTCTCCGCAAGTACAATGCTCATAAGCTTGAGTTTCGTTCCAAGATGTGTGTCTTCCTTGGCTATAGTCCTTTGCATAAGGGCTATAAGTGTCTTGACCGTACCTCCGGTCGGATATACATCTCTCGTGATGTTGTTTTCGACAGAACTGTGTTTCCTTACTCCCAACCCGGCATCTCAGTTGATCCTGCTTCTCTTGAACATGCCCTCACTTTCCTCTGATGAACCGGTTCCGGATTCCATTCATGTGTGTAAATATGACTTGTCCTATTTGTCACCTAACTTGTCCTCTGCAGGCTTATTGCTTTGAGTTCCCCTCAGGTACATGTTGCTGCTCCGCCGCCTTCTGATGAGCCCGACGTGCATGCTCAGGACGTGCATGTCCCGCCGCCCGAGGCAGGCGCGGCTACCTCGCCAGATGGCGCGACCGTGGATGCAGCGGGTCGCCACCCTCGCCCGGCGCGGCTGGGTCTCCACCCCTCGCCCGTGCGTCCTCCCGGGCCCGCCACCTTCGTCTGCGCCGGTCCAGCCCCACGTCGTCTCTCGGCCCTGTCACCTCTTACTGAGGTCTCCTCAGCCGCGACACCCCTCGGCCGAGCCCTCGTCGCCGCCGTCTTCCCCTACCGGCATGCAGCTCCGGCGCATGCTATGTTACCACGCCATTGTGATCATACGCGCAAGGAGAAGTCTTACACTGGTGGCACGGTTCGGTATGACTGTCGCCGCCGTGCCTTCTTCGCCGCGCAAGTTTCCCATCGTGATGCTCTGGGGAACCTGCTTGGTGCGTCGCCAAAATCATGTCGAGGAGTTTGCTGCTCTCCGTCACACTAACACCTGGGTGTTGGTGCCTCGGCCACCTTGGTGTTAATATTGTGAGCTCAAGTGGATTTTCAAAACCAAGCATCGTCCGGATGGGTCTGTTGATAAGCACAAAGCTCGTCTTGTTGCTCGCGTTTTCACTCAACAACATGGATTGACTATGGAGGAGTCCTTTAGCCCGGTGGTGAAGCCTGCCACAGTGTCTCAGTGCTCGTTTGTCTGCGTGTCATGGCGGTGTCCTCTGGTCTGCTGAGTGTGTTATCTCGACTGTTGCTCCATTCTAAGATTGTGCGTGCACTGGGCGCGAGATGCCCACGTTGCCTGTGAGCTCAGGCCTTTTTACAGTCGGTTCGAATATGGCCACTATCACGCATGCACTCTGAAACTCCCTAGCCAAGAGCCATGCACAATAAATGTGGTATTCCATAAACGATGGATGCTAGAACACATACCGTCTCGCCTTTTGTCATCTTGGCTGTCAGTCTATTCCAAAGTCGGCCGGGCGTGCCTGGTATGCTCGTGAGTCAACGCCTTCGCATCGCGGTTTGTTGCCCCCGATCAGTGCATCTCTGTCATCTTCTCAGCGGGTGCTAACATATCATCGGGGAGTTGATGATATTTGATGCTGGCCTATACCCCGCGGGTTGATCGTCTTGGCATCAGTCTGCTAGCTTCCCATCAAGATTGGTCGCCTCGAGCCTTTCTTGGTTTGGAGCGTCCTTGCATTCAGGGGCATGACCTTGCGCGAAAGTATGCTTTGGACCTTCTTATCGTGTCAACATGGAGAACTGCAAGGCCACTTCCACTCCGCTTGCTACATCCGAGAGTCTCTCACGTCATAGTGGCCCCTACTGGTAGAGATGACTCCTTTCGGTATCCGAGTGTGGTTGGAGCACTTCAGTATTTGACCCTCACTCGTCCTGATATCTCCTTCGCATGTGAACAAGTGTGGTCAGTTCTGTCTCAGCCAACGGAGGTATCATTGGGAAGCATTCAAGCTATTCTGAGATATGTCAAAGGTACGCTAGACATGGGACTACGGATTCGTAAGTCCAGGTTTACTGGAGTGAGTATATTCACCGATGCAGACTGGGCAGGCTGTGTTGATAGATGGCGCTCTACTGGTGGTTTGCTATTTTTTTGTTGGACCCAATCTTGTATCTTGGAGCTAAGAAGCAACCCACGGTCTCGAGGTCAAGCACCGAGGCAAGTATAGGCATTGGCCAATGGCGCGGCTGAGGCCATTTGGATAGACTCAGTTCTCACAGAACTTGGAGTCCCATGGCAGCGCACTCCTATATTGTGTGTGATAACTTAGGGGCAACTTACCTGACAGCGAATCCAGTGTTTCATGCTCGGACTAAACACAATTAATTGATTTCCATTTTGTGAGAGAACGAGTAGCTGCTTGTGAACTGGAAGTCAGGTTTATTTCTACAGATGATCAGTTAGCGGATGTCTTTACTAAACCCGCTACTAGACAGATGCTAGACCGCTTTAAAACCAATCTGAATCTTGTATGTAGTTCAGATTGAGGGGGCATGTAAAGTAGGGTCTAGTATATTGTCCTTGTACACGTATTCGTATATGTATGTAATTGTATTGTGATCATCTATATATTGAGACGTGAGGCTGGATGTCAACCACCCACGCAAAAACCCTAAACCCTGTGTTTCAACTTAAGGCATGCGCTGTCAAGAATCTTGTAGGCCCACAAGGAATATACACCCACTATACTTGTTTTCCGTGCTGGTTCGATCCAAGTTGACAATAAAAACACAGTGTTTGATCCATGCATACTACTTGTAGGCCAAGAAAGAATGCGAGATTTGCGTGCAAGTCAGCTGTTCATCAGATCTCTCCAGTGCGTATCGATGTTCATCAGATCTCTCCAGTGCGTGTCGATCGACGACGACGCATGCATGCATGGATTCACTCGATCGTGTAGTTCCAAGTGCTGCCTAGCTGTTCTCATCAATGCATGGGTGTCAGGGCCTGTCCCTGCCACCTTGCTCATGATCAACGACAAAGATTTTCTGTTCCAAAAATCCAATTCTGTTACGATACGGTCAGCCGTGTCGGGGTCTTGAAAGCTGTACATGCACGTATATACAGTATGAAACTGATGATCCCCCAAGCTGTGTCAGTTAATATTACTCCATTCGTGTGTGCTTTTGCAGTTTCAGGGAATCTTCGGAACCGATGTCACTTGAATAATGCCTGCGAAATGCTCGTGAAACTTCTACATGTACTCCACCCTATACGTTTAGAAAGTTTGGAGTACCAAAATGCCGAGAATGATGAGTGATTATTTTACATCAGTAGCCACGAGGTGTGTAGAAGTTTAGCAATGCAAGAAGTAACTGCTGACTTGTAGGACGTTAAAAACAAAAGAAAAATAAAGCCTTCATCATGAGTCACCCTGACCCTAGCAATGCATGCTTTAATTAACAATCATACTATACATGTTATTATTTTGCAATTGTTTGTTGATGGCTTACCAAGCTGACCACTTGATTGAGTACATGTTATTAGTGGGTACCTGCCACGCATCAGTGACACGGCGCATGCAAGCAGCCCATAGACACAGACGATGTTTCCAGGGGGCGGTACCCTGCAGGTATCGTATCGATCGCTACTAGACTACCCAAAAGGCACCGTAAACCATGCAGAAAAAGCTAAGCGCAAACGCTAGCCCGCGCTCGCGTCCAAGATCGCGTACAAATAAAAATACAATGGGACGATGGAGAAGAAAGCATAATTTGTCAGAGGCAAACATTTCAAAGCGGCCGTTCCTGCAGCAGCAGGCGAGCAAACAAGAAGCTCGCCGTACGGCTGCGGCCGGCCCCCACATGGCGTCAGGGTTCAAGCGATCAAATCAGACCAGTTAAACAAGGCCTAGCAGTACCTGGGCCCGGCCGCCGCACCCGGGCGCGAGGAACACGTGGCCTGTTTTGGTCGGGGCCCGGCGCGTGCAAGGTGCTTTTATTGTATTTTTCATCTTTTTATTTGACAACGTGGACTTTGAGGTCGGGACACAATTGTCGCTCGCCGACGACACACCGACCTGTGAGCCCTGCGTACCGCCATATACGCCGCTTTGATCTCTTTATTTTGGAATCACTATAAACTGACGTTCAAATATATAACAATTCATAACGAATGTTGTTTCTGCCGTCGAGTCCAGAGCATGCACCTTGGCACGATTCTAGGCTCGTTCGATGGATAATGCGGCGCGAGCCATTTTGGGCAACATGCTTTTAAAGTTTTCAGCATGGCAGCATGCAGCATGTATTTTGGCATCATGGCCAAATAGCGTTAAAATTGCATTATGATGCTTCTTTTTTAGCTTCATTGTAAATTGTTTCGTATGAATTATGTTGTTTTTACACTAAATTTGCCAGCATATCAAACTTATACTAAATTTATCAGCATGGGAAATTTTAATCCTAAGCATGGCAGCTTGCTTTTAAGTTTCCATGGCAAAAAATAATCCGATTCTCAAATGACCATGACATTTCTTTTTTGTGGTTGCCCTGGCAACAATTAATAACTGTAACGTCCAAACCAGCGCATGTTGTATGTTCACATGAGAAATGCTGACATTCTTAATTTGGCATCATATTTTTAATTTACCATATGCAAACGACATTTTTTTCATACGGGAATAAATTCTTGCACCATCAATTTTATTATTTAAATAACATGGCAAATTTAATATGCATTTTTGCCAACGCAATTTATGCCACTGGCACCACTAGTGGAACAAATGTTTTTTTCATGTGTGATGAATAAAATTATTTGTTTACATACTTGACAATTTTCTTATAAAAACCATGGCAATTTTTAATATACATCTGCCATGAAATGTTTTAGTCATAATTTGAGTTATTTTACATACATGGCAAATTTCTTATATAAACCATGGCAATTTAATTAAAATACCATTGCAATTATTAATATACATCTGTCATGGCAATATCAGCCATAATTTGTGTTATTTTACATATGAAGGATCATGGATGTTGCCTAGGGAGGGGGGGGGGGGGGGGGTGAATAGACGCTTTAAAATAATTATGGTTTAGGCTTGCACAAATGCGGAATAAAACTAGCGTTTAATTTGTTAAGCACAAAACCTAAAACAACTAGGCTCACCTAAGTGCACCAACAACTTATGCTAAGCAAGATAAAACAACTAGGTGATAGCAAGATGTATATCATGTCGTACTATGGCAATCAAAAAGTAAAGTGCATAAGAACTAGTAGAAAACAGGGCTTTGGTCCAGGCGAGATAAGAGCTTTAATCCCGGTTCGGTTACGAACCGGGATCAATGGGTGCATCAGTCCCGGTTCGTGAGGCAAGGGCGCCGGCCGGGCCAGGGTCCCGGTTCGTCTGACCCCTTTGGTACCGGTGCCAGACACGAACCGGGACCAAAGGGCCTCGCTCCTGGCGCAGCCCCTTTTGTCCCGGTTGGTGGCTGGAACCGGGACCAAAGGTCAGTATTCTGTCTCTGTTCTAGCCACCAACCGGGACTAAAGAGATGCCTATATATACCCTCGCCCTTGCCCACCCTCCCCTCAGTTTTTTGGCCGTGTGGGAGGTGTGTGCATGCGCTGCTCTGTTCTCCCTTCTATGCATGCATATGAGGTGTTCGATGAAATGCCCGAGCCACACTTAAGCTTTCTCCTCTCCAAGCTCGACCTCCAAGCTCCATTTTTCTCAAGATTTGTCTAGGTTTGGCGGTGCATCAACTACACAAGCGTTCTAAAAGGTTAGCTACTTCATTCTTTTCATCTCTCACTGCTAGTTTAGCTTATTTCAAATGCTCTAGAAGTAGAGTGGTTTGTGGGTTTTAGTGTAGGAGTGTATGTGGGAGTTCTTTTGATTTAGATGCACAATTTGAGCTCAAATTAACTTCTTAGAGTCTGCACATGTGTAGGGTGCCGTCCCGTCCCCGTCCTCACCGTCCTCGATCGCCCGCGCCGATCTCGTCGCCGACACCACCGTGGTGAGCCTCTTGTTCTTATCTTCTTCTTTTTTTAAAAAATTCTTACTTGTATGATTTAGATAGATATACTTGTATAAATTTCTTACTTTTATTATTGTTTGTTATTATATAGTGCCATGGTTTTGGTATCCGCCCCCGTCGGCCCTCGTCCGGTCTATGATTCGGATGTGGTATATTATCTTTTATAACTATTTATTTCTTTTAGTGTTTATGACAATTATGCCGACCAACGTGACATAGATGTTTTTATCTAGGAGGTAAATGAACCGGAAATTCCAACCGACCCTCTTGTTGAGATGTTAAATTTAGTTGAACAAGAAAACGAGTATTTGAAAGAAAAATTGAAAAGAATTGAGGAGGAGAAGATGAAATTGGAGTTGCATGTTGCCGATGTCATCGATGATCACAAGATCAAGATGGATGCAATGCGCTTGAAGATTAGAAAGATAAAAAAATATGCCTTTGATAATGAGGCTTGGTATCATTATGCTGTTGGATCAATTGTTACCTTAGTTGCGATTATGATCACCTTTGTTGTTGCATTTAAATGTTTTAAATAGTAGTATGTTAGTTTCAATGTATGTTTTAATTAGATGCTCTAGAGAGTTGTATGTTATTCTATGAGAACTATGTATGAACTTTATGTATTTATTTTTTCAGTAATAACATTTGATCACTACTGTACTTTGGTTTTAATGTGATGATGAACTTGTATTAATTTGGTCACTTCTCTATTCATGATGTTCTGTAATGGTTTTTGATACACGTAATTATATAATGCATGCAGATGAACCGACAATGGATGTACGGTGACCGACGCACCTCCGAGTATATTGAGAGCCTGCATAATTTTCTTGAAGTGGCTGAGGTAAACAAGCAGAATGGTTTTATGTATTGTCCATGCCCTATCTGTGGGAACACGAAGGATTACTCTGACTCAAAAACCCTTCACATCCACCTGATTGAGAAGGGTTTCATGCCACACTATAATGTTTGGACCAAGCACGGAGAAAGAGGGGTTATGATGGAAGACAACGAAGAAGAAGAGGATGATGACAACTATCCCCCTGAATACGGTGATACCGCAACGGGGGAAGCTGAAGATCAAGAGGAACCAGACGATATGCCCGATGATGATCTTCGCCGGGTCATTGTTGATGCAAAGAGACAATGCCAAAGTGAAAGGGAGAAGTTGAAATTCGATCGCATGTTAGAGGATCACAAAAAATGGTTGCACCCAAATTGCGAAGATGATAAAATAAAGCTCGGTACCACACTGGAATTGCTCTGTCGGCGTGCTTGCTAAGCACGTCCCCATATGATTAGTGTGCCTTTTTCCGGATTTCCAGGCGCGTAAATCAGGAATTAGAGCGAAGGAAGAATCAAGGCCTACCGATTGATGCGATTTGGTTTGCTTTAAAGATGCTATAATTTGAGAGGTCCAGGGGTGTTTTAATTAATTAGGTTGATGGCCTGCAGGTACTGGTGGTCAATTGATTCTGGAGGTGCGTGCTTAATTTGGAACCTCAAGAACATGGAGATCTCTTGATTCCTGATTAATTTGCACGTGTGACGGTGAGAGAGAGAGACAGATGCTAGAGAATCACCGGTAAAAAGCAACACCAATTCTTCACACATGACAGTTTATGTCCCACTACGTACCCAGGTTCCAGGGGAACGTATTGGCTGAGCTCTGCGTGTCTATTCTCTATTGCACTTTTCGTTCTTCATCGCCCAGTAGTCGACACGATACATCTTTGGTTAATGCAATATTCTCTCACTTGATTTACCTGGAGATTCCACGTTGTATAAATCAATACACAGATTTATATGTGTGGCCACTGGCCAGGCAGCTCTATCTCTCCAAAGGTTAGACCAGAATAGGGTTGCATCCTAGAGCACGCACGTACTCCCTGGTGAGAAAATATTCATGTGAAACTCGTGGTATTTTGTATTCATTTTCTTGTTCCAGTCCTGTGCAGCTTAGCCTTGTGTAAAAAAAAAAACAAGTTTGATCCTTAAAACTTTTGTTTTGCAGGGCATCGACTTTTTCTGGCTGACGCAGATTTGTTTTATCCGCTTCCAAATAAAAAGGAAATCATTAAAATTTACAAACACACATTAGACATGAACATTTATATATCACAATTTTGTTGGTGATCATACATTTTTTATCACAATTTTGAACATTCTAAATGTTTTTTTTTGCGGGGAAAACATTCTATATTTTATGAAAATTTGAACTGATACGGACTGGCTGGCCAGGCACTCAGGACAAGCCGCATTTTTTTTTGTGAAGTCAGAACAAGCCGCGTTGTGTCCTGTCTTAAACATGTGTACGCAACTAGAGAGATAATACTAAAAGAGATGCAAAACCTAACCAGAAGTTGCTACGATAAATTAAGAGGGTGCTAAACCTCTTAAAAAAAGAGGGTGCTAAACCATGCGTGCATAATTTGACTTAATAAGCAGAATATTGTACGTTCTAGTCTTACTGTTATTTTCAACAATTTCAGTAGTTCACCCGCAAAAAATAAAAGAAAAAAAAATCAGTAGTTAACTCTGGGTGGTCTGTGTAGCAAATTACAAAACTAGTACTTGATTTTTGGGGGTTAGGTCTAGACAGTAGTGTTTGCGTGAATGCCTACTTGTTGCCTAGTCCTCGTAGATCTCCTTTTCGTTCTTGACTTTTGCAGCAGGCCATAGACAAGACTAATTCCTTGAAGACGGTAGTGCACGCAAGTTGATGGTTCCAAGTAACAAAAAAAGGCGCTTTAACTAGAGAGACAGGCCACTTGTTGGAACTGCAAGGACATGAGCATCGATCACTCACTCATGCATGCACTGTTCGAGAAAAAAGGGACGCACGAGCATCACCACTAGCTACTCCGTTTTGTGCTCGCGCATCCATGGATGCTGGCCTGAAGATTCGTGTCTCGCAGTCGCAGAAACACAAGTACTGCCGACTCATGGTGGGCTCTCCAATTGTCTGTCCATTTGCAAGGATACGAAGTAGGAGTAGTTGGGAATATATAGCTAGCTGGCACTACAGTCTGTCGGTACATCGCGCGATGTGTAACGTCTGTGCACTGCATGCACATACAGGCACTGCTTTCATGTGAAACTTTTCGTCGATTGCTCCTCTACGTGAAGAAATATCTACATGACGCATGTACGATTTCTCTATTGGAGTACCGGAGCAAGCTCGATCAAATATGCTCAAGATTTGGCGATTTACACATATGCGCGTACAGATGCGCTTGCGTCTGTCTCTTTTTTTTCTTTTCGAAAAGGAGGTTATCCTCCGGCCTCTGCATCAGAACGATGCATGTGGCCCTTTTATTAATAAGCAAATAGTTCAACGAAGTCTCCAGGTCTCAAAAAGCAAAATAAGCTCCCAAAGAGCAAAACAACATAAAACAGGATAGCCACAACCGGCGTAATAAAGATAGATAGGCAACTAGACACCTATCCTATTACATGACCGCCATTCAAACCGGTTGAAAATAGCCAGCGCTACCGTCTCCCACCGGATAGACCCAGTAATTAACCATACGCTCCCTGGCATCCGTCGGAGTGAGTAGCGACCACATACGGATCAGTGTAGTGGACCGAAAAATAACCTGCAAGAAATGAATATGTGTTGTTCTGTTAAAAACCAAATCGTTCCTGCAGTTCCATAAAGCCCATAATAAAGCACATACTCTTACACGGATATGTTTCGCTGTTTCTGGCTCAACTCCATCTAGCCACGTCCCAAATAACGTGTGGATGGTAGTCGGGGGAGTAATATTAAATGCTATGTGAACAGACCGCCATAATTTTTTTGCTATTGGGCAATCAAGAAAGAGTTGTTTGATAGATTCATCCTTATCACAGAAGCTACATCTTCTAGATCCTGTCCAGTTATGTTTTGCCAAATTGTCCTTAGTTAGAATGACTTGATTATGAACAAACCACATGAACACTTTAATTTTTAATGGGACTTTGACCTTCCAAATATGTCTAGAACGAGGGATAGAGCCAGAGTTTATAATATCCAAATACATGGATTTCACCGAAAACACTCCATTCCTGTCTCTTGTAATCTCAAGAAGAATATGCTTAGCAATTGGGTTTATGGCATAGCATCGTATCTTGTAATCTCATCATAGTTTCTCCGGATGCCTCGCCAAATCTATTTCGAGCTAGCCATATCTATTTCCACATGACGTTACGTGCCCTAGTTACCATCCAAGTATATCTCGCCGAAGTGCCCCAACCTTAGCAATTTGAGTATCGAGCAAGCTAGCTAGCCAGTGTGCGAGCTTTTTCGCCACCTTTTAAAACTTGCATGCAATGTATCGTACGGTTAATTGGTTGCAAGTCCCACATTTGACACGTTGTTTGATAAAAAAATAATTTTGTTGTCCACGGAAGGATGAAATGAAGCAAAAAAGGCAAGATTGCCGTTCGATCTAGCATAGCTACCGAACAATGCATATTTGTTTCTAAATATGCAACGCATGTTGAAGCCATTTGCCTCCCTCAGGCCCTCCCTCTTTTTTAAAGCCGGCCCAGCAAAAAGGTGCACCTAGCAATTGCAAAAAAAAGTTGATCAAGAGCAGCCTAGGCATGTGAGAAATCGGGCAGAAGTCAGTTTTGATGGGTGACATTATTTCTTTTGAGCAATCAAATCATATGGCCACTTTTGGGTGGCTTTTCTTTTCAGCATTACATGTCACTTTGCTAAGGTTTGAAACAGACTAAAAGTTGTTAGAATTTTAGATGGGCCCGTGAGCTTAGCTTTGTCCATACGCACAGACACTGAAACTCATTCCAGTTTCATGATCAAATCGGCTATATATACATATATATATAGTAATACTATTCATCACCCAAGTTGCAGAATAAGTTATTCTTCACCCGAGGTAATCTTACGATCGCTTCATAAATAAATTACGTTTGAAATACAAATAGTTACATTAATATTGATTCACTACGTAAAATTTGGTATAAGAAAACAAAAAAATAGGTTATAAGATCAGAAATATCGCACTTTATGTATGTTTTTACGTTCGTAACTTTATGTAACATAAAATATTTTTTACGGCAAGTATATATTTTCTTACATTCTCTTTTTACGTATGAAATAAGACAAAATTTACGAGAATTAGTTAAGTCAGTGCTGCCAAATTAGCATGTCACATACAGTATCACAGCGTATAAGTCTGCATCACAAAGGCGCCAAAAATAGTACGTGGTGCGCTATTCTATATAAGCACGTATTGGCATATACATTGCATGATGCAGCTGGAATCCATGGATTTGCCGGAACCAAATCAAATCTACCTGATCACTTGGTATTTTAATCAGCGAGAGCGTATGGAACAAAAGAAGCTAGATATCGCAATCTAGATCGATAGAGTTGATTAAGCAAACACTCGCTCGTGACATCGTAAGTTAGTGCCATCCCGGAGAAATTTATGCCGAACTGTCATGTCCATGTTTTTGGGTGTCTGTCATGTCCATGTTTCATTCGTAAAAGCGTATCCATGTAGCTAGAAAGATACAGCTAGCTAGCATGAACCGAAATCTGTGTTCTAGCTAGCTGCATCAACTAATCACTATGTTAATTTATTCGTTGGATTTATCCTAGCTACCGGCCGAAACAACAAGATCACACATATATCTGACCCTCGGATTTGTAAGCTAGGCAGAAACACTACCATAATGCGGCCGGCCGGCCGGTGTGATACATGCAGAGTGATCTGTGGCAATGTGCACGAACGACATTTTATGCAGTGAAATTTAAACCCTAGTGTATCATGCAGGCGACCTGACTTTGGCCAAACTAATTGGCGGCCGGCTAAATTAATGATCTCGTCTTTCGTATTACGCCCAATCATCAAATCTAGTCACCACCCAATAAGCTTATTTTGCTTGGCAGCTAGCTAGGTGGCATATGTACATTTGCTCTCTTCGACCTTCACTTGCTTTTGCCACAGTACTGCATGCAGCCGGACAGGCAGCACTACTACATCAGCGAATCGGGCCCGATGATGCACCTTTGACACCTACTAGCAAATTATTCATTTATATAAAACACTGCATATGTGTTACTTTCAACAGCAACAACCACAGATCAGTTGCAACAAGAAAATCAAAAGTGACATTTCCGAGAGGTACGTACGGCGCCGACGTGTGAAACCGGAAAATCACGGCCAAGAGGCAAACCTAACTACTTACAAAAGGGACTAATTGATTGATTAAAATGGGCTAAACCCAGATGGTCTTGGCGCTTAGCAAATGTACTGGCTCTGAAGGAGGAAGCTTCCACGCGTCTTACGCCAACAAAACGCCTTGCATCTACACGTACGTACGTGCTTAACCAAATCAAATACTGCGAAGCAACCGAGAGACGTCGACCGATCGATCGATGTAACGTAACGAGGCGAGGAGGCAACAGTCAAGTGGCTGGATGTTTTTAAGTAATTAATGGCTGCCATGTATGACTGACTATGAATCGACTGTGCGCTTTGGGCTCTTTCTTTTTGTCCTTGTCTCCACCGATCCCCTTGAAAAAGCCCTTGTGCTGGTGCACTGACATGTACTCCCTTCATAGAAGTAATGGATAAAAATGGATATATTTAGAAATGAAATGCGTCTAGATACATCAATTTCTTCAACAAGTATCGGAGCACTTGACTAGGCACGTAAGTACATACATACACATGGTTTTTCCCTCCTTGTTAACTCAGTCGTGCACAAATGCATGCATGTGCTTGGACGCTTGGTAGACCGCCAAGGTTAGCTTGTTAAAAAAGTTAAATTAATCAGTAACGTATTGCGCATAAAATTTCGTTGGGCACGTACAGAGACGTAGTGTGCTGTGTGCATGCAAGTCGCCGGAAGCGGCGTCCACGCATGGAGCAACGCGCAGACGAGCATGCAATGAGTATGCACCGTGAACCGGAGACCAACGGTGAAAGGTAACAATGAATTAATGACCCTTTTTTTTGGACGAAAAGGTACGTCCTTAATTGCGTAGGTAGATGGCCTAGATTAGTCTTCACAAGGTAATTAATTATGCTTCATCACGCTACATACGTCCTCGGATAATATATCTGATACGTGCATGCTGGACGTAGTTACACCTTGCTGTTGCTTCCTAACTTGTACAATATCAATTCATTTGTCCGTGGTGATTCCAATTCAAAAGTCCACGTAAGAAACACTATATTTTACAGTACTGCTTGGTCCATGTGGATGTATCCTGCTTCTGTTCTCGCGGAGGCATCTAAAGCTTCAAGAATGTCGACATGCAGTTCTTTTCTTCTACAAGGAAATGTCGTCATGCAGATCAGCATTTTTACCTTTACCAAACGCATTGCCTGGCCCCGACCACAATGCCACATCACATGCAAGTAGATCAGTACTACCGACTTTGCGTGTTTCGCGGGCACGTTTGTACTTACACTCTCTGTCCTGGTTAATTTAGATGGGCAGCGTGCTAAATGCATGGCCGGGCTGTTTCGGTGGCAGAGATTAACGGAGAAGCCGGTAAAGTACACCTTGTGCAACTAACCTCCTCGCACATAATTTCCGTTGCTTTGCTGCTCGTGTCTATACAAAAGAAATAATCTCCGATGTTATGAAACTATATCACGCAAAGCTCTTGCTCTTGCTGTTTTTTTCTTAAGAAGAAAAAAAAAGGTGGTGACGATTATATGGTGCACGCGTTGCTGTCAGGTACTCAGGTGTCAGCTACCGCCCCACCGAGCGAGTCCACAGACCAACTCCCTCCACATCCTTGTGTCTTCCACCCCCTCTTAAATGCGACGTTTTAAGTTCTGCGACACTTAAATACGGCGGTTAAAAACCGTTGAGATCGGCCTAGGAGCTAGGGCAGGCAGTGGCAGCCCATGGACATGCAGGGACAGTGCTACAGTCTACAGTCTACATATCAGTCCCAGTCTGTGGGCAACGACACCAGCTGCGTCGTCCGGTATGCCGCCTAGCCTGGTAGTATAGCAAATGCCCCACGCGGACCCAACCCCTGATGTACCGGCTCATTTCTGCTGAGATTTGTGCAGATGTATGATCCATTTAAATGTATAGTGTTAGTATATTTCTTGTATCTTTTCTTTTAGTCAAATTGCTGTCGGCTTAATGGGTCCAATGTACACTTTTCGTCAGACAAGGTATGCATGCAGCTCTCTTCTCTCTCTCTCTACTCGCAGAACAAATCCATAGACTTTATTCAATCATATACAATCTAAAGCAACAATATCTTTTAAACTGTAGACACGTTTATGAATTTTTATATATTTTTGGATTCCTGACATCAAGGACTTTAGAACTAGATCAATTTTAGATACATTTCAAACACATTTAAATTTCGATGTTTCACATTTCATATGTGAAAAAACCCATTTCACTAGGAAAAAATTGAAACAAACCTTATTTCATTAGAAATATGTGAGAACAACCTTTTTCACAGAAACCTATAAACCCAAATATAAAACTGAATGTCAACTTGTGAAACTGGTTACTTGGAAATGTGTAATATTTTTTAAAAGAGTAAAAATGTTATTCATAGATGTGCAATTTGTAGAATGTGAAATTGAAATAGATGTGATTTTTGTGGAACAAGTTAGTGCAAAGGTGAATGTAGTTTCTGAAAGTAAAACAATGTGAAGTGAAGTGTCAACTTGCGAAACTGTATTTTCGAAACATGTAACAGTTTATTTCCAGACTGTGAAACATGTTATTTTCAAAAATACGCAAATGTAATATAGTGATTTTTGTGAAATAAGTAGTGAAAAATGAAATGTAGGTTCTGAAAGTGAAAAAACATCTGAATTGAAATGTCAACTTGTGAAACCGTTCATTTACAAATGTGAAAGGTTTTTTTGAAAATAGTGAAATATGATCTTTCAAAAATGCGCAATTGAAGTACATAGATTTATTTGAAACAGACCAGTGAAAGTGAAATGTAAGTTTTGAAAGTAAAAAACAATATAAAACTGAATGTGAACTTGGTGAACTGATTGAAATCATTTTATTCGTAAGATTTCAAGGGGGTGAAAAATGTGAAATGTGTTTCATGAATTTTAAACCATTTAAAATGTATCCAAAATCGGTCTTGTTTTAAAGGTCTTTGCGACATGAGTTCAAATATATAAAAAGTTTTGGAATCGGAATTTTGGTTTATGAGATATGAATGATTTAAGTTACTAAAGGTGAAATAAATTGATGAATTAGTTTGGAAGAGAGAAAAGAGAGAATGACAGCAGATCCATGCAAAACCTGTACCATCTGACTAAAAGCTGACTCCGATGGGACCCCACGTATCGTATTGACATGTTTGATAGCTGTGTATTCTCAAAGCAAAATGACTAGCTTTTTATATTGCACAATGTTGCACTAATCTTTAGACTGGACGAGTGGCTAGCGATCTGCCGGTACATCACGGAAACGGTAGATTTTCCGCTTCGTGGGCGCGTGCACTTCGCGTCGCTCCTTTTTTTTTTTTGAGGGGTCTTCGCGTCGCTCCTTCGACGTGTAGCCGTCTCGGCATGGCGCGCGCGTCGTCGTGTCATGCACGCGCGCTTTCGGTTCGTCCTCTCGGCCTTTCCCTAGCATCGCGAGCCGATCGGCAACCGGCCTAGCTACTAGTACTACTATCTCTACTCTACTACCGGCGCGCTAGACGCGCACCCACAATCACAAGCCCATGCATGGGCGCGCGGCCGCGTGCCGGCCTCGCTGCTGGCCGCACAAGCTGATCGAGCCAAAGTACGTACCTGCTACTACTAGCTTAGCTACTCCCTACGTTCAACAGCACTATCAACCTTGCATGTGGCTCCCTCCGTTCGTCCACGCTCCGGGCGGCGGTGCGCCGTGCACCATGCATATGCATGCGCGCACCTGACACGCGGAGACGTACTACAATGCATGGTAATTATCGATCCGGCCGGTACTTGCTCTCCTTTTTGACCCGGCCATGCATGGACTCGGGTCCTTCCCTGCTCACTGTCTAGGATCCGGGCTACACGAAGGCTCGCTTTGTTGGATCTTATGCATCACTAGGATGCCAACAATATAATAAGATTGCATCTAGATCACCCAATAACAACAAGAACAGGGATGGGTTTAGAGATCTTTTACACGCCACGGAGGTCGACATGATCGCCTGCTCGGTGCAGGCGCGATGTAGGGGTGATGTAGTCGAAGTAGACGATCTCCCCGACCAGTGGCGGAGCTTGAGCAAAACGTAAGAGGGGGCCATGACTTGAAGGGGGACAAATTAGTAGGAAAGGAAGGGCTAATCTCTAGTTCAAACACTAGTTACCCCTAAACTCTAGCATTTTCTTCATTGAATGCACAAATTAAGGGGGGGGGGGGGGGGGGGGGGGGGCATTGCCCCTGTTGGTCTACACGAAGCTCCGCCACTGTCCCCGACGTCCTGATGCCCTCAGGACGCCACCGGCATTGGCCTGGGACAGCAGCGGCGGCTGGCTTAGGTCTTTCCGTCGCTGCAGCACTCCCCTGATCGGATGGGGTGAGAATATCGGGAGGAGAGAAACCGTACATGAATAGTGATCTCGCCGGTAGCCAGCTCTCTCCCGTTATCCCTTTAATATAGCGCTGGACCAAAAACCTGAGTTGGTTTTTGGGCGCCCCCTATCAGGGCGCGTTAGTTCTGATCGAGGCCTACGTACGTTGGTGCGTGGACCCCTTCACTTATCGTTATCGCTTTATTTTTTTCTTTTGTTAGACTAATAGATCTAACTGGCCTGTTTTAGCCGTCAGATCAAACTAACATTTTCCCCCTTGATCGTTAGGCTTAACTTCATTCGCCCATTCTACATAGGAATGATGTACCAAAGTGAGGTGTTACGATGGCTCGAAACGCAATAGAACCCCAACACTTATAGCACAGCCGCCTATTTCGAAATGGAAAGCATTTTACTAATTGGGGAGTGGTTTATTTTAATGGTCCTCTTATTCCAGAATCATAAGGCTTCCAGTAATCCCATGCTGGCAATATGCTCATGAAAAATACTGGGTGGTAAGCCTTTAGTTAGCGGATCCGCAAGCATATGCTTCGTTCTTATATGTTTAACATCAACTGTTTGAACCTGAATTCTATCTTTCACAACACGATACTTGATGTCAATGTGTTTGGCAGCATCACTTGACCTGTTGTTACTCGTATAGAAAACTGCGGGTTCATTATCGCAGTATAATAAAATTGGTTTAAATATGCTGTCAACCACTTTAAGCCCGGGAACAAACTTCTTTAGCCATACAGCCTGCTCGGTGGCCTCAAAACGTGCTACAAATTCTGCTTGCATCGTAGATCCAGCAGTTAACGTTTGTTTGGAGCTTCTCCACGATATGGCTCCCCCGACGAGTGTGAATATATAACCTGACGTGGATCTCTTACTATCCACACACCCGGCAAAATCAGAGTCTGAATAACCAATAATTTCTAGATTATCAGTTCTTTTATATGTAAGCATGAAATCCTTAGTTCCTTGCATATAACGCAAGACTTTCTTTGCGGCCTTCCAGTGGTCCGGTCCTGGATTTGATTGGTATCTGCCAAGCATCCCGGTTACAAAACATAAATCTGGGCGTGTACACACTTGAGCATACATGATGCTTCCGACAGCTGAAGCATAAGGAACCGACTTCATCTGATCAGTTTCATACTGGTTCCTCGGACATTGAAATGTCCCAAACTTATCGCCCTTAACTATAGGAGCAGGCGAGGGTGAGCACTTATGCATATTGAATTTCTTCAGTACTCTCTCAAAGTATGCTTTTTGAGATAGTCCTAACGTTCCTCTGGACCTATCTCGATGAATCTCGATGCCGAGGACATACGAGGCTTCACCAAGATCTTTCATATCAAAACTGGATGACAGAAAATTCTTGGTCTCATGCAGCGTATCCTTATCGCTACATGCCAACAATATGTCATCAATGTATAGGACTAAAATTGTGAACCTACTGCCTTTAAACTTAACATATATGCAGTTGTCCACAACATTTTCGGTGAAACCAAAAGTTTTGATAATTTTATCAAACTTAAGGTACCACTCTCTTGAAGCTTGCTTCAAGCCATAAATTGATTTCTTTAGACGACATGCTAAATGTTCTTTCCCTTCCACAACAAAACCTTCCGGCTGAGCCATGTAAACGCTTTCTTTTAGGTCACCATTTAGAAATGCCGTTTTAACATCCATTTGGTGTAGTTGTAGGTCGTAATGAGCTACTAATGCCATAATGATTCTTAAAGAATCCTTGGTTGACACAGGAGAGAAGGTTTGCTTATAGTCAGTTCCTTCTCTCTGTGTGTACCCTTTTGCCACTAGCCTTGCCTTGAACCGTTCGACATTCCCTTTGGAATCATACTTGGTTTTGTAGACCCACTTGCAGCCCACTTTGTTAGCTCCATCGGGAACTTCTACTAAGTCCCAAACGTCGTTTGAGCCCATAGATTTCAACTCGTCTTCCATGGCAACCAACCACTTGGAAGAATTTTCTCTTTTAATGGCTTCCTTATAAGAGGTTGGATCCTCCACCTTTCCCATATCATTCATATCCTCAATCATGAAGGTGACATAATCATCTGATATGGCTTTCTTCCTCTCACGTCGTGGTCTACCCACGGGAGGAGGTGGTGGTGGTACATCATCATTTTGAGGATCATTATTTTGCTGGTGGTCCTCATTTGTGTCTGGATTTTCATTATTAGTCTCCGAATCACCATTCGACTGAGAAACTGAACCGTGAGATTCAGGATCATCACATGTCACATTTCTTCGTATTGGAAAAACAATCTCTTGGATAATCTGGGATGGTGCACAAACCCGCTTCTCCTCAAGATCGATCTCCCTTAAATTTGTGACCTTATTATCCTCAAAAAATACCGCTTGTCTAGTCTCCACAAACTTGGTGGTGTGACTTGGACAATAAAAACGATATCCCTTTCCCCTATGAGGGTATCCAACGAAAAAACAGCTAACTGTTTTTGGATCTAATTTCTTAAGTTGTGGATTGAAAACTTTAGCTTCAGCAGGGCAACCCCACACTCGTAAGTAATTCAAGCTCGGTTTCTTTCCCGCCCACATCTCGTAAGGTGTGTTCGGTGCTGACTTAGTTGGAGCAATATTTAGTATGTGTGCGGCTATTTTTAATGCCTCTATCCAAAGGCTTACTGGTAAACTCGAATGACTAAGCATGCTTCGCACCATATCCATAAGGGAGCGATTGCGACGCTCGGCCACACCATTTTGTTGAGGTTCACCAGGCATTGAGTAGTGAGCAATGATTCCATTTTCAGATAAGAACTTGGCAAAAGGTCCAGGAATCTGCCCATAAGGAGCATGCCTACCATAATACTCTCCCCTGCGATCAGACCGTACAACTTTGATTTTTGCGTTCAGTTGATTTTCAACCTCAGCTTTATAGACTTTGAATTTCTCCAAAGCTTCCGATCGGTCACGTATGGGATAAATATACCCATAGCGGGAAAAGTCGTCTGTGAATGTAATGAATGAATCAAAACCATCTACAGACTTAACATTAAGGGGTCCACATATGTCGGTGTGAATTAATTCTGAAACCCCTGTGGCTCTTACTGCTCCTTTCTTAATTGTTTTTGTGAATTTTCCTTTAATGCAGTCGACACATTTGTCCGCATCTGAGAAGTCTAATGGGAGGAGTATTTCATTTTTAACTAAGCGTTCCATTCTCCCCCTCGAAATGTGGCCCAAACGACAATGCCACAATTTCGAAGAATTACTAACTCCTTTCCATTTCTTCTCAACATTAATTTCATCACTCACATGCATAACTGAATCATTATTAAGAGATAACATGTATAGTTGGCCTCGTCTAACACCGAGGCCTACATTCTTATTACATTTGATCAAAGCAAACTGTTTCTTGCCAAAATGGCACTCATACATATCATCATCTAAACGAGAAACTGAAATCAAATTTCTACTTAAGGTAGGCACATAAATAACATTATTCAATCTAAGAGTGTGGCCGGTGTGTAGCTCCAACATGAGAGATCCCACAACTTCAACATCGGCTTCAACTCCGTTCGCAACCTTAAGCTTTCTTGTTCCTCCTCTTACAGTTTGGATCGTATGGAATCCCTGCATAGAGTTAGCAACGTGCGTGGTTGCACCTGAATCAATCCACCATGACTTTATAGAAAAATCGACGTAAAGAGATTCATCTACAAAGGTTATTTCATCAGTACCTCTTTTGTTCATCCATTTTAGAAAGCCTGGGCAATCCCTTTGGTAGTGTCCCTCCTGCATGCAGAAGTTGCACGCATTTTCTCCAGCAGTGGAGCTGCTGGGAGCAGAAGAAGAGCTGCCGGCTTCTTTACCCTTGAATGGCTTGGGGTTGAATGGCTTAGGGCCTTCTTTCTTGAATTGCTTTTTCTGAGGCTTAGAGAAACCTTGCCCCTCATGCTTTCTCTTGTTAGAGCCAACATGAAAAACATGGTCTTTCTTCTATCTCATGATCCTCTCTTCCTCCTAGACGATCTTTGCGGTCATCTCACCGAGTGGCCATTTTTCCTTTAGAGAGTTATAATTGACCTTAAATTGTTCAAATTCTTCTGGAAGAGACTCAACAATCGTTATTACAAGAAAAGCTTCACTTAAGGAAAACTCCAAAGCTTTAAGCTTGGTGTAAGCATTCACCAGCCTTAGTATGTGCTGCCTAACATTTCCGTCAATAGTGTATTTCTGAAAAAGCTTAGTAAAAAGTTCATGAGCATACACTTTGTCAGAGCCTTTAAATTGCTCCTCCATTGCATTGAGGAATTCTTTAGCAGTGTCTTTCTTAGGGAGTGCCTCAGAAATGTCTGATGATATTGTCGCTTTCATGATGAGAAGCGCAATGTGGTTGGACTTGTTCCACTTTTCCATCTTAACATCATAGTCCTTCTTGAGTTCTGCATACCCTGTAGCACCTGCCACGGGTGCTACAGGTTTTTCTTCCCTCAAGGCATAATCAAACTCATTACAACCCAAACATAATTCGACTTGGGACTTCCAACGCGGGAAGTTACTCCCCGTAAGTGGTTCGATCGTGTCGGACCGAAATGGAGCGGAAGCTGAAATTATCATAAAAATTCATAAGTACACTTGCATGATTATAAATTTACGTTGGTAAATAAACAAACATGCCAAGGATTTAATTTCAACTCCATGTCATATCACCGTTGGGCAGAAAAGACATGGAACTAAAAATATCATAAAGTGATGACTCATAATAATAAAACAATGTTGGTCTGAATTAAAATTAGAGTCATTTCATTCTCAATTTAAACATCAACATTAAAAAAAACATTATCATTATTTGATGCTTAAAAAAATACATCATGCAAATACACATAATAAATCCTGAATAAAATATCTTGTTGGTTCAATTTTACCCAGAATAATAATGTGTTCATTACCCATAATAAAGTTTTTTTAACAGTGCAAAACATAATAACTATTAACTTAAACGCACCGGTAATATATAGCCAAAGTTATTTCGGCCCAAAAATACCCACGGTTATCCGAAAACCGGCCCAAACCAGCAGCTTAAAGCGTAAAGAAAAAAAACTTTGTGCTGGGCTAAGACAACTTGGGCTTCAGCCCGGCCGAGGAAACGGCCCATAAAGGGCCCGAAGGCCTGCTAGGAGCCGCGCCTCGCTGTGGGGCGTCCGATCGAATCGGACGGCTGCCGCTAATCCATATTGGAACAAAACTGCCGTCCGGGTCAAACCCTAGACCATTTCTCCCCTTGCTCCCCCGATTCTCACTCTCTGTTAGAGAGCGGCGGCGTTCGCCGGCGGCCCCAAGGCGCGCCGGTCATGGCAGCACGGCGGCTGCGCTCGCCGGAGCAGTGTGCCGCGGACTTAGTCCGGCGCGCTCCTCCGTCGAGCGTGGCTACTGACGCCGCGTGCGAGGGGCAGGATTTGCACGCCGTGCTGTTGCATTTCGGGGTGACGGCGGCGAGCACGACCACATGGCCGAGCAGGCGTTCGTCCATAAGCACGGCGGCAGTGTTCTGCTCGTCGCTCCGTCGGAGGCGGCGGCGTCGCGGCGTCCTCGCCCTCATGCAGTGGTGAGCGCTGCACGGGCCCCGAAAGGTAGAGGCGAGGAAGCGGCACATCACTGTGAGCATCCAAATCTTTCTTCTCCAATTTGTGTTCATAATGTGTTCAATTGGCGAAAAACAAAATCCTAATTTAAAAAATTAGGGTTCTACCAAATTGGGAAAAAAAATCTAGGGTTCTTCAAGGGGGTTGCTACTGTTCCCCCGCTGCCTTCTAATTTGCTAATCCCAACGGAATCAAACACTTAAAAGATGATCAATTTTAATTAACAGAAACTTAATCATGAGCATTAATTCTTCAGAGGCTTAATTAAAACTGATTAAGCATAATGGCAATAGAGATCCGTGGCAGATTAGAATACAACATGATGATTTACAGAGGGCATCAAACACAGCAGCATGCATATTGGGATAATCAGGGCTAAAGCTTTCAATTTTGATCCTAAAACCCTAAACCTGACATTGATCTAAACATGATGTTGATCTACTGATAAATAAGGTAGGGACCTATTGCAATCAAAATTGGCGTCTGATACCATTGTTGGATCTTATGCATCACTAGGATGCCAACAATATAATGAGATTGCATCTAGATCACCCAATAACAACAAGAACAAGGATGGGTTTAGAGATCTTTTACATGTCACGGAGGTCGACATGATCGCCTGCTCGGTGCAGGCGCGGTGGAGGGGTGATGTAGTCGAAGTAGACGATCTCCCCGACGTCCAGATGCCCTCAGGACGCCACCGGCACTGGCCTGAGACAGCGGCGGCGGCTGGCTTAGGTCTTCCCGTCGCTGTAGCACTCCCCTGATCGAATGGGGTGAGAATATCGGGAGGAGAGATACCGTACGTGAATAGTGATCTCGCAGGTAGCCAGCTCTCTCCCGTTATCCCTTTAATATAGCGCCGGCGACAGGGGACCCAAAACCTGAGTTGGTTTTTGGCGCCCCCGATTAGGGTGCGTTAGTTCTGATCAAGGCCTACGCACATTGGTGCATGGACCCCTTCACTTATCGTTATCCTTTTATTTTTTCTTCTGTCAGACTAATAGATCTAACTGGCTGTTTTAGCCGTCAGATCAAACCAACACGCTTCACGTGCATTCGAATGCGACCACGACCCTCGAGCTCGGCCGGAATGTTTTCCCTTGGACTCGTGCAGGGACACGAGAATATTCGCATGCTTTCGGGTACAGATGCAAGGGCATCAAGTCAATCAACTTGCATAGGAGAGCGAAGGACCTTCTTTTGGGGATCCCTAAACAATGGGCCCCCGGGCTTGCGCTCCATACAAGTGTCTACCCGCTCCTGGTTTGCCGCCTCGGTTACCGTTGTGTCCTTCGAATAAACTACTACTTCAGATGCGGTTCATTACTGTAGTACCTCGATCATGCATGCACAAATCGAGAATTAGGTGACCCAACTGCCCAAGACAAGTGTTCGAGGAATGTCTCCATGTACTTGTAGTATGTTTCTTGTTTACTTTGTTTGAAGAACTGCAAGGTCAGTCAGAAAGGTGAGCTTCTTCTTCCTCAAGAAATTCTGCGTGTTGCTTTTGCTTCTCTCCTCCTTGACCGGCTGCCTCACAAAGCTAGCTAGCTACCCCCACCATGCATGATGTGTCGTCTATGTGAGGACACAGGCGGAAGGGGCACCTCGGTCGCTCCTCTCTATCTCCCTCTCTCTGGCCGAACGAGATGACATTGTTATTGTCGTCATGTTAATTGTCAAGATACGAGACGTCAAAGATAAATTAGATACGGCATTATATATCAGTTTTCAAAGCCCTGACAGATCAGCAATACGTGCATAAAGCAACACTGCGACGACAGTTGTTGCTTCGGTGAATATACTAATTAAACTTCAAGATCTGGCAGGAGAAGTGAACCGAGTACTTTCCTCGTCACCTGCCTGGGGGTTCAATGCATGCGCTACGTACCGACACAACACGTACTCCACTAGTTTGTATTCAGTTCCTGTCATGAGTCATCACGTACGTGTGGACGGTGACGGGTAGCTAGCTGTATTGGACGGTGCTGCTCTCCGTCTCGAGCTCCCGAGACTCGTTCGTTCAGTGTGTGTATTTTGTCAGTGGGTGTGTTCTCTACGCTTCAGAAAGATATCTTTGTCCTCTTTATATATCTAGCTATAAGCTAGCTACATGGTAGTATACATGTGTGAGAAGGAAGAGATTGCCAACTGACTAAACCTTCATCGTGCAAATAAATACAACGCGGTGCATGGGGAGTTCGGGTTAAACAAAACTAACAAATTGTAGTATAATGGTGTCACGGATTACCTGTCTTGCTGTGGTTTCATTTTCTCTTCTTCTTTCTGAAGACATGAGGGAAGTTTATATATATAATCATGGAGAATATTTCTAGAGAGCTCTTTTACGGTGATTGGCGAGTTACGACTCGTAATTTCGTGCAACTCCGCCCCTGATTTTTTCTAACCGTCGGATCAAATAAATCATTTAAAGGTTTTTTTGTGTATGAAAAGGGTAGAGTAGTAAATTGGCAGGTCAATCCAGTCGCTAGTCAATCCTTCGCACAGCCTTCGTCGTTGTCAGTTTATTAGCCTCCTCAATCTCCTCGCACAGCCGCCGCCGCCGACCCTCCCCTCGACCGTGGCGATGCCGGCGCCGTCGCAGACCGTCGCACAGCTGCAGCCGCCTATACTTTTTCTCGCCCCTCCCCTAATCCAGTTCCTGTCCAAAGCCGCCGCCGCCCTAAAATTGCCAATCACTATAACAGTTGTAATTTCTAGATGCCCGTTTAAACGAAGAACTAGGCCACTTTCTCCTGGCGATGGCTTGTGAGGTTGGCGAACATGCGTACGGCGGCTTTGACCGCCCCGGAGTAGAACAATGGGTGATACTTTTTTTTGCGGGGTAACAATGGGTGATACTAATAGTTTACATTCAGGACCATGAAGCGTGCATGCATTGTTTTCCCTTGCGCATGCATGCATGCACTGATAGCACGTTCCCTTGCAGCCTAGTAGAATCTTGGCGGCAACTGAGAGGAGGTGCGCAAGCGTAAGGCATGCGCTGTCAAGAATCTTGTAGGCCCACAAGGAATATACACCCACTATACTTGTTTTTATAGTGTGTCAGTTAATATTACTCCATTCGTGTGTGCTTTTGCAGTTTCAGGGAATCTTCGGAACCGATGTCACTTGAATAATGCCTGCGAAATGCTCGTGAAACTTCTACATGTACTCCACCCTATACGTTTAGAAAGTTTGGAGTACCAAAATGCCGAGAATGATGAGTGATTATTTTACATCAGTAGCCACGAGGTGTGTAGAAGTTTAGCAATGCAAGAAGTAACTGCTGACTTGTAGGACGTTAAAAACAAAAGAAAAATAAAGCCTTCATCATGAGTCACCCTGACCCTAGCAATGCATGCTTTAATTAACAATCATACTATACATGTTATTATTTTGCAATTGTTTGTTGATGGCTTACCAAGCTGACCACTTGATTGAGTACATGTTATTAGTGGGTACCTGCCACGCATCAGTGACACGGCGCATGCAAGCAGCCCATAGACACAGACGATGTTTCCAGGGGGCGGTACCCTGCAGGTATCGTATCGATCGCTACTAGACTACCCAAAAGGCACCGTAAACCATGCAGAAAAAGCTAAGCGCAAACGCTAGCCCGCGCTCGCGTCCAAGATCGCGTACAAATAAAAATACAATGGGACGATGGAGAAGAAAGCATAATTCGTCAGAGGCAAACATTTCAAAGCCGGCCGCTCCTGCAGCAGCAGGCGAGCAAACAAGAAGCTCGCCGTACGGCTGCGGCCGGCCCCCACATGGCGGTCAGGGTCAAGCGATCAAATCAGACCAGTTCAACCAGGGCCTAGCAGTACCTGGGCCCGGCCGCGCACCCGTGGCACCGAGGAACACGTGGCCTGTTTTGCGTCGGGCCCGGCGCGTGCCAGGTGCTTTTATTTGTATTTTTCATCTTTTTATTTGACAACGTGGACTTTTAGGTCGGGACGCATTTGTCGCTCGCGACCGACGCACCGACCTGTGAGCCCTGCGTACCGCCATACCGCCGCTTTGATCTCTTTATTTTGGAATCACTATAAACCTGACGTCAAATATATAACAATTCATAACGAATGTTGTTTCTGCCGTCGAGTCCAGAGCATGCACCTTGGCACGATTCTAGGCTCGTTCGATGGATAATGCGGCGCGAGCCATTTTGGGCAACATGCCTTTAAAGTTTTCAGCATGGCAGCATGCAGCATGTATTTTGGCATCATGGCAAAATAGCGTTAAAAATTGCATTATGATGCTTCTTTTTTAGCTTCATTGTAAATTGTTTCGTATGAATTATGTTGTTTTTATACTAAATTTGCCAGCATATCAAACTTATACTAAATTTATCAGCATGGGAAATTTTAATCCTAAGCATGGCAGCTTGCTTTTAAGTTTCCATGGCAAAAAAAAATCCGATTCTCAAATGACCATGGCATTTCGTTTTTGTGGTTGCCCTGGCAACAATTAATAACTGTAACGTCCAAACCATCGCATGTTGTATGTTCACATGAGAAATGCAGACATTCTTAATTTGGCATCATATTTTTAATTTACCATATGCAAACGGCATTTTTTTCATACGGGAATTAATTCTTTCACCATCAATTTTATTTTTTAAATAACATGGCAAATTTAATATGCATTTTTGCCAACGCAGTTTATGCCACTGGCACCACTAGTGGAACAAATATTTTTTTCATGTGTGATGATTAAAATTATTTGTTTACATACTTGACAATTTTCTTATAAAAACCATGGCAATTTTTAATATACATCTGCCATGAAATGTTTTAGTCATAATTTGAGTTATTTTACATACATGGCAAATTTCTTATATAAACCATGGCAATTTAATTAAAATACCATTGCAATTATTAATTTACATCTGTCATGGCAATATCAGTCATAATTTGTGTTATTTTACATATGAAAGATCATGGATGTCGTCTAGGCGGCCGCGGGGGGGGGGGGGGGGGGGGGGGGTTAGGGGGGGGGGGTATAGGCGCTTTAAAATAATTACGGTTTAGGCTTGAACAAATGCGAAATAAAACTAGCGTTTAATTTGTCAAGCACAAAACCTAAAACAACTAGGCTCACGTAAGTGCACCAACAACTTATGCTAAGCAAGATAAACAACTAGGTGATATCAAGATGTATATCATGTCGTACTATGGCAATCAAAAAGTAAAGTGCATAAGTACTAGTAGAAAACATGGCTTTGGTCTAGGCGAACCGGGACCAATGGGTGCATCAGTCCCGGTTCGTGAGGCCAGGGCGCCGGCTGGGCCAGGTTCCCGGTTCGTCTGACCCCTTTGGTCCCGGTTCCAGACACGAACCGGGACCAAAGGGCCTCGCTCCTGGCGCAGCCCCTTTAGTCCCGGTTGGTGGCTGGAACCGGGACCAAAGGTCAGTATTCTGTCTCGGTTCTAGCCACCAACCGGGACTAAAGAGATGCCTATATATACCCTCGCCCCTGCCCACCCTCCCCTCAGTCGTGTGGGAGGTGTGTGCATCCGCTACTCTGTTCTCCCTTCTATGCATGCACATGAGGTGTTCGATGAAATGCCCGAGCCACACTTAAGCTTTCTCCTCTCCAAGCTCGACCTCCAAGCTCCATTTTCCCTAAGATTTGTCTAAGTTTGGCGGTGCATCAACTACACAAGCGTTCTAAAAGGTTAGCTACTTCATCCTTTCATCTCTCACTGCTAGTTTAGCTCATTTCAAATGCTCTAGAAGTAGAGTGGTTTGTGGGTTTTAGTGTAGGAGTGTATGCCGGAGTTTTTTTTGATTTAGATGCACAATTTGAGCTCAAATTAACTTCTTAGAGTCTGCACATGTGTAGGGTGCCGTCCCGTCCCCGTCCTCACCGTCCTCTATCGCCCGCGCCGATCTCATCGCCGACACCACCGTGGTGAGCCTCTTGTTCTTATCTTCTTTTTAAAAGAAAAAAAAACTCTTACTTGTATGATTTAGATAGATATATTTGTATAAATTTCTTACTTTTATTATTGTTTGTTATTATATAGTGCCATGGTTTTGGTATCCGCCCCCGTCGGCCCTCGTCCGGTCTATGATTCGGATGTGGTATATTATCTTTTATAACTATTTATTTCATTTAGTGTTTATGGCCATTATGCCGACTAACGTGACATAGATGTTTTTATCTTGGAGGTATGTGAACCGAAAATTCCAACCGACCCTCTTGTCAAGAGGTTAAATTTAGTTGAACAAGAAAACGAGTATTTGAAAGAAAAATTGAAAAGAATTGAGGAGGAGAAGATGAAATTGGAGTTGCATGTTGCCGATGTCGTCGATGATCAGAAGATCAAGACGGATGCAATGCGCTTGAAGATTAGAAAGATAAAAAAATATGCCATTGATAATGAGGCTTGGTATCATTATGCTGTTGGATCAATTGTTATCTTAGTTGCGATTATGATCGCATTTGTTGTTGCATTTAAATGTTTTAAATAGTTGTATGTTAGTTTCAATGTATGTTTTAATTCGATATCAGAGAGCTGTATGTTATTCTATGAGAACTATGTATGAACTTTATGTATTTATTTTTTCAGTAATAACATTTGGTCACTACTGTACTTTGGTTTTAATGTGATGATGAACTTGCATTAATTTGGTCACTTCTCTATTCATGATGTTCTGTAATGGTTTTTGATACACTTAATTATATAATGCACGCAGATGAACCAGCAATGGATGTACGGTGACCGACGCACCTCCGAGTACATTGAGGGCCTGCATAATTTTCTTGAAGTGGCTAAGGCAAACAAGCAGAATGGTTTTATGTATTGTCCATGCCCTATCTGTGGGAATACGAAGGATTACTCTGACTCGAAAACCCTTCACATCCACCTGATTGAGAAGGGTTTCATGACACACTATAATGTTTGGACCAGGCACGGAGAAAGAGGGGTTATGATGGAAGACAACGAAGAAGAGGATGATGACAACTATCCCCCTGAATACGGTGATACTGCAATGGGGGAAGCTGAAGATCAAGAGGAACCAGACGATGTGCCCGATGATGATCTTCGCCGGGTCATTGTTGATGCAAAGAGACAATGCCAAAGTGAAAGGGAGAATTTGAAGTTCGATCGCATGTTAGAGGATCACAAAAAGGGTTGTACCCAAATTGCGAAGATGACAACACAAAGCTCGGTACCACACTGGCATTGCTACAATGGAAGGCAGGCAATGGTGTATCTAACAACGGATTTGGGAAGATACTGAAAATAATGAAGAAGAAGCTTCCAAAGGATAACGAATTGCCCGACAGTACATACGAAGCAAATAAGGTTCTATGCCCTCTAGGATTGGAGGTGCAGAAGATACATGCATGCCCTAATGACTGCATCCTCTACCACGGTGAGTATGAGGATTTGAACGCATGCCCGGTATGCGGTGCATTGCAGTATAAGATCAAACGAGATGACCCTGGTGATGTTGAGGGCGAGCGCCCCAGGAAGAGGGTTCCTGCCAAGGTGATGTGGTATGCTCCTATAATACCACGGTTGAAACGTCTGTTCAGAAACAAAGAGCATGCCAAGTTGATGCGATGGCACAAAGAGGATCGTAAGAAAGACGGGGAGTTGAGAGCACCCGCTGATGGGTCGCAGTGGAGAAAAATCGAGAGAAGGTGGGGGGACTTTGCAGGTGATGCAAGGAACGTATGGTTTGGTTTAAACGCAGATGGCATTAATCCTTTTGGTGAGCAGAGCAGCAATCATAGCACCTGGCCCGTGACTCTATGTATCTATAACCTTTCTCCTTGGTTGTGCATAAAGCGGAAGTTCATTATGATGCCAGTGCTCATCCAAGGCCCTAAGCAACCCGGCAACGACATTGATGTGTACCTAAGGCCATTAGTTGAAGAACTTTTACAGCTGTGGAATGGAAAAGGTGTACGTGTGTGGGATGAGCACAATCAGGAGGAATTGGGCCTACATGCGTTGCTGTTTGTAACCATCAATGATTGGCCTGCTCTCAGTAACCTTTCAGGACAGACAAACAAGGGATACCACGCATGCACACACTGTTTAGATGACACCGAAAGTATATATTTGGATAAATGCAGGAAGAATGTGTACCTGGGACATCGTCGATTTCTTCCGACCAACCATCAATGTCGAAAGAAAGGCAAGCATTTCAAAGGTGAGGCAGATCATCGGAAGAAGCCCGCCCTCCGTACTGGTGATCACATACTTGATATGGTCAATGATTTACATGTAATCTTTCGAAAGGGTCCTAGCGGACTATCTGTTTCGAATGACGCTGAGGGACGCGCACCCATGTGGAAGAAGAAATCTATATTTTGGGACCTACCATATTGGAAAGACCTAGAGGTCCGCTCTGCAATCGACGTGATGCACGTGACAAAGAATCTTTGCGTGAACTTGCTAGGCTTCTTGGGCATGTATGGGAAGACAAAAGATACACCGGAGGCATGGAAGGACCAGCAACGTGTGCACGAAAAAGACGGCATGCATCCAAAGTAGTATGAGGGTCCTGCCAGCTACGCTCTTACCAAAGAAGAGAAGGAAATCTTCTTTGAATGCCTGCTCAGTATGAAGGTCTCGTCTAGCTTCTCGTCCAATATAAAGGGAATAATAAATATGGCAGAAAAAAAGTTCCAGAACCTAAAGTCTCATGACTGCCACGTGATTATGACGCAACTGCTTCCGGTTGCATTGAGGGGGCTTCTACCGGAAAACGTTCGATTAGCCATTGTGAAGCTATGTGCATTCCTCAATGCAATCTCTCAAAAGGTAATCGATCTAGAAATCCTACCAAGGTTAAAGAATGATTTCCTGCAATGTCTTGTCAGTTTCGAGTTGGTGTTCCCACCATCCTTCTTCAATATCATGACGCACGTCCTAGTTCATCTAGTCAACGAGATTGCCATTCTGGGCCCTGTATTTCTACATAATATGTTCCCCTTTGAGAGGTTCATGGGAGTCTTAAAGAAATATGTTCGTAACCGTGCTAGGGCAGAAGGAAGCATCTCTACGGACCATCAAACAGAGGAGGTCATTGGGTTTTGTGTTGACTTCATTCCTGACCTTAAGCCGATTGGTCTCCCTCAATCGCGGTATGAGGGGAGACTGACTAGAAAAGGCACGTTAGGAGCGGACTCAATAGTATGTAGGGACGGGCATTCTTGGGCTCAAGCACACTACACAGTTCTACAGAATTCTAACTTGGTGACCCCGTATGTCAATGAACACAAGAATATTCTGCGCTCCAAACACCCGGAGCAGTGTGACGACTGGATTACATGTGAACACATCAGGACTTTCGGCAGTTGGTTGCAAACACATCTCATGGGTAACACCACTGTTGTAGATGAGCTGTACTCGTTGGCCAGGACACCATCTTCGACTGTATTGACTTACAAAGGGTACGAAATAAATGGGAATACATTTTACACGATCGCCCAAGATCAAAAGAGCACCAACCAAAACAGTGGTGTCCGCTTTGATGCAGCAACCAAGAGGGGAAAGGACACATATTATGGTTACATAGTGGACATATGGGAACTTGACTATGGACATGATTTTAAGGTCCCTTTGTTTCGGTGCAAATGGGTCAATCTGTCAGGAGGCGGGGTACAGGTACACCCACAGTACAGAATGACAACAGTGGATCTGAACAATCTTGGGTACACAGACGAACCATTCGTCCTAGCCAATGATGTGGCACAGGTTTTCTATGTGAAGGACATGTCTACCAAACCAAGAAAAAGAGAAGATAAGGAAGCGAATACATCATACGATGAGCCAAAGCGCCACATAGTTCTTTCAGGGAAAAGTGACATCGTGGGAGTGGAGGGCAAGACAGACATGTCTGAAGATTATGAATAGTTTCATGAAATTACTCCCTTCAAAGTGAAGGCTGACCCAAGCACCATGTTAAACGATGAAAATTATCCATGGTTACGGCGCAATAAGCAAGGGACACACGCGAAGAAAAAGTGAAGGAGGGTACGATGATGGCTCTGATTACGCGAAGAAAAAATGAAATGCCTTTTTGTAACAGATGAGTTTTCGTCCGAAACCCTGATACTTCGAAAGAGATTGTCCAGTTTGTACACGAAGTGCATCCAGTTTTTGCCGTAACCCTCTCAACTTTTTAGCACATGCTATGTGGGTGAAATGATGATACCATGCCAAGTTTCAACCTTTTTAGAGTTCATTTATAGTGCTTTTCAATTTCAGGGTCATTTAGCTCAAAGAATGAACTAATAGCAAAAATAATGAACTAGAAAACTTTTATAAAACTCTAATAGCAAAAAGAATGAACTAAAAAGAATCATTAAAATATTTTGTTATGATCAACTAAAACAAAACTATAATATTCTTCAATAGCAAAAAGAATCAACTAAAAAGCTTTTATAAACCTCTAGTTATGATCAAAATAATATTAACTTAAAATTATATAAAATTTATGCAACTAAAATTATCAAAGTATTTTTTTCGTTTTAAAACCGTTTTAATCGCAAAAAGAATTTTCATAAAGTATTTTTTGTTACAAACTTTAGTAGCAAACTAAAAAGCTTTTATAAAACTCTAATAGCAAAAGGAATCAACTAAAAAGGATCAATAAAAAATAAAATTTATGCGACTAAAATTATATAAAATTTATGCAACTAAAATTATATAACTAAATTTAACATATGCAAAAAATAACATTAAAAATTAAAAAACATAACATATGCAAAAAATAAAAAATTGCCCGCCTACTAGGCCACCACGGCCTGCATACGACTAGAAACCCAACTATACATGGGCCAGGATGCAGGCCCGCGGGGCAAGTAGGCCCAACAGGGCACAAAAGAACGTTAGGCCCAACAGGCCTGCATTAGAGAGGAGCTCGAAGGGGCTATCGCAGCGGGGCTTATAAACCACTGCGAGCGCCTCTCGGCAAGCGAAGTGGGACTGAACTCCCACCGCACCGCGCCAGTGCCAGCACAAGCCCTTTAGTCCCGGTTGGTGGCACCAACCGGGGCTAAAGGCCACCCTTTAGTCCCGGTCCCAGCCACCAACCGGGACTAAAGGGCTGTGCTTCCCGCCCTTTTGCCTGGCAAAAAACACCTTTAGTCCCGGTTGGTGGCACGGACCGGGACTAAAGGGGGGCCTTTACTCCCGGTTGGAGCCACCAACCGGGACTAAAGGGGTGGCTATATAAGCGATACCTAGCAAATTTCCAATCCCCATCTGTGCAGTTCCCCCGACGCCGCCGCCAGGCTGCCCGAGCTCGCCGTCGACGTCCTCGCCGTCAGGCTGCTCCACCTCACCGTCGACGCCCTCGCCGACGCCCTTGACGCCCTCTGCCCCGACGCACGCTCTGCCCCGACGCCGGCGCCACTCCCCGCGCCCCTGCCCTGCCCCGACGCCGCCGTGCCCCTGCCCCGACCTGCCCCCAGTGAGCCGCCCTTCCCCCGCGCCCCTGCCCTGCCCCCCCCCCCCCCCCCCGCCGTCCCACCTCTCTCTTGCCGCGCCCGCGCCCTGCTCTGCTTTTTTTTGTTCGTAGATTTTTTTGTCCATTGATGTATGTATGGATCTTGTATGTATGTATATGCAGATGTATGGATGATCCATGGATGTATGCATTGATGTATGATTTTTTTTGTTCATAGAATTTTTTTTGTCCATTGATGTATGCTTTTTTGTTCATAGAAAGTTTTTTTGTTCATAGAAATTTTGTTCATGATGATCTTGCTAAAACTCATATTAAGTTTACTAAGTTTTACTTTGCCTAAATCGGGGAGAGGCAACTTTACTAAATGTTCATGATTTTTTTATACATAGAAATTTTTTTGTTCATAGAAATTTTTGTTCATGATGATCTTGCTAAAACTCATATTAAGTTTGAATATATGAGCAATGATGTATGGATGATCCATGGATGTATGCATATTGTTTTTCTATATCGGGGAGAGGCAACTTTACTAAATGGGCATGATGATAATGAAATTTACTAAGGTTAATTATGGGAGAGAGGGCGTAACAACTCGTATATTCAAAATTTACTCCCTGTCCGCTTGCCCGACCAACTCTGTAGGCCACCCAAACCCTAGAAGAAAGAGTGTTGCCGATCTCCTAACCCCTCCCGCACTGTTGTTATGTATAATACTATTGACCTCTAATGTCAAGTTACCAAATTCTGTTCCATTAAAACATAACCCCGATAACTTCGACATGAGGGGGGGGGGTCGTTAAAACATAACCCCGATAACTTTGACATGGGGGGGGGGGGTCGTTAAAACATAACCCCGATAACTTCGACATGAGGGGGGGGGGGGTCGTTAAAACATAACCCTGATAACTTCGACATGAGGGGGGGGGGGTGTCGTTAAAACATAACCCCGATAACTTCGACATGAGGGGGGACGTCGGACAAGCATGAGAGAGGCGGTCCGCAAAGTATCCTCCCTCGAAAGATATATAGGACGACTCATCAGACATGAGGGGGAGGAGTCCTCGACGATGTTTGCCACTAATCCATTGCTCATATGCATATGATTCCTTGTTGTGATATTAAGTCCATGTTTGCCACTAATCCATCTCTCATGTTTGTATATTGCCATGTTGTAATATTTGCAGAAACTATGGACAGAGACTTAGAAAAAGAAGAGTTGTTGGGGGATATAATCCGCGATGGAGGTGATCCCTTGTCGTTTCTCAATGACACCAATGGTCAGGAAGGAGAGGATGACGGCTCCGGTGATCCAACAATGGAGGAGGAAGGAGATCATGACGGCTCCGATGACCGAATGGCGGAGGAAGGAGATCATGATCACGGCTCCGGTGACCGAACGGAGGAGGGAGCCTTAACTGTTGCAAAGTACGGCGAGGTATATACATATATATTAATTAAGCCTCTACTGACTAGATGCATTAATTGTTTTGTATGTACATATATTAACGCTTCTTTCTTCTTTTAGCCCTCCGGATCGAGCTAAACTTCGGTAAGGAGACGAGGCCCGAAGAAAAGGTTGTGCCAAGATGAAAGGTTCACGATCACAGAAGTTGCTCGAGATGGCCAACCGATTGCTCCCAAGCGGACCAAGGACACATTTGTACATCAGTGCGGAGTTGTTGTTAGGGACAGCGTCCCGATCAGCATCATAGAATGGAATAAGAAGAAGGACCCTGAAGTTTCTTATGTCCAGGATAGACTGAAAGATGATCTTTGGACCTCGCTGATGACAAATGTCAGCCTACTGCCAGAGAAGGATCCAAATAACCCAGTTATATAGAGAAAGGTCAAGGCGTTTGCTCTTAAGAAGATGGCAAAACTATTCAAGAACTGGAAGAAAGAGTTGAACATAAAGTTTGTTGAGAAAGACGAGACTCTAGAATTCATCGGTCGATATGAGAAGATAAGAGATCACTGGCCCGCATTTGTGGCCTACAAGAAATCGGACAAGGGCAAGCAAAGGTCACTGACAAACAAGCAAAATGTTGCAAAGAAGAAGTATCACCATACCACGGGGTCAGGTGGCTACAGCAAAGCCCGGCCGTTGTGGGACAAAGCTGAGCAAGTCCTGCTTGCTAAAGGGGGTCCAACCAGCGATATTGCACTGGCCAGATCGGGCAAGGACTTGGTTCTTCGGGGTTGGGGGAAATTTGGACCCAGAATCAAGGAAGTGTGTTTGGACAAAAGCTCAACTTGCAATACCCATCAAGAAGCTTGAGGAAGCAATCCAGGCAGCGCAGGAAGGGAGGTTATGGCCCGACAGAGAGAAGGACGAGCCGACAGAGGCTCTCGGGAATCCTGAACACCCTGGACGAACACGAGGCACTTCAGGCTCCGTTCCGTGGGTGCATGGGTTTCCCGACAGTGGTGGTTATAGAAGCCGACAGGGAAAGAAGCAAGAGGAAGCAAGCGAAATGCAGAAGCTCAGTGCAAGATTAGCGAAACTAGAGGAACTTGAGAGCCAGCGAGCTACCGGCCAACCATCTCAGCGGCACGAAGATCCTTCCTTCGACACTGCCCCAGAGCTACCCCACCATCTCAGCGGAGAAGCAGCGTGGCTTCCACGGAGCTCGTTCAGCCTGATTTCACGGCTCCTCGCTACCCCGTGGATAGTATCACGGAGGCTGAACATTGTGTGCTAATGGCGAAATGCCAGAACCTGACCTTGAAGGCGGCGGTCGGCTCTGTTTTACCTCCTCGAGCTGAGGGAACTTTCCATTGTTGTCCAATTCCACATGGCTATGCTATTGTCACGGTGGATGAAATAATGGAGGGATTTGAGGGGCTGGAGCTTGATTACCCTACAGGTGAAGGGGATATTTTTATGGAAAATGCTTTAAGGAGTACATGTCTATGGAGAAAGGAGAACATCAAGCTTCCAAACTGGACACCGCCTCAGCAGACTCAGCCGGATGAGGCCCTCAGCAGACTCCTCACAGTCCAGCTCAGCTACCTGAGTCATCTCCGGCGCGTGAGCTGTCTCCGCCGCCTTAGCCGCCGTCTCCGGCGGAGGAGGCCCCTCAGCAGAGTCCTCTTCCTCCTCCGCCTCCTCCGGCGCGTCAGCGGACTCCGCCTCCTCCTCCGCCTCCTCCGGCGTGTCAGCGGACTCTGTCGCCTCAGCAACGGCGGAAGAGAGCCGCCGCCGCTCCGGCGGCTAGCAGTACAACATGCGGGAAGAAATTCAAATTTGGTCCAAGCCTCAAGCCTCTTCCAAAGTTACCATATGAGAGGACTGACGAGGAAAACAAGGACATCGTGGAAGCTGAAGTGCGGGCTCATTTTGAACGGAAACGTCCACCTCCGAAGGAAACAATAGATCCGGTGAAAGCGAAGCGCACTATGGATGCCCTTAAGCGACCACCACCGCCTCCGCCGCAATCCAACTATGACCGCTGTATTGAAATGACATATGATGAAGCGTGGCGGTCGGGAAGTACTACCAGTGCTGCAAGACGAAGAAGTGGGAAAACAATTCCCCAGCCCGGTGAACAGGAGAAGCAATCGTGCCCCTCGCTCAAGGTGTATAGCAATATCGCTAATCATCCGGGGCTACTGCCTGGTACCACTCTTGGTGATTACGTGGGTGATGATGTACAATTTGAAATGGCTGAGGTAGTAGAGCAATTTAGATATGAGCACGGGAAGCCTCTCGTCAAACGTGACCAGCTCCCGCATCTACCAACGATGATGCGAAGATTGCATGAATGGTACTTGGAAACCTGCAGGAAGTCTGGGACCGACAGTCTGATGCTGGGAATTAAAGATGAGCACGACTTCATTGGAGTCGACCTGATACCTGTTGAATTTGTGGAATTATTTCAGTTATTCAATCAACAGGCCCTCGACAAACAACTCATGACTTGCTACTGTCTGGAAGTATTATTTCTGTAATTAAGTCTCTAGCTCAGCTCGTTCATTGCATGTATATATAATCATCCTCACTATATATATTATGCAGATTGAAGATCGTCGAATGCAAAAGAGGACAAATCTATGACATTGGGTTCATTAGCCCAAATACCGTAAATGAATGGTCGGTAAAAAAGAGACCGAAGATACCGAGAAAAACTTGCTAAAAGCGTTCCTTCGACATCAAAACAAAAGGGAAATACTCTTTCCTTACAACTTCCAGTGAGTGTTACTGTCTTGTGCATATTCGGTTTCGCTTACTCGAGGTTAAGTGTAATTGATGAGTTATGCGTGCGCAGGTTCCACTTTATTCTGCTATCCATAAAGCTTGACGGGGCAGTAGTAACTGTCTTAGACTCGAGACGTAAAGATCAAAAGGAGTGGGCAGACATGAGTGAAATGCTCCAGAGGTAAGTTCAATCATTATCGCACCATATCGATCGGCAACTTTCGTTCAGTTCTTGATATCAAGTAATCATTTTCTTTGCCGGGCAGGGTTTGGAAAACATTCACCGGAATGGTCCCGGGTCTGAAGAAGGAGCTAAAATTTACACAGCCCAGAGTAAGTAGTACTAGCTAGTTCCGTGCATCTCTCATTGATTCTAGTTTCATCAATACCATTATCATGCTTGATTATCAGTTTGATTGAACTCTATTCTTGTAAAGTGCTTGTGGCAGGCACCCGTGACTAATTTATGTGGATACTACGTTTGCGAGTTCATTCGCAACTCGACCCTTGAGCGGGGCTTCTCTGACGAACAATTTGAAGTACGTAAACAATATTCACAATTCTTTTTATTACCATCATTTGTGTTGAGTTTCATTCATATATATGTATTGACCCCTTCTTTAAATTAGATCTGGCGGATGCGGGATGAACTCCTACCACATGATCGCATACGAGCAATTCAAGAGGAATTGGCGGGATTCTTTCTTGACCACCTCATACCTAAGGACGGAGAATACCATATGGAATTGGAAATGGATCTTAGGTAGATGATGTTAGCGATTGTAAGAGATGTTATATTGTATATATGTAATAGCGTCGGATAGATATACGAAAACTTGTTGTTCGACCAAGCACGAAGAAAGAGAGGTCACTTCTCTCTATATATGTTCATGACAATGTTGTGTAATTAATGGTTCCTTCATTTGCTTACTAGCTAGTGTCAAGTTTCTCTATATGTAGTAGCTACCGTCGACCAAGCACGGAGAAAGAGAGGTCACTTCTCTCTATATGTAGTAGCTAGCTAACACAATATGAAACCCCTAAACCCTCCAAAAACCCTAACCCCCCCTTTAAAAAAAATAAAAACCCCAGCGCCTGCGAGCTGCTGACGCGTGGCTGTCTTTTAGTCCCGGTTGCTGTTACCAACCGGGACTAAAGGTCCTCCTGCCTGGGCGCCCCACAACGACCACGTGGAGCTGCTTTAGTCCCGGTTCGTAAGCCAACCAGGACTAAAAGTAATGGGAATTAGTCCTGATCGTTTTGTCCCGGTTGCAGAACTGGGACTAAAGGCCCTCTGAAACCGGGACTAGTGCCCTGTTTTCTACTAGTGGTAAAGGGCTCGGGTAAGAGATAACTGAGGCACACGGAGACGACGATGTATCCAGAATTTCACACCCTTGCGGATGCTAATCTTTGTTTGGAGAGGTGTGTAGGCACAATGCTCTCCAAGAAGCCACTAGGGCCACCGTAATCTCCTCACGCCCTCGCATAGTGCAAGATGCAGTGATTCCACTAAGGGACCCTTGAGGGCGGTCATCGAACCCGTACAAATGGAGACCCTTGGGGGCGGTTACCGAACCCGTACACTTTGGCAACCCTTGGGGGCGGTCACCGGAACCCGTACAAATTGCTCGGGGCGATCTCCACAACCTAATAGGAGACCCTGACGCTTGCCCGGAGCTTTCCACCACAATGATTGAGCTCCGAGGCACCACCAACCGTCTGTTGGGGAACGTTGCATGGAAAACAAAAATTTTCTATGCACACGCAAGATCTATCCATGGAGATGCATAACTACGAGAGGGGGAGAGCATCTACATACCCTTGTAGATCGCTAAGAGGAAGCGTTTATCACGCGATGGATGTAGTCGTACTCTTCGCGACCCGATCACGATCCAACCGATCTAGTGCCGAACGGACGACACCTCCGAGTTTAGCACACGTGAAGCTCGATGACGTCTCCTCCTTCTTGATCCAGCAAGTGGGAGAGGATAAGTAGATGGGATCACAATGAACACAACGGCGTGGTGGTGATGGTAGTGGTGAAGCACCGACAGCGCTTCGCTAAGCGTTGCCGGGACGAGGCGGTGGAACTACGGAGTAACGGGAGAGAGAGAGAGAGAGGGGCGCCAAGGGCTTGGTGTATCCTCTTGGGGAGCCCCTTCCACTCTATATATAGGTGGAGGGGCATGGGAAACAGCCCCTCCAAGCCCTAGGGCGCAGCTAAGGGGGAGAGGACTTGGACTCCAAATCCAATCCTATTCCTACTAGGACTCCTTCCTTTTTTGCCTTCCCTAGCCATATGGGCTTTTGAGGACTTGGTGCGCCTAGCCCAATAAGGCCAGGGTGCCTCCCCGCAGCCCATGCTAGCCCTTGGGTCGTGGTGAACCCACTTGTGGATTTCCGGACCCCTCCGGAATCCTTCGAAACCTTCTGGAAGCTTCTCGGTACAATACCGAAAAAACTGCACCTTTTTCCGGAACCCAAAATATGACTTCCCATATATAAATCTTTACCTCTCGACCATTCCGAGACTCCCCGTGACGTTCGGGATCTCATCCGGGACTCCGAACAGCATTTGGTTACCACTCATCAAATATCGCAATACTACTCTAGCGTCAACGAACGTTAAGCGTGCGACCCTGCGGGTTCGGGAATTATGTAGTCATGACTGAGACACCGATCCGGTCAATAACCAATAGCGAGACCTGGATGCCCATATTGATTCCTACATATTCCATGAAGATCTTTTATCGGTTGAACCTTTATGACAACATACGTAATTCCCTTTGTGTGTCGGTATGTTACTTGCCCGAGATTTGATCGTTGGTATCTCTATACCTAGTTCAATCTTGTTAACGGCAAGTCTCTTTACTTGTTCCGTAATACATCATCATGCAACTAACTCCTTAGTCAATTTTCTTGCAAGCTTCCTGTGATGTGTACTACCGAGAGGGCCCAGAGATACCTCTCCGATACACGGAGTGACAAATCCCAATCTTGATTCACGCCAACTCAATAGACACCTTCGGAGATACCTGTAGAGCATCTTTATGATCACCCAGTTACGTTGTGATGTTTGATAGCACACAAGGTATTCCTCTGGTATCCGGGAGTTGCATGATCTCATGGTCGAAGGAACATGTATTTGACATTAAGAAAGCAGTAGCAATAAATTGAACGATCATATCCTAAGCTAACGGATGGGTCTTGTCCATCACATCATTCTCCTAATGATGTGATCCCGTAATCAAATGGCAACTCATGTCTATGGTTAGGAAACCTTAACCATCTTTGATCAACGAGCTAGTCTAGTAGAGGCTCACTAGGGACACATTATTTGTTTATGTATGCACACATGTATTTAAGTTTCCGGTCAATACAATTTTAGCATGAATAATAAACCTTTATCATGATTAAGGAAATATAATAATAACCATTTTATTATTGCCTCTAGGGCATATTTCCATCAGTCTCCCACTTGCACTAGAGTCAATAATCTAGTTCACATCGCCATGTGATTAACACCCAAGGAGTTCACTAGAGTCAATAATCTAGTTCACATCACCATGTGATTAACACCCAAAGAGTTCTAAGGTGTGATCATGTTTTGCTTGTGAGAGAGGTTTTTAGTCAACGGGTCTACATCATTCAGATCCGTGTGTACTTTGCAAATATCTATGTCTAGAATGCTCTGCATAGAGCTACTCTAGCTAATTTCTCCCACGTTCAGTACGTATCCAGATTGAGACTCAGAGTCATCCGGATCAGTGTCAAAGCTTGCATCTACGTAACCCTTTACGACGAACTCTTTATCACCTCCATAACCGAGAAACATTTCCTTAGTCCTCTTTAGGTACCTAAGGATAATTTTGACTACTGTCCAGTGATCCACTCCTGGATCACTATTGTACCCCCTTGCCAGACTCATGGCAAGGCACACAACATGTCTGGTACACAGCATGGCATACTTTATAGAACCTATGGCTGAGGCATAGGGAATGACTTTCATTCTCTCTCTATCTTCCCCGTGGTCGGGCTTTGAGTCTTACTCAACTTCACACCTTGAATACATACAAGAACCCTTTGTTTGACTGATCCATTTTGAACTCCTTCAAAAATTTGTCAAGGTATGTGCTTTGTGAAAGTCCTATTAAGCGTCTTGATCTTTCTCTATAGATTTTGATGCCCAATATGTAAGTAGCTTCACAGATTTCTTTCATTGAAAAATTCTTATTCAAGTATCTTTTTATGCTATCTAGAAATTCTATATCATTTTCAATCAGCAATATGTCATCCACATATAATATCAGAAATGCTACAGAGCTCCCACTCACTTTCTTGTAAATACAGGCTTCACCATAAGTCTATATAAAACTATATGCTTTGATCACCTCATCAAAGCGTATATTCCAACTTCCAGATGCTTGCACCAGTCCATAGATGGATTGCTGGAGCTTGCACACTTTGTTAGCACATTTAGAATCGACAAAAACTTCCAGTTGCATCGTATACAACTCTTCCTCAAGAAACCCGTTAAGGAATGCAAGTTTTTTTGACATCCATTTGCCAAATTTCATAATCATAAAATGCGGCAATTGCTAACATGATTCGGACAGACTTAAGCATCGCTACGGGTGAGAAAGTCTCATCGTAGTCAACCCCTTGAACTTGTCGAAAACCTTTCGCAACAAGTCGAGCTTTGTAGACAGTGATATTACCGTCAGCGCCCATCTTCCTCTTAAAGATCCATTTATTCTTAATGGCTTGCTGATCATCGGGCAAATCCACCAAAGTCCACACTTTGTTCATATACATGGATCCTATCTCAGATTTCATGGCCTCAAGCCATTTTTCGGAATCTGGGCTCATCATAGCTTCTTCATAATTTGTAGGTTCGCTGTTGTCCAACAACATGACTTCCAGGATAGGATTGCCGTACCACTCTGGTGCGGAACGTGTTCTGGTCGACCTACGAGGTTCAGTAGTAACTTGATTTGAAGTTTCATGATCATCATCATTTGCTTCCTCTCTGGTTGGTGTAGGCATCACGGGAACGGCTTTCTCTGATGTCCTACTTTCCAATTCGAGAGAAGGTACAACTACCTCATCAAGTTCTACTTTCCTCCCACTTACTTCTTTCGAGAGAAACTCCTTCTCTAGAAAGGACCCATTCTTAGCAACAAAGATTTTGCCTTCGGATCTGTGGTAGAAGGTATACCCAATAGTTTCTTTCTGGTATCCTATGAAGACGCACTTCTCCGCTTTGGGTTCGAGCTTATCTGGCTGAAGCCTTTTGACATAAGCGTCGCATCCCCAAACTTTTAAGAAATAATAGCTTAGGTTTCTTGCCAAACCACAGTTCATACGGTGTCATCTCAACGGATTTAGACGGTGCCCTATTTAACGTGAATGCGGCTGTCTCTAATGCATAACCCCAAAATGATAAAGGCAAATCGGTAAGAGACATCATAGAATGCACCATATCTAATAAAGTACGGTTATGATGTTCGGACACACCATTACGCTGTGGTGTTCCAGGTGGCGTGAGTTGTGAAACAATTCCACATTGTCTTAAATGAAGGCCAAACTCGTAACTCAAATATTCGCCTCCGCGATCAGATCGTAGAAACTTTATTTTCTTATTACGATGATTCTCCACTTCACTATGAAATTCTTTGAACTTTTCAAATGTTTTAGACTTGTGTTTCATCAAGTAGATATACCCATACCTACTAAAATCATCTGTGAAGGTCAGAAAATAACGATACCCGCCGCGTGCCTCAATACTCATTGGACCGCATACATCAGTATGTATTATTTCCAATAAGTCATTAGCTCGCTCCATTGTTTCGGAGAACAGAGTTTTAGTCATCTTATCCATGAGGCATGGTTCACAAGTATCAAATGATTCATAATCAAGTGATTTCAAAAGTCCATCCACATGGAGTTTCTTCATGCGCTTTACACCAATATGACCTAAACGACAGTGCCACAAGTATGTTGCACTATCATTATCAACTTTGCATCTTTTGGCATCAATATTATGAATATGTGTATCACTACGATCGAGATTCAATAAACCATTCACATTGGGTGTATGACCATAGAAGGTTTTATTCATGTAAACAGAACAATAATTATTCTCTAACTTAAATGAATAACCGTATTGCAATAAACACGATCTAATCATGTTCATGCTCAACGCAAACACCAAATAACATTTATTTAGGCTCAACACTAATCCCGAAGGTGGAGGGAGTGTGCGATGGTGATCATATCAATCTTGGAAACACTTCTAACACACATCATCACCTCGCCCTTAACTAGTCTCTGTTTATTCTGCAACTCCTGTTTCGAGTTACTAATCTTAGCAACTGAACTGGTATCAAATACCCAGGGGCGACTATGAGCACCAGTAAGGTACACATCAATAACATGTATATCAATTATACCTTTGTTTACTTTGCCATCCTTCTTATCCGCCAAGTATTTGGGGCAGTTCCGCTTCCAGTGACCATTTCCCTTGCAGTAGAAGCACTCAGTTTCAAGATTGGGTCCAACTTTGGGCTTCTTCACGGGAGCGGCAACTTGCTTGTCATTCTTCTTGAAGTTCCCTTTCTTTTCCTTGCCCTTTTTCTTGAAACTAGTGGCCTTGTTAACCATCAACACTTGATGCTCGTTCTTGATTTCTACTTCCGCTGATTTCAGCATCGCGAAGAGCTTGGGAATCGTTTTCGTCATCCCTTGCATATTATAGTTCATCACAAAGCTCTAGTAGCTTGGTGATAGTGACTGGAGAATTCCGTCAATCACTATCTTATCTGGAAGATTAACTCCCACTTGATTCAAGCGATTGTAGTACCCAGACATTCTGAGCACATGCTCACTGGCTGAGCTATTCTCCTCCATCTTGTAGGCAAAGTACTTGTCAGAGGTCTCATACCTCTTAACACGGGCATGAGCCTGAAATACCAATTTCAGCTCTTGGAATATCTCATATGTTCCATGGCGTTCAAAACGTCTTTGGAGCCCCGATTCTAAGCCGTAAAGCATGGCGCACTGAACTATCAAGTAGTTATCAGATCGAGCTTTGCCAAACATTCATAACGTCTGCATCAGCTCCTGCAACAGGTCTGTCACCTAGCGGTGCATCAAGGACATAATTCTTCTGTGCAGCAATGAGGATAATCCTCAGATCACGGACCCAGTCCACATTATTGCTACCATCAACTTTCAACTTAGTTTTCTCTAGGCACGTATCAAAAAACGGGGAAGCTACATCGCGAGCAATTGAACTACAACATAATTTGCAAAGACATTTTGACTATGTTCATGATAAATCTTAGTTCAATTAATCAAATTACTAATGAACTCCCACTTAAATCAACATCCCTCAAGTTGTCTAAGTGATACATGATCCAAATCAACTTACCCATGTCCGATCATCACGTGATATGGGGTAGTCATCAATGGTGAACATCTTCATGTTGATCATATCTACTATATGACTCATGTTTGACCTTTCGGTCTCCAGTGTTCCGAGACCATGTCTGTACATGCTAGGCTCGTCAAGTTTAACCCAAGTATTCTGTATGTGCAAAACTGGCTTACACCCGTTGTATGTGAACGTAGAGTCTATCACACCCGATCATCACGCGGTGCTTCGAAACGACAAACTTTGGCAACAGTGCATACTCAGGGAGAACACTTTTATCTTGAAATTAAGTGAAGGGATCATCTTATAATGCTACCGTCGTTCTAAGCAAAATAAGATGCATAAAGGATAAACATCACATGCAATCAAAATATGTGACATGATATGGCCATCATCATCTTGTGCTTTTGATCTCCATCTCCAAAGCATCGGCATGATCTCCATCGTCACCGGCTCGACACCTTGATCTCCATCATTGCGTCAGGGTCGTCTCGCCAACTATTGCTTCTACAACTATTGCTAACGCATGGCGATAAAATAAAGCAATTACATGGCGCTTGCATTTCATATAATAATTAAAAGACAACCCTAAGGCTCCTGCCGGTTGTCGATATTACAAAACATGATCATCTCATACAACAACGTATATCACATCACGTCTTGACCATATCACATCACAACATACCCTGCAAAAACAAGTTAGACGTCCTCTACTTTGTTGTTGCAAGTTTTACGTGGCTGCTACGGGCAACTAGCAAGAACCGTTCTTACCTACGCAAAAACACAACGGTGATTATCAAGTTTGCTGTTTTAACCTTCTTCAAGGACCGGCCGTAGTCAAATTCGATTAAACTAAAGTAGGAGAAACAGACACCCTCCAGCCACCTTTATGCAAAACAAATTGCATGTCAGTCGGTGGAACCGGTCTCATGTACATGGACATGTAAGGTTGGTCCAGGCCGCTTCATCCCACAATGCCGCCGAATCAAAATAAGACGCTGCTGGTAAGAAGTATGACAATCACCACCCACAACTCCTTTGTGTTCTACTCGTGCATATCATCTACACATAGACCTGGCTCATGATGCCACTGTTGGGGAATGTTGCATGGAAAACAAAAATTTTCTACGCACACGCAAGATCTATCCATGGAGATGCATAGATACGAGAGGGGGAGAGCATCTACATACCCTTGTAGATCGCTAAGCGGAAGCGTTTATCACGCGGTTGATTGATGACCCACAAGTATAGGGGATCTATCGTGGTCCTTTCGATAAGTAAGAGTGTCGAACCCAACGAGGAGCAGAAGGAAATGACAAGCGGTTTTCAGCAAGGTATTCTCTGCAAGCACTGAAATTATCGGTGACAGATAGTTGTATGATGAGATAATTCGTAACGGGTAACAAGTAACAAAAGTAAACAAGGTGCAGCAAGGTGGCCCAATCCTTTTTGTAGCAAAGGACAAGCCTGGACGAACTCTTATATAAAGCAAAGCGCTCCCGAGGACACATGGAAATTGTTGTCAAGTTAGTTTTCATCATGCTCATATGATTCGCGTTTGTTACTTTGATAATTTGATATGTGGGTGGACCAGTGCTTGGGTAGTGCCCTTCCTTGGACAAGCCTCCCACTTATGATTAACCCCTCTTGCAAGCATCCGCAACTACGGAAGAAGAATTAAGATAAATCTAACCATAGCATGAAACATATGGATCCAAATCAGTCCCTTACGAAGCAACGCATAAACTAGGGTTTAAGCTTCTATCACTCTAGCAACCCATCATCTACTTATTACTTCTCAATGCCTTCCCCTAGGCCCAAATCATGGTGAAGTGTCATGTAGTCGACGTTCACATAACACCACTAGAGGAAAGACAACATACATCTCATCAAAATATCGAACGAATACCAAATTCACATGATTACTTATAACAAGACTTCTCCCATGTCCTCAGGAACAAACGTAACTACTCACAAAGCATATTCATGTTCATAATCAGAGGAGTATTAATTATCATTAAGGATCTGAACATATGATCTTCCACCGAATAAACCAACTAGCATCAACTACAAGGAGTAATCAACACTACTAGCAACCCACAGGTACCAATCTGAGGTTTTGAGACAAAGATCGGATACAAGAGATGAACTAGGGTTTGAGAGGAGATGGTGCTGGTGAAGATGTTGATGGAGATTGACCCCCTCTCGATGAGAGGATCGATGGTGATGACGATGGCGATGATTTCCCCCTCCCGGAGGGATGTTTCCCCGGCAGAACAGTTCCGCCGGAGCCCTAGATTGGTTCTACCCAGGTTCCGCCTCGAGACGGCGGCGCTTCGTCCCGAAAGCTTCCTTATGATTTTTTCCAGGTCAAAACACACCATATAGCAGAAGATGGGTGTCGGGGGCCTGCCAGGTGGCCCACAAAGAAGAAGGGGGGGGGGCGCCCAGGGGGGTAGGGCGCGCCCTCCACCCTTGTGGATGGCAGGTGGCCCCCCTCTGGTACTTTCTTCACCCAATATTTTTTATCAAATCCAAAATTACTCTCCGTGAAGTTTCAGGACTTTTGGAGTTGTGCAGAATAGGTCTCTAATATTAGCTCATTTTCCAGCCCAGAATTCCAGCTGCCGGCATTCTCCCTCATCATGTAAACCTTGTAAAATAAGAGAGAAAAGGCATAAGTATTGTGCCATAATGTGTAATAACAGCCCATAATGCAATAAATATTGATATAAAAGCATGATGCAAAATGGATGTATCAACTCCCCCAAGCTTAGACCTCGCTTGTCCTCAAGCGAAAGCCGATATCAAAAAATATGTCCACATGTTTAGAGATAGAGGTGTCGATAAAATAAAATATGGACATGAGGGCATCATGATCATCTTTAGAACAACACATATATTGTCATATAATTTCTTATGCCAAAGTAACAATTCATTCACAAGGTAAAGTATGAATCAAAAACTTCATTGAAAACTAACAAACTATGATCTCAGTCATTGAAGCAATTGCAATTTATCATAACATCGGAAAGAGTCAATTCAAGAGCTTTTCAGCAAGTCCACATACTCAACTATCATTTAGTCTTTTACAATTGCTAACACTCACACGATACTTATGGGTTCAAAGTTTCCATCAGACACAGAGAAAGATAGGGGATTATAGTTTCGCCTCCCAACCTTTTACCTCAAGGGTAATGTCAACAATAATACTTTATGATAACCTACAACCGAGTGGATATATATATCTGGATCTTTCTCCAACACATAGTGCTTGCCAAAAGGAAAAAGTGTAAAAAGGAAAGGTGAAGATCACCATGACTCTTGTATAAGGGTAGAAGATAAAAGTAAGAGATAGGCCCTTCGCAGAGGGAAGCAGAGGTTGTCATGCACTTTTATGGTTGGATGCACAAAATCTTAGTGCAAAAGAACGTCACGTTATATTGCCGCTTGTGATAAGGACCTTTATTATGCAGTCCGTCGCTTTTATTTCTTCCATATCACAAGTTCGTATAAAGCTTATTTTCTTCACACTAATAGATCATACATATTTAAAGAGCAATTTTTATTGCTTGCACCGATGACAACTTACTTGAAGGATCTTACTCAATCCATATGTAGGTATGGTGGACTCTCATGGCAAAACTGGGTTTAGGGATGTTTGGAAGCACAAGTAGTGTTTCTACTTGGTGCAAATAATTTGGCTAGCATGAGAGGGAAAGGCAAGCTCAACATGTTGGAGGATCCATGACAATATAACTTCTATTCGGATATAAGAAAACATAACCCATTATGTTGTCTTCCTTCTCCAACATCAACCCTTTAGCATGTCATATTTTAATGAGTGCTCACAATTACAAAAGATGTCCAAGATAGTATATTTATATGTGAAGCCTCTCTTTCTTTATTACTTCCTATTAATTGCAAAAATGACCAAAACTATGTTTGTCAACTCCCAACAAATTTTATTAATCATACTCTTTATATGTGAAGTCATTACTCTCCATAAGATCATTGTATAATCTTTTTATTCCTTTCTTTTATTTTTATTCCCTCAAGATCATAGCAAGAAAACAAAGCCCTCAACTAAAAACTACTCTTTATTATATAACTCACGGACTCGATTACATAGATAGAGATCAAAACAAAACTCAAAGCTAGATCATACTAAAACTTTATTCTACTAGATCAAGATATAACCAAAAGGATCAAACTAAGAAAAATGATAAAAGTAAAGGTGTGATTGTGATACGATATCGGGGCACCTCCCCCAAGCTTGGCAGTTGCCAAGGGGAGTGCCCATACCCATGTATTTATGTCTCTTTCTTCGGAGGTGATGATGTGATATTCTTGGCGATGATGCCCTTTAGCATGCGATTCTCTTCCTCGAGCTTATTAATTTGCTGCTTAAGTTCCATTACTTCCTTGCGAAGTTTACCCGTGACGGCTAGAGCTTCATTCACCCATGGAAGTTTTATAGCCGCGGGAGAAAAGGCAACACTCTTTTTCATATTTTCATAAGAGAGAAATCTAGCATTGGAAGGAATGACCGAATTTGGTATTGCTGAGCTCTGAAGTTCCTCCAGCATGAATCCGGTTTGAAGATGAGAGGTGACTTCTTGATCCTCCTCCATGGCATCCACCATTTTCAAGTCAGCCTCCATCTCTTCCTCCGTTGATTGCCCGAAGTGGTCAGCTTCGCTGTATGCTCTTGGGCCTGATGTCGGGTGAGATACACGACTCTCCCCGACTGACTCTTGCGAGGACATCTTGCTCTAAATCTGCTGTAGAAATAGCTCAAAACAAAAACAGAGGATTTTGTCGTGGTACGGTGGTCAAAACCTTCGGGAGATTATATAATGAATTTTACCGACCAAAAGAAGTATTGTGCAAGATAATGGAGTCCGGGGGGCACACGAGGTGGCCACAAGGTCGGGGGGCGCGCCCTCCACCCTTGTGGTCTCCTCGTGTCTCTTTTGGACTACTTTTAATTTTCCTAATTTTTTAAATATTCCAAAACGGAGAAAAATTATCATTGGAAATGTTTTGGAGTCGGTTTACTTACCGTACCACATACCTATTTCTTTTCGGAGTCTGAAACGTTCTGGAAAGTGTCCCTTATGTACTCCTCTGGTGTTACGGTGTCAATAATATTGGTCTCAACATTTATGGGAGTACCTGAGATATAATGTTTGATTCTTTGACCGTTTACCACCTTCGGATTTGTGCCTTTGGCGTTGTTGATTTTGATGGCATCGGAACGATAGACCTCCTCGATAATGTAAGGACCTTCCCATTTAGAGAGAAGTTTTCCTGCAAAAAATCTTAAACGAGAGTTGTATAGCAAAACATGATCACCTACATTAAACTCACGCTTTTGTATCCTTTTGTCATGCCATCTTTTAACTTTTTCTTTAAACAACTTGGCATTCTCATAGGCTTGGGTTCTCCATTCATCAAGCGAGCTTATGTCAAATAACCTCTCCTCACCGGCAAGTTTGAAATCATAGTTGAGCTATTTAATTGCCCAATAAGCTTTATGTTCTAATTTAAGAGGTAAGTGACAAGCCTTTCCATAAACCATTTTATATGGAGACATACCCATAGGGTTTTTATAAGCAGTTCTATAAGCCCATAATGCATCATCAAGTTTCTTAGACCAATTCTTTCTAGATCTATTAACAGTCTTTTGCAAAATCAATTTAATCTCTCTATTGCTCAATTCTACTTGACCACTAGACTGAGGATGATATGGAGATGCAATTCTATGGTTAACATCATACTTAGCAAGCATTTTACGGAAAGCACCATGAATAAAATGTGAACCACCATCAGTTATTAAATATCTAGGGACTCCAAACCTTGGAAAAATAACTTCTTTAAGCATCTTAATAGAGGTGTTATGATCAGCACTACTAGTTGGAATAGCTTCTACCCACTTAGTAACGTAATCAACAGCAACTAAAATATGTGTATACCCATTAGAGGAAGGAAAAGGTCCCATATAATCAAAGCCCCAAACATCAAATGGTTCAATAACAAGTGAATAATTCATAGGCATTTCCTGACGTCTACTAATATTACCAATTCTCTGGCATTCATCACAAGACAAACTTACGAGCATCCTTGAAGAGAGTAGGCCAATAAAAACCAGATTGCAATACCTTATGTGCCGTTCTATCTCCAGCGTGGTGTCCTCCGTAAGACTCGGAGTGGCACTTGCGTAGGATCTGTTCCTGTTCATGCTCAGGTACACAATGTCTAATAACACCATCTACTCCTTCTTTATAAAGGTGTGGGTCATCCCAAAAGTAATGTCTTAAATCATAGAACAACTTTTTTTTTCTGGTATGTGAAACTAGGCGGTATAAATTTAGCAACAATGTAATTAGCATAATCAGCATACCATGGAGTATTACGAGAAGCATTTATGACAGCTAATTGTTCATCAGGAAAGCTATCATCAATAGGCAGTGGGTCATCAAGAACATTTTCTAACCTAGACAAGTTGTCTGCAACAGGGTTCTCAGCTCCCTTTCTATCAATAATATGCAACTCAAATTCTTGTAGCAAGAGAACCCATCTAATAAGTCTAGGTTTAGCATCTTTCTTTTCCATAAGATATTTAATAGCAGCATGATCAGTGTGAACAATTACTTTGGAATCAACAATATAGGATCTGAACTTATCACAAGCGAAGACAACTGCTAGAAATTCTTTTTCAGTTGTAGCATAATTCCTCTGGGCACTGTCTAGAGTTTTACTAGCATAATGAATAACATTTAATTTCTTATCAACTCTTTGCCCTAGAACATCACCAACAGCATAATCAGCATCACACATAATTTCAAAGGGTAAATTCCATTCAGGTGGCTGAACAATAGGTGCAGAAATCAAGGCTTTCTTAAGTATTTCAAATGCTTCTACACAATCATCATAAAAAACAAAAGGAACATCTTTTTGCAAGAGATTTGTGAGAGGCTTAGAAATTTTAGAGAAGTCTTTAATAAACCTCCTATAGAAACCATCATGACCAAGGAAACTTCTTATACCTTGGATATCTTTAGGACACGACATCTTTTCAATAGCATCTACTTTAGCTTTATCAACTTCAATACCTCTTTCAGAAATTTTATGCCCCAAGACAATACCTTCATTAACCATAAAGTGGCACTTCTCCCAATTCAAGACAAGATTAGTTTCTTCACATCTCTGCAAAACTCGATCAAGGTTGCTTAAGCAATCATCAAAAGAAGTTCCGTAAACGGAGAAATCATCCATGAAAACCTCAACAATCTTTTCACAAAAATCAGAGAATATAGCAGTCATACATCTTTGAAAGGTCGTAGGTGCATTGCATAAACCAAAAGGCATACGTCTATAAGCAAAGGTACCGAAAGGGCAAGTAAAGGTGGTCTTCTCCTGATCATCTTTTGACACAGGTATTTGAGAGAAACCAGAATAACCATCTAGAAAGCAAAAATGTGTATGTTTGGATAATCTTTCTAGCATTTGATCAATAAAAGGTAGAGGGCAATGATCTTTTCTAGTAGCTTTGTTTAATTTGCGAAAATCAATTACCATTCTATATCCTGTAACAATTCTTTGTGGAATCAATTCATTCTTATCATTAGGAACAACAGTAATACCTCCCTTCTTAGGGACACAATGAACATGACTTACCCACTGACTATCAGCAATAGGATAAATTATACCTGCTTCCAGAAGCTTTAGTATTTCATTTCTTACCACTTCTTTCATCTTAGGATTTAACCGTCGTTGGTGATCAACAACTGGTTTAGCATCTTTCTCCAATTTAATTTTGTGCTGGCATAGAGTGGTACTAATGCCCTTAAGATCATCAAGAGTATATCCAATAGCAGCACGGTGCTTCTTCAGAGTTTTCAATAATCTCTTTTCTTCATGCTCTGAAAGGTTAGCACTAATAATAACAGGATATATCTTCTTTTCATCGAGATAAGCATATTTCAAAGTATCCGGTAATTGTTTAAGCTCAAACACGGGATCACCCTTGGGTGGAGGAGGATCCACAAGGATTTCAACAGGCAAATTGTGTTTCAAAATAGGCCCTTGATTAAAGAATATCTCGTCTATTTCCCTTCTTTCATTCATAAACATATCATTCTCATGGTCTATCAAATATTGTTCTAAGGGATCAGTAGGAAGCACGGCAATAGAAGCAAGACCAATAATTTCATCCTTACTAGGCAATTCTTTATCATGGGGTTTTCTACGAAATTTAGAGAAATTAAAATCATGAGACATATCCCCTAAACCAACAGTAACAATATCTTTCTCGCAATCTATCTTAGCATTAACAGTATTCAAGAAAGATCTACCAAATATAATGGGACAAAAGTCATCTTGTGGGGAACCAAGAACAAGAAAATCAGTAGGATATTTTATTTTCCCACACAGGACTTCAACATCTCTAACAATCCCAATTGGTGAAATAGTATCTCTATTGGCAAGCTAAATAGTAACATCAATATCTTCTATCTCAGCAGGTGCAATATTATTCATAATTTCTTTATATAAGGAAAAAGGAATTGCACTCACACTAGCACCCATATCACATAAGCCATGATAACAATGATCTCCTATTTTAACTGAAACAATAGGCATGCCAACAACGGGTCTATGTTTATCTTTACTATCGGGTTTAGCAATTCTAGTAGCTTCATCACAGAAATAAATAACATGCCCATCAATATTATCAACCAAGAGATCTTTAACCATAGCAATACATGGTTCATCTTTAATTTGCTCAGGGGGTGTAGGTGTTCTAGTATAACTCTTATGAACCACAGTTGAAGCTTTAGCATGATACTTTATTCTAACAGGAAAAAGTGGTTTCTCAATATAAGCAGTAGGAACAATAGGATCAACTTTATAAGTAATAGTTTCTTCTTCAATGGGAGGATGATATTTAAACCACTTCTCCTTAGGAAGATCAACATGAGTAGCAAAAGATTCACAGAAAGAAGCTACTATCTCAGAGTCAAGTCCATATTTAGTGCTAAAATCACGAAAAGCATCGGTATCCATAAAAGATTTAACACAATCAAACTTAAGGTTTATACCAGACTCATTACCTTTGTCGAGTTCCCAATCTTCAGAGTTGCGTTTAATTCTTTCCAATAAATCCCATTTGAATTCAATAGTCTTCTTCATAAAAAAACCAGTACAAGAAGTATCGAGCATGGATCGATCATTATGAGAAAGCCGAGCATAAAATTTTTGAATAATAATTTCTCTTGGGAGCTCATGATTGGGGCATGAATATAACATTGACTTAAGCCTCCCCCAAGCTTGAGCGATACTTTCTCCTTCACGAGGACAAAAATTATATATATAATTCCGATCACGATGAACCAGATGCATAGGATAAAACTTCTGATGAAATTCCAATTTCAATCGGTTGTAGTTCCACGATCCAATATCATCACATAGCCTATACCATGTCAATGCCTTATCCTTCAAAGATAAAGGGAAGACCTTCTTCTTGACTTCATCCTCGGGCAAACCCGCAAGCTTAAATAATCCACAAACTTCATCCACATAGATTAGATGCATATCTGGATGTAATGTTCCATCTCCTGTGTAAGGATGAGCTAGCAATTTCTCTATCATACCCGAAGGAATTTCATAATAAATATTTTTGGTAGGTGCAGTCGGTTGAGGAGAAACTCTTTGCTCTTCCGGTCGAGGTGAAGATACCCCGAACAAGCCCTCAAAGGATTATTTTCCATAGTAACAAGTGACAGTAAATTTCAGCACACTATATAAATGTTTCCTCACAAAATTCCACTTACCAAAGGCGCTTCACTCCCCGGCAATGGCGCCAGAAAAGAGTCTTGATGACCCACAAGTATAGGGGATCTATCGTAGTCCTTTTGATAAGTAAGAGTGTCGAACCCAACGAGGAGTAGAAGGAAATGACAAGCGGTTTTCAGCAAGGTATTCTCTGCAAGCACTGAAATTATCGGTGACAGATAGTTGTATGATGAGATAATTCGTAACGGGTAACAAGTAAAAAAAGTAACAAGGTGCATCAAGGTGGCCCAATCCTTTTTGTAGCAAAGGACAAGCCTGGACGAACTCTTATATAAAGCAAAGCACTCCCGATGACACATGGGAATTGTTGTCAAGTTAGTTTTCATCATGCTCATATGATTCGCATTCGTTACTTTGATCATTTGATATGTTGGTGGAACGATGCTTAGGTGCTGCCCTTCCTTGGAAAAGCCTCCCACTTATGATTAACCCCTCTCGCAAGCATCCGCAACTACGAAAGAAGAATTAAGATAAATCTAACCATAGCATGAAACATATTGATCCAAATCAGTCCCTTACGAAGCAACGCATAAACTAGGGTTTAAGCTTCTGTCACTCTAGCAACCCATCATCTACTTATTACTTCCCAATGCCTTCCCATAGGCCCAAATCATGGTGAAGTGTCATGTAGTCGACGTTCACATAACACCACTAGAGGAAAGACAACATACATGTCATCAAAATATCAAACTAATACCAAATTCACATGATTACTTATAACAAGACTTCTCCCATGTCCTTAGGAACAAACGTAACTACTCACAAAGCATATTCATGTTCATAATCAGAGGAGTATTAATTATCATTAAGGATCTGAACATATGATCTTCCACCGAATAAACCAACTAGCATCAACTACAAGGAGTAATCAACACTACTAGCAACCCACAGGTACCAATCTGAGGTTTTGAGACAAAGATCGGATACAAGAGATGAACTAGGGTTTGAGAGGAGATGGTGTTGGTGAAGATGTTGATGGAGATTGAACCCCTCTCGATGAGAGGATCGATGGTGATGATGATGGCGACGATTTCCCCCTCCCGGAGGGATGTTTCCCCGGCAGAACAGCTCCGCCGGAGCCCTAGATTGGTTCTGCCCAGGTTCCGCCTCGAGACGGCGGCGCTTCGTCCCGAAAGCTTCCTTATGATTTTTTCCATGTCAAAACACACCATATACCAGAAGATGGGCGTCGGGGGCCTGCCAGGTGGCCCACAAGGACGGGGGGTGCGCCCAGGGGGGTAGGGCGCGCCCTCCACCCTTGTGGATGGCAGGTTGGCCCCCTCTGGTACTTTCTTCGCCCAATATTTTTTATTAAATGCAAAATGACTCTCCGTGAAGTTTCAGGACTTTTGGAGTTGTGCAGAATAGGTCTCTAATATTTGCTCCTTTTCCAGCCCAGAATTCCAGCTGCCGGCATTCTCCCTCTTCATGTAAACCTTGTAAAATAAGAGAGAAAAGGCATAAGTATTGTGCCATAATGTGTAATAACAGCCCATAATGCAATAAATATTGATATAAAAGCATGATGCAAAATGGACGTATCATTGATGTAGTCGTACTCTTCGCGATCCGATCACAATCCAACGGATCTAGTGCCGAACGGACGACACCTTCGAGTTTAGCACGCGTGCGGCTCGATGATGTCTCCTCCTTCTTGATCCAACAAGCTTGGTGTATCCTCTTGGGGCGCCCCTCCCCTCTATATATAGGTGGAGGGGAGTGGGAAACAGCCCCTCCAAGCCCTAGGGCGCAGCTAAGGGGGAGAGGACTTGGACTCCAAGTCCAATCCTATTCGTACTAGGACTCCTTCCTTTTTTGCCTTCCCTAGCCACATGGGCTTTTGAGGACTTCGTGCGCCTAGCCCAATAAGGCCAAGGCACCTCCCCGCAGCCCATGCTAGCCCTTGGGTCATGGTGAACCGACTTTTGGACTTCCGGACCCCTCCGGAATCCTCCGGAACCTTCTGGAAGCTTCCCGGTACAATACCGAAAAAACTGGACCTTTTTTGGAACCCAAAATATGACTTCCCATATATAAATCTTTACCTCTCGACCATTCCAAGACTCCTCGTGACGTCCGGGATCTCATCCGGGACTCCAAACAATATTTGGTTACCACTCATCAAATATCGCAATACTACTCTAGCGTCAACGAACGTTAAGCGTGCGACCCTGCGGGTTCGGGAAATATGTAGTCATGACCGAGACACCTCTCCAGTCAATAACCAATAGCGGGACCTGGATGCCCATATTGATTCCTACATATTCCACGAAGATCTTTTATCGGTTGAACCTTTATGACAACATACGTAATTCCCTTTGTGTGTCGGTATGTTACTTGCCCGAGATTCGATCGTTGGTATCTCTATACCTAGTTCAATCTCGTTAACGGCAAGTCTCTTTACTCGTTCCGTAATACATCATCTTGCAACTAAATCCTTAGTCACTTTGCTTTCAGGCTTCATGTGATGTGTATTACCGAGAGGGCCCAGAGATACCTCTCCGATACACGGAGTGACAAATCCCAATCTCGATTCACGCCAACTCAACAGACACCTTCGGAGATACCTGTAGAGCATCTTTATGATCACCCAGTTACGTTGTGACGTTTGATAGCACACAAGGTATTCCTCCGGTATCCGGGAGTTGCATGATCTCATGGTTGAAGGAACATGTATTTGACATTAAGAAAGCAGTAGCAATAAACTAAACGATCATATGCTAAGATAACGGATGGGTCTTATCCATCACATCATTCTCCTAATGATGTGATCCCGTTATCCAATGACAACTCATGTCTATGTTCAGGAAGCCTTAACCATCTTTGATCAACGAGCTAGTCTAGTAGAGGCTCACTAGGGACACAGTATTTGTTTATGTTTCCACACATGTATTTAAGTTTCCGGTCAATACAATTCTAGCATGAATAATAAACCTTTATCATGATTAAGGAAATATAGTAATAACCATTTTATTATTGCCTCTAGGGCATATTTCCATCATCGTCTAGGGTGCCCAAGCACCCAAGAGGAACAAGCTCTATGGTACCAAGCACCCAAGAGTAATAAGCTTCTCAGCTTCACTTCCACGTATCACTGTGGAGAACTCAAACCAATGCAACTAATGCAATGGCAAGGGCACACGGATTGCCCAAGTCCCTCACTCCCAAATCCCACCAAAGCAACGAAAGCTATGGAGGAAAATATGAGGAAGAACAAGAAGGAGAACACCATGAACTCCAAGATCTAGATCCAAGGGGTTCCCCTCACATAGAGGAGAAAATGATTGGTTGAAATGTGGATCTAGATCTCCTCTCCCCCCCCCCCCAAAACTAGCAAGAATCCATGGAGGGATTGAGAGATAGAAATCTTGAAGAAGGTCAACAATGGGGTCAAATGCAAGCTCAAAGGATAAGGTTCAATGGGGAAGAAGACCCCCCTTTTATAGCTCCTCCTGAATCCAACCATTATGTGCTCAACCCGCACACAAGCGGTACTACCGCTCATAGGAGCGGTACTACCGCCCAGGCGGTAGTGCACGTAGTGCAGTGCAATGGTGCAAGACCATGAGCCGGTAGTGCCGCCGAAGCGGTACTACCACTCGACCAAGCGGTACTACCGCTGGGGTCGCAGCACAGGGCACTAAGGAGGTAGAGCAAAACAGGGGGCGAGGCAGAGCCGCATCAGCGGCACTACCGCTGGAGCCAGCGGTACTACCGCCTACAGGTGGTAGTGCTGCCCACCATAGCTGCTCTACTACCGCTGAGAACAGGCAGCGACATGAAAGGGAAGCGGAAGTGGAGCGGTAGTGCAGGATCGGTACTATCGCTTGAAAGCGGTACCATCGCTCGTGCTACCGTCCCACTGCCGCGAAAGTCGACACGAAAAATCGCATCCCTGAAAGCAGCGGTACCACGCGTGGCACTGCCCCTTGGCACTACCGCCCTTAAGCGGTACTAACGCTCAGCTAAGCGGTACTACCACTTGGGGTGCTACAATGAAGCCCAAGAAAACTGATGGAACAATAAAACCTGAACTGCCATAACTTCTACATATGAGCTCCGAATTGAGCAAACTCAAGAGCTTGTTGGATAGATGACGATGAGTACTATCCAAACAGCGACAAACCTCTATGAATGAAATAGAGATGTGAAACCTCTATGAATGAAGAACCGGCAAAAACTCTATCATCGAAAATATCATAGAATATGCATATATGAACTCCGTTTTCGATGAACTCGAGCTTGTCATGACGATGACCATAAGCTCTAAAACTCACAAAGAGAAACATCAAACAAGAACCAAGAAAGATGAAGCAAGGATGCAATGGTTTGAGCTCTCTACGAACGATATGATCAAGCTACTAACTTGAGACCCCCCCCCCCTTGATAGTACGACAATCGAACCTATAACCCGATCTCCCAACTACCACCATGAGACCGGTAAAATAGACAACCTATTAAGGGCAAACCTTTGCCTTGCACATAGTCCACTTGAGCTAGATGATGACAATCTTGACTCCCTCAAGTTGGACCACCTTTCTTGATTGCGTTGGCTCGATGTAGACTAGTAGATTGCTCCCCCATACTCCACTATGGGTGAGCCACTCTTCGGAACATCTTCACAAGACCATTGTCGCCACAATGGACGGCAAGCTTCAAGCATGTTCTCTTCGTGATGCTCCACTTGAACTTTCACACCGCAATCTTGATGACGATCACCACTTGATGTCATCCTCCACGGGTTGTATGAGATCTTCCTCTTGACGCAAGCCCATAGAAACATACCTAACCCCACATAGAACTCTCACGTAGACCATGGGTTAGTACACAAAGCGTAATGGACAATGCTTACCATGCCATGGGATCACTTGATCCCTTTCAGTACATTTTCTATGCTTTGTGTGTTGATCAACTTGATTCATTCTTTGACTTAGTCGTGATCAACCTTGTATCATGTCTTCTACATGACCAATCTTGGGATAATTCCTTGAATAGCACATTGGTCAACTCATAAACTCCTTGAAACCAACACATGGACTTCAAGAAATGCCTATGGACAAATCCTTCAAATATAACTCAAGGCAACCATTAGTCCATAGAGAATGTCATCAATTACCAAAACCAAACATGGGGGCACCACATGTTCTTTCAACATACATGGCAAATTTCTTACCCAAAGCATGGAAACTATTATAAAAATACCATGGAAAATTTTAATATACATCTTCCATGCAAATTTTGTGTTATTTTACATACATGGCAAATTTATTACACAAAGCATGGCAATTTTAATTAAAATAACATGCAAATTTTAATATACATCTACCATGGTAAAATTTTGTTATTTTTGCATACATGGCAAATTTCTTATACAAAGCATGACAATTTTAATTAAAATAACAGGCAAATTTTAATATACATCTGCAATGGTAAATTTGTGTTATTTTGCATCCATGGCAAATTTCTTATGCAAAGCATGGCAAATTTAATTAAAATACCATGACAAATTATCATAAACATCTGCCATGGTAATTTTTTACTTATTTTGTGTTATTTTACATACATGGAAAACTTCCTATACAAAGCATGGCAAATTTAATTAAAATATCATGTCAAATTTTAATAAACATCTGCCATGGTTATTTTGGTCAGATTTTGTGTTATTTTACATACATGGCATATTATGTTCAAACACTCCCCTCACTATGATGGCAAACTTACGCCGTTTTGCGTTTTTTTGGTTTTGATTTACATCATGTCATTTTTTTGCTCTAGCTTTATTCTCTCTACATTCCATGGCAATTTCACTATGCACGTTTTTTGTTATTTTGTAATAGAGTCGGCAATTTTTTGTATATAATAATTTTGCATTTCATTTTTTGTACACTACCTGGTAATACATTCATAGGTCATTGTGAAATTTATATTTTGGACATTATAAAGTTTTTTTATTTAATGTGGAAAGGGAATTATGTTGGGCAGGCGGCCTAGCAAAGGGCCCGCCTAACAAAATCATCTGTGCGGGGTGATACGTCCTATGGATCGACATTGTTTGGGCAGGGTTGGGTTAGTCTTACCAAACCTTTCGTTCGCTCTAGCCCCCTCCCAAACGTTCTTTTATTTTCCATCTAATAACCGTCGGTTTTTATATTATTTTTTCTATCAGTAACCGTCGCTTTTATCCTGCTGTTTGTTATTTTTGTAGAAACAGCGGGCATCATGTCTGTTTTGCATTAAAGAAACCGCCCTAACCCATTGTTTAGCCATCACAACTCATACACGTAATGGTATAAAAATAGTATGTAGGAGCTACCTGCCGCTCTTTTTCTTTCCCTTCTTCTGATAACCGTTGATTTATGTTTTTTCTTCTTCTAATAATTGTCGCTCTTTTTCTTTCCCTTCTTCTAATTATCCAGCTTCTTTGTTATTTTTCTAAAACAAGGAGGATCCTCTTTGGTTTTCATTACAAAAACCATTTGAACATGCTTGTCTGTTTAGCCACCATAATTCATACATACGGGTATAAAATAGTAGCACCTAACCGTAGCTTTGATATTTTTTCCTTTCCTTAACCGCCGCCTTTTTCTTTTGATAACCGCTGATTTAACGTAGCTTCTCTGTTATTTTTCTAAAACAATGGGCATCCTTCCCGGTTTTCACTAAAGAAGACGCTCCAACCCACTTCTGTGATTAGCCACCACAATTCATATGTACTGGTATAAAATGGTAGCAATCAATTTTATTCATGTTTGAGCTGATGAGTGTGTATGGCTATTTTTGGAACAACAAAATTATAGTAATCAAATCCCTCTTCGAAATGTTATGACATTATAATTATATTTGGCATGTAAAATGATATGACATTATCACCGAAAACAAGTTGAAGAAATGTGTGGTCACACGATTTTGTATCTCAAGACAAATATATCGTCTCACTGTAACTCCAGCAGTATACACAATTTTTGTGAAATACAGTTGACATGAAGGGCAAAATGCTTGGAATTATGTGGACAGATCATTTTCTTCTTCTTTGTTCTAGGTATTTCCCAATCATTAAAATTTGGCATTTCCACATAAAAAATTCCAAGAGGTGGGCCAGCCTTACACCCCTATATACCCGAAGTCCACCGCCCCCAAGCATCAAACCACCCCCCCCTCCTTCCTCCACTCCCCAGCAACAATCGGCACAGCTTCTCCTTCTCTTCGTCCGTTACTCCCGTTGAAGCCCACGCACCTTGTTGCTTTCTCCCACCGCTTCTTCGGTCTCTCCCCTGTGCTGGTCCGCGCTCTCGTCATGACGAACCACGCCGCCTTTGCTGCCGAGGACGCGGTCACCGCCGTGGCGGCGCGGGCGCAGCCGGGTCGCCATTTCGCGTCGCTCCCGCCGCGGAGGGCGCGCGACTGCAGGAAGGCCTCCCTGGGCCGCATGGACCTCGCCACCTCGGGGGTGCCGATGGCCGGGTCTCTGCTGGACTCGATGAAGGCCTCCTCGCCCCGCCACGCCATGTCCCCCGCCGGCGCCGACCACGAGGAGTGGATCGTAAGTTTCTTTCAAATGCACCCATGGCTGCTTCTTGCTTTCTTTCCCACCCTCCCTCCCTCTCCCAGCCGATGATTGAGGAATATTTGCCTGAATCACAGGAGAAGCACCCGTCAGCATTGGAGTGGTTCGAGGGCGTGCTCGCGGCGGCCGAGGGGAAGCAGATCGTCATGTTCCTCGACTACGACGGCACCCTTTCGCCGATCGTCGAGGACCCCGAACGCGCCGTCATGACTGAGGAGGTCAGTCTCCTTCCTCCCTCGTTGCGGCGCGATCGAAGCAGAGCATGCTCTGTTCATAGGGTTCCCTCGCACTGTTGTGTTCTTCATTAACGTGGGTGGGTCTTTGACGCAGATGAGGGAGGCGGTGAGGGGCGTCGCGCAGCATTTCCCGACGGCCATCGTGAGCGGGCGATGCAGAGACAAGGTAGTACATTCCAGTGCCAACATATCCCGTAGTGCTACATTTATTGCCGCTGCTGCTGCATTTATTTTTGTTGTTGCTTTCTTGATGCCTGTTTTTCTCTCCCTCTCCTCCGGGGCCCCTTGCCTTGCACCTCACCTCCGGGGGGCTCTACCAGCGTGCACCGTAAACGGAACCTTCCAGGTTTCCCTTTTGTAATACTCCCTGCGTCTCAAAATTCTTATCTTAAATTTATCTAAATACGAATGTATCTAGTTAAAAATTCTTGTCTTAGATTTATCTAGATACGGATGTATCTAACATTAAAACATAACTAGATACATCCGTATTTAGACAAATATAAGACAAGAATTTTGGGACGGAGGAAGTATTTGGGCGTGATTTTCACCGTCCACATGACATGGCATGCATGCCGCATTTGGTTGCGGGCGTGAACCTAGACGCCATACACACAACAGTACATGCAAAGAGGCATAGCGAGCGTTTTTATGAGCGTTTCCTCGCAGTAGTACTTCCGCCCACAGAAAGGCAGGGACCCTTTCCCTTTGCTCGGTTGCCTCTTCTCACTTGCAGGATTTTTTGCCTATGTAAAAAAGAAAAGGAGCACTGTATTTGTCTTTATGGGCTGGTGCAAATATGTACGCAGGTGTTCAACTTTGTGAAACTTGAGGAGTTGTACTACGCCGGGAGCCACGGCATGGACATCAGGGGCCCAACCAATGTGTCCAACCACAAGGCAAAGGTTAGTTAGTCGACATCTCCCTTTCTCCCAATTTTCTTCTTGACTTATTCTCTCTCTACAGTCTCCGCTTTTCGTCGTGAAAGAGACTTCTCCTTGGCCCTAATTTTTTGTCCGCGGTAATTAAATCCCTTGTGAGCTGCGTGATTGAGTGGTTCTTGGATTTGTCTACGCAGGCTGACGAGGTTCTGTGCCAGCCGGCGACCAAGTTCCTGCCTGTCATCCAGAAGGTAGGCATGCACGACCTGACCTTGTCTTTCACCAGTGGGATCGAGATTAATTAAACTTTCTGAGACGAAACAAATAATATTCCCAATCAACTACTAGTAACCTTGGTTTCCTTTTTTCTCGCTATCAAGTCCACTACTGCTACTAGCTACTGATAGAATATATGATTTGCTGGCCCGGATGGATCGATTTGCAGGTGTATGAAACGCTGACGGCGAAGATGGAGTCCATCCCGGGGGCCATGGTGGAGAACAACAAGTTCTGCCTCTCGGTGCACTTCCGCTGCGTCGAGGAGGCAGAATGGGACGCTCTGGGCAGGGAGGTGAAGGCAGTGCTGGACCGCTACGAGGACCTCGAGATCACCAAGGGAAGAAAGGTCCTGGAGATCCGGCCCTCCATCGAGTGGAACAAGGGAAACGCCCTCAAGTTCTTGCTCGAGTCTCTCGGTGAGTTCTTACACAACACACGATTAATTGTTGTACCCATGGCCGTTTTTTAGTGAAAATCGACGGTGCATCCCGTACTTTTGTTTAGAAAGCATCGCCGCGCACCGCGTAGCCTGCAAAGAAAACAACACATGATTGTCGTAACCGTCGTGGTTTATTTCTTTTTTAGAGAAACCGCATATCATCATTAAACAATATACTCTCAGTATAGATACAAATATACACAGGAACTACATGAGAGACCAAGAAAAGACCATAACCCTAGAAACTTTGCAAAAGGAACCCAATAAAAAGGTTAACAAAAAACCCGTGGTGGTTTCTTTAAAGGAAATCCACGGCGCAGCCCGTTGTTTAGAAGAAAAAAAAACAGATATACTGCATGCATAAATGTTGTTGCTACTTCATGCATTTCTTGTTACTTGCTACTAACATTAAGTTTTGGATGGTTATTTCTTTGCAGGCTATGCGGGGCGTGGCGACGTTTTTCCGATATACATCGGAGATGACCGCACAGATGAGGATGCGTTCAAGGTATAGTGCCCTGCACATGTCATCTTTTGCGCTGATGAGCGCTATTGATCTGATCCGATGAACTAAGCACTTTACTTTTGCAAAAATTCAAAATAGGTGCTGCGCAACATGGGACAAGGCATCGGGATCCTCGTTACCAAGTTTCCAAAGGAGACCAGCGCATCCTACTCTCTGCGTGAGCCTGCTGAGGTATACAATACTCCACTATATGTATGCATATATGCATTTATATGGAATGTATAATAGCTGCATGCCTATTTTTGTGCAGTCATTTTACGCTTTCTAAAGTTAGCACGGCTAGCTAGCTACCTACCTAAAGCAACTACTATATATTGTGGTCACTGTTGCAGCAGTAGGGCTAGCTAGCAGTTTGGTGTATGAAATGTTAGGCGTGACGCTTTTTTTCTAATAAACATGGGTTTTGAGTTTGACATGAAATTTGTTTTCATATGTGTAACCTGGCTTGGTCATGTTATGCAGGTAAAGGAGTTCCTGCGCAAGCTGGTGAAGAGCAACGGGACAAAGAAAGGGTTAATTCATCGATCAACAGCCCTCTAGCTCTAACTTAACATGGAGATCGAGCAACCTATATAGCTAGTGCATCAAGTCTAGCTTGTTTCCTTTTTAGACTCGGTGTTGTCTTTCGTGCTTTATTTTAGTAGAACAATGCATGCATGCGTGTTGGGATCGATATATAGGATCTAGATCGAGCAGTGACCCTTCCTGCTAGGCCTTGGCTTTGATGGTTTCTATTACTGTATCCTTCTCGCAAGGTCTTGTAATTAGCCTTCCGTTATTAGCTATGATAGAAATGGGAGTGACAAAGTAGCCCTCCTTTTTCTCACCATGCGCTATAAAATTGTTCTATTTCCTTGCTTCATTGTTAGATTGTTATGATGTGATCTCTCCGTTGAGAAGTTGTTAAGGTATTGTCATGCTAGTATTGTTAGTAGGAGTATGTTGCATGGTACTTTGTCGTGGAAACTGTTGGTGGTGGAAAAAGAAAATATGGTATGCAATCATGGGAGAAGCTGGCATGCGATCGAGGCCCTAGCCAAGTGCACAGTGCAGGTGTATGGGTATGCAAGGGACAGACCGATTCGCCAACAGTTCGTAAATGCATGGACCGGCCGGCCGGCCTGCTCTTGCTTGCCCCTGTACGGCCAAGCCTGCACCTTCAGATCAATGCATGGCACTGCATGCTTGCATACTGCATGCTGGTGGCGGAGTAAATTCCACCACAGATCGAGCATGCGACCGATTACCGAGAAGGCGGACCGAGTAGTGCATGATGCATCGGCCGGTGCAGCCTGCGCTCGAGCAGTCTCTGCGCCCATGCTTCCATCGATCTCGGTCGGTCGCAGACGCAGCATCGAATCACGTGTCACGACCAAGGATACTCTACTACTCCTCCATGGCTCACACATGCATGCATGACGCATCACCTTCACCTACCTGGCTGTAATTAAACAGACATGCACCCCCTTTGTTTAATTGATCTTGCAACGTAGTATAATTTGACGTCGATCGGCACCGATTCGATCCCCGCTCGATCGATCTCCGGCTTGCAAGTTGCGACGACAGGCAGTGCAAGCACCGATTTTTTTGGAAAAGGAGGCTTACCTCTGGCCTCTGCATCCGAAAAATGCATGCGGCCATATTATTAAAAAGTTCGAACAAAAATATAGTCTTAGATCCTGTACAACTCGCAAAACGGAGAAAAAAAATAAAACTCATTTGCCACAACCGGCAGGATAATAAGACAAGATCGCTAAACGCCTATCCTATTATGAGACCGTCATCCAAACCGGTTGAAAATACCCCGTGCTACCATCCCCCACTGGTTACACCCAGTAACCTAAGGCTCCCTGGAGTCCGTAGGAGTGAGTAAGGACCACGTACGGATCCATGCTAGCTCTGAAGATAACCTGCAAGAAAGTTAAAATGTGTTGTCTGTTAAAGATTATATCGTTCCCGCAGTTCGATATAGCCCAAATAAGCGCACATATTCCAATCCGAATACGAGCCGTAGTAATATGGTCTACTCCAGCTAGCCACGTCCCAAATAACTCTTCAATGCTAGCTGGAGGAATAATGTTAAAGGCTATATGTATGGTTCGCCAAAGTAATTTTGCGAGAGGGCAATCTATGAAGATGTGTTGTATTGTTTCGTCATGATCACAAAAACAACATCGTGGACTCCCTACCCAACATCGCTTTATTAAATTATCTTTGGTAAGGATCACTTGCTTATGGATAAACCACATGAAAATTTTGATATGCAAGGGAACCTTAACTTTTCAAATATGTATCGATCTCAGGATTGGGCTAGAATTAATTAGATCCATATACATAGATTTGACCGTAAACACTCCGCTTCTAGTTAACTTCCAGTGAAGGGAATCAGGTTGGTCGGAGAGTTGAATCTCCATCAACCTCTGCACCAAGTGTAGCCAGGAACTCCAACGCTGGCCAACTAAAGATCTCCTGAACTGGATATTTAAGGGCACCGCATGTAATACTGTAGCCACGTAATCCTCCTCACATTGTACAATATTATATAAGGTGGGGTACTGTAGAGCTAGAGGCGTCTCCCCTAACCATGTATCCTCCAAAATCTTGTTGTCATCCCATTGCCAACAGAGAATTTGGCCCTATGGAAGAACATATCTTTCGTCCTCATGAGCCCCTTCCAGAATGGCGAATCATTAGGTCTTACGGTAACTTGGGCCAGAGATTTAGATTGTAAATACTTGTTACGTAAAATCTGTGCCCACATACCATCAGTCTCTACTGATAACCTATATAGCCATTTACTCATTAGGCATTTATTTTTAATCTCCAGGTTCTCAATTCCGAGCCCCCTGCTCCTTGGGTCTGCAAATGATATCCCATTTTGCCAGGCGATATTTTGTCTTAACATCATCTGACTACCAGAAAAATCGAAATCGATAAAAATCTAGTCTCTTCCGTACCGCTTTAGGTACTTCGAAGAAAGATAACATGAACATCGGCATACTAGTTAGTACTGAATTGATGAGCACCAACCGACCTCCATAAGACATAAGCTTACCCTTCCGGCAGCTTAGTTTTTTTTTCAAATTGATCCTTGATGCACTTCCATTCTTTATTACTTAGTTTACGATGATGAATCGGGATGCCTAGATAACTGAAAGGCAGAGATCCCAATTCACATCCGAACAATTGTCGGTATGCATCTTGTTCCTCTTTGGCCCTACCAAAGCAAAACAATTCGCTCTTGTGAAAATTAATTTTTAGTCCCGACAATTGTTCAAAGAGACACAACACCAGTTTCATATTCCGAGCCTTTGCAAGATCATGCTCCATGAAAATAATAGTATCATCGGCATATTATAAGATGGAGACTCCCCCATCGACCAGATGGGGGATCAGTCCACCAACTTGGCCATTCTCCTTGGCCCGACCTATAAGCACGACCAGCATATCAGCCACTATGTTGAATAAGAGGGGAGACATCGAATCTCCTTGTGTTAAGCCCTTATGAGTCTGAAAATAGTGACCGATATGTTCATTAACCTTAACTCCAACACTACCTTTTTGGACTAAGGAATCCACCTGATTCCTCCATGTCTCATTAAATCCCTTCATGCGCATTGCCTGCTGAAGGAACGACCACTTGACTTTATCATATTCCTTCTCGAAATCCACTTTGAAGATCACCCCATCTAGTTTTTTCGAATGGATTTCATGGAGAGTTTCATGTAAGACAACAACCCCTTCTAGGATATGTCTCCCCGACATGAAAGCCGTCTGGCTCGGTTGCACCACCGAATGGGTGATCCGTGTCAGTCTATGCTACTTCTTGAGCTTGCGTTGGTTTTTCACTTGAAGAGGAAAGGGTGATGCAGCAAAGTAGAGATAAGTATTTCCCTCAGTTAGAGAACAAAGGTATCAATCCAGTAGGAGACAACGCACAAATCACCTAGCACCTGCACAAACAATCAAACAACTTGCACCCAACACGATAAAGGGGTTGTCAATCCCTTCACGGTTACTTGCAAAAGTGAGATCTGATAGAGATAGGTAAAACTAAACAAAAGATAAAGTAAATATTTTTGGGTTTTTTGGTTTATAGATCTGAAAATAAAAGATTGCAAAATAGTAGATCAGAAACTAAGATGATGGAAAATAGTAGATCCGAAACTTATATGATGGAAAATAGACCCGAGGGCTATAGGTTTCACTAGAGGCTTCTCTCAAGATAGCAAATAATACGGTGGGTGAACAAATTACTGTCGAGCAATTGATAGAAAAGCGCAAAGTTATGACGATATCCAAGGCAATGATTATGAAATATAGGCATCACGTCCGTGTCAAGTAGACCGAAACGATTCTGCATCTACTACTATTACTCCACACATCGACCGACTCCTGCCTGCATCTAGAGTATTAAGTTCATGAAGAACAGAGTATCGCATTAAGTAAGATGACATGATGTAGAGGAATAAACTCAAGCAATATGATATAAACCCCATCTTTTTATCCTCGATGGCAACAATACAATACGTGCCTTGCTGCCCCTACTGTCACTGGGAAAGGACACCACAAGATTGAACCCAAAGCTAAGCACTTCTCCCATTGCAAGAAAAACCAATCTAGTTGGCCAAACCAAATAGATAATTCGAAGAGAATTACAAAGATATCAAATCATGCATATAAGAATTCAAAGAAGATTCAAATAATATTCATAGATAAGCTGATCATAAATCCACAATTCATCGGATCTCGACAAACACACCGCAAAAGAATATTACATCGGATAGATCTCCAAGAACAACGAGGAGAACATGGTATTGAGAATCAAAGAGAGATAAGAAGCCATCTAGCTACTAGCTATGGACTCATCGGTCTGAGGTAAACTACTCACGCTTCATCGGAAGGGCAATAGAGTTGATGTAGAAGCCCTCCGTGATCGAATCCCCCTCCGGCAGGGTGCCGGAAAAGGTCCCTAGATGGGATCTCTCGGGTACAGAAGGTTGCGGCGGTGGAAAAGTCTTTTAGTGGATGCTTATGAGGGTTTTGGAATATATGTGAATATATAGGACGAAGAAGTAGGTCGGTGGAGTCACGTGGGGCCCACAAGGCAGGGGGCGCGCCCTACCCCCCTGGGCGCACCCTCCCCCCTTGTCGCCGCCTCGTGGCTCTTCTGACTTGAACTCCAAGTCTCCGGGGTGTCTTCTGGTCCAAGAAAAATCATCGCGAAAGTTTTATTCCGTTTGGACTCCGTTTGGTATTCCTTTTCTGCGAAACTCAAAAACAAGGAAAAAACAAAAACTGGCACTGGGCTCTAGGTTAATAGGTTAGTCCCAAAAATAATATAAAATAGCATAATAATGCATATAAAATATCCAAAACAGATAATATAATAGCATGGAACAATCAAAAATTATAGATACATTGGAGACGTATCAGTCTATTAGTACCCACTTTCGTGAATATTTTGAAACTCACTTTTAAAAGACAAATTGGTCTGAACTGCTCGATTCGAACTGCTTCTTCTTTCTTTGGCAACAACGTTATCGTACCAAAGTTAAGATGGAAGAGTTCCAGGTGACCATTGAAAAAGTCAGGAAACATAGGCATAAGGTCATCCTTTATAATATGCCAACATTTCTTATAGAATTCCGCAGGGAACCCATCTGGTCCCGGTGCTTTATTCGGTTTCATTTGTGATATTGCATCTAAAACCTCTTTCTCAGTAAACTGTGCAGATAGAATCTCATTTTCTACTGACCGAAGTTGAGGGACATCCCCAACAACAAGCTCATTCAGGGACACCACATTGTCCACTGGAGGCCTGAAGAGTTGTTTATAATAGTTCAAAATATATAACTTGAGGTTCTCATGGCCCACCATCGTTCCTCCGTCCTGTTCAAGCTGGATGATTTTCTTTTTTCTATGTTTGTCATTTGCAATCATGTGAAAAAATTGTGTATTATCATCCTCTTGGACAACTTTAAGAACCTTAGCACACAAGGCCCATTTCATTTCTTCTTCTCTAAGAAGAGCGCGCAGATTTTGCTCGGCCTCAGAATTTGCGGCCTGCTCTGACACATCAAGCAGGTTCGATTCTGCATTTCAGGTCCAAAGCATCGATCAATTGGATGAGTCTTTCTTTTTATTGTTTATAAATCCCACTTTCGTTTCTGGCCCAACCCCTTAAAAATTGTCTTAGATGTCTACTCTTGTTTTGCCATCTTTCTACATTGGATCGCCCACTAACAGGCTTCGCCCATTCTCTTGCTACGATGGCAATGAAATACTCTTTTTCGAACCAGCTTAATTCGAAAGAGAAAGTGTTTTTGTTACCAATATGCGCCGCGTCTCCCGAGTCTACCAACAGAGGTGTGTGGTCTGAGATCGCCCTCTGCATTGCATGCACCGACACAAGTGGGTATTTCTGTTCCCATTCCACACTAGCGAGCACTCTATCCAACTTCTTATAAGTTGGAGTGGGTAACGTGTTGGCCCAGGTGAACTGCCTACCCGTGAGTTCAATCTCTCTCAGACAGAGACTCTCAACAATCGTATTGAACATTGGGGACCAACACCCATCAAAATTATCATTATTCTTCTCTTCTCTCCTTCTAATTATATTAAAATCCCCTCCAACTAGGATTGGGAGCCTTTCATCCCCGCAGATCCGAACCAGATCAGCCAAGAAGTCAGGTTTAACTTCGGGTTGGGCTACTGCGTACACAGCCACCAGAGACCATCGGAATCCATCCAACTTTGACCTCACCCGAAACTTAACTGCAAAATCACCTCGGACCACATTGATCACCTCTAGAGTTTCGCACTTAACCCCCAACAAGGTCGCACTGGATCGTCCTCTAGGAGGCAAGCAGTGCCAAATCAAAATGAATTCCGCCGGACAGAGTTCCAAGGAACTGCGAGGTGAAATTATCCTTGCCTGTTTCGAGAAGTGCAATAAAGTCAAGTTTTTGATCAATCAATGTATCTGCAAGGAACCTTCTTTTAGCCAAGTCTGCTAGATCTCTGCTATTCCAAAAACTTCCTTTCATAAGTCATCATGAATTTTTTTCTTAAGCTTAACTCTAGCACTTCTACGAACGGCCGATGTTGGATAAACCTTCCTTTTCCAGGAACGCTTGGGTTTATCCCCCACTACCTCCACATCCATATGACCGGAGTTACCCTGTGCCTTGCATTCTAGCGAAAAGGCATCTACATTTCCTCAGACTCCGTCCCCTCTACCTCAACTTCGGCTTCCGAAGCAGGCATGAGGTCATCACAAAAACTCTCAAGAGCAGATATCCCCAATTTGTTAATGTCGGCCTCATTCATAGGTCTTACGGCCGCAATGTTACGAATAAGCTCAGATGCCCGCTTAGCTTCTAAGTCTAGTAAGTCATTAACAGATTTAGCAACATCCTTCCCATTAGACCCGAGAGAAACTCCTAAGTCATTTGCCTTACTAATTATCTCATGTTCAGGAAATGTAGAATGGAACAACTCTTATTAAACGACATACCTGTAGTTGCCTCGACATCATGAAGCGTGGCTGCCCTCATAGCATGCCCTAACTACAAGTCGTCCGCATCTGGTTGGTCCTGGATCCGGTTACTGACACGCCTGCCAGCCGATACCGGGTCCATGATCCCACCAAACGCGATAACCTCATCAGTAGTCCTCTCCCTGGGGGGCTGGTCCCTAAGAGAACACCCGCCCGTCCTGGCGGGCGAAGAATAGGGAGACGCGGCCGACGTGGCACCTCCTATAGCTGCGACAGCCGTCTCCTCTGTCGGCGCAGCCACATGCCTAGCTGGTGGCGTGGGTCAAGCCGGAGCCTGTCTAGGCTCCGAACGGTGCGTAGGAGAAGGCGAATCATGGGCCTCCTGCCCGCGACTCCCCTCAGCTCTGGCACTGCAGCAGGCGGGTCCAGCAGGTGGCGGGGAGTCCTCCAAACTCCGGCCCTCTGCCGGCGCGGCGGTCGACCCCAAGACCTCCTGTCTCGACGCGGCCTCCGTCCCAAAAGTACCGGGCACCAACAACGCAGCGTCCGTCCCCATCGGCTGCTGCGCCTTAGCACCATCAGTCAAAGAAAAGCACTCCTCTGTCAGAGGTAGTGGCAACATAAACTCAGACGAATCCTCTGACTCAACCCTGCGGCTGCATAGGCGGCTAGATGCATAAGATGCACCAAAAGAACCAAACTGTAGCGAGTTCATTGGCATCGGTGTTTGGGTGGGTCCCTTAGCCGACTCATCTGCCTTCCCAGACTGTGCCGCAGACCCCTTGGCTACCTCCCGAGATCCATGGTCTGAATCCTTGTCCTTTCCCCAGCGGTACCATCGCCCTCCATCGTGTCCATGTCCTGATGACTATCCACGTCCTGGAACATAGGCGTGTCCTCAAACTCCACATCTAGATCGTAAGTGACCCCCGCATGAGTCCACTTGACCATGTCTGGCACAAACTCAATGTTGACCACACTGACAAGTAGCCTCGCCACACCATTTGCGCGAGTAAAAGGCATATCAACCTTCTCTGTCTTGCCAATGAGAGATCCTAGACCCCAGGTCACAAGAAAATTATTAAGCGGCTTAGGAGGCGCCCTAGAAAAACGGACGCAAACCTGAGTCAAAGATGTATCCTGCGGCTCCTTCTGCTTCAACGCATCAAATTCCAGGATACAGTTAGTACTAGGCACACTGCACATGCCAAACTTGAGTATACAGACTTGATCCTCCCTCGAAGGAAAATCCACCTTGTAAGTCTGTTCCTCAATTCTCACAAGGTTCCAATGTAAACTACATGGTGCAAGCTCTCGCAAATGTTGCACAATTTGTGCCTCAGTCACCAAATCTTCTGATTATTATGCTCTCCTGTTATTTATGTGACCAGCCTTCACCGGTACTCGTAATGCCCCGTCCATGCCTTAAAGTGCCAGAACACTGCACTAGCAGACAACGGCGCCACTATGTGTAAAGAGGTTTTAGAGCATCTCCAACAGTGGCTGTAAAAAATGCGCGCGTGATAAACGTGGGTTTTAGCACGCGCGGGGCGGTTTCGCGCGCTCCAGTGGGCGCGGGAAATTTAGGCGCGCGGAAAAAGAGCGCGCACGTGAAAAAGCGGCCGGGCGTGCACTAGTTTTGGCGTGCTTTATAAATCCAGCGCCCTCCACGCGCCCTCCCACCGCTCTGTGCCTCGCCGCCGCTATCTCCCCGCTCTTTCTCGCCTCGCCGCCGCCGCGCCGCCGGGGAACTTTGGGCTACCGCGGCGTCCGCGCGCGCCCTTCGGCGCCTTCTCGGCCGAGATCCGATCCGGCGAGATGCGCCTCGGCATCGACACTTTTGACACCGCCCATGAGGCCGGCCGCGCGTACGACGTGGCGGCGTGGCGCCTCCGGCGGCCTCGTAGGGAGATGAATTTCCCTGAGGTGGCGACGCGGGAGCAGGCGCAGGAGCTCGCGCCTCCCCCGCGGCTTGTTACCGACGAGGACCGTCGCGACAACCAGAGGCGGGAGCGCCGCCTCGGCATCGCTGAGATGGACGAGGACGCCATGGAGGTGTGGCGCCAACGCTTCCTGCAGGACGTCGTCAACGAGCGCGAATTCTATGCGCAAAGGAGGGTGGAGAGGAGGGCAGAGCAAGCCGCCTATCGCGAAGACAGGCGTACGCGGAAGGCGGCCGCGCTCTTCAGCATCGAGCTTGGGGAAGCATCGACCTGGGACTCCAACGATGAACGGTACATTGATGCCTTCATCGAGTCGGAGGAGGACATCACCGAGTCGGAGTCGGAGGAGGAGGAGGAGGAGTACGACGAGTAGTTGAACTATCTATGTTTTATGAACTATCTATCTTGAACCATCTATGTATCGTTTATCCACCTACGCTAGAACTATCTATGTTGAACTATCTTGTTTTTGCGTACGTATGTGTATCGCGCGCTGTATTTTTTAGCGTTTCTGCTGGAGCGGCCCGCGCGCGTAATTTTTTGCAGCGGCTGCTGGAGCCAGCGCTCTTCGGCGTGCTAAAAGTGGCTATGTCGGCGCTGTAAACTGTTTTTAGCGCATCGCGCGGTTGCGCGCCTGTTGGAGATACTCTTAGCAAGTGCCCCATTGCAAAAACTGGTCAGAAGGGCTACGAGTTGGACTCCACTTGACTGTTCATGCTGTAGAAGACTAGAATAGGCCGTGCAACACAATTGCATTGATCGGTGCACCAGGCACGTATATATGATGTACAGGATGGGGCCACAACCTCAACTATACAGGAGAACTAGGAGGTGGGCCCAAGACACAATATACACGCACACAATATATTCAACACCCCCGTAGTTGAAACATCGCCAGAGACGCAGAGACTGGAACGAACTCCTCGAAGGTGGAAGTAGGCAGTCCCTTAGTCATCACATCGGCGAACTGTTGTGCGGTCGGAACATGGAGGACCCAAATGCGTCCAAGGGCCACCTGCTCACGCACAAAGTGAATGTCCAGCTCAATGTGCTTGGTCCGGCGATGATGAATGGGGTTGGCGGAAAGGTACACCGCAGAGACGTTGTCACAGTAGACAACCGTAGCTTGGGAGACATCATGATGCAACTCCTGAAGTAGCTGTCGTAGACAGGTGCACTCGGCATGGCGTTAGCCACGGCTCGGTACTCAGCCTCCGCGCTGGAGCGCGAAACTGTGGGTTGTCGCTTGGACGACCACGAGACGAGTGAAGGATCGAGGTAGACGCAGTAGCCAGAGGTGGAGCGACCTGTGTCAGGGCAGCCAGCCCAGTCAGCATCGGAATAAGCCACCATCTCCAGGGAAGTGGACGCTGTGAGAGTGAGTCCAAGAGACATTGTGCCACGAATGTATCGGAGAATCCATTTGACGAGTGTCCAATGAGAGTCATGAGGGGCGTGCATGTGGAGACACACCTGCTGAACATCATACTATAGATTTGGCCGGGTGAGAGTCAGATACTGAAGAGCACCGACGATGGACCGGTAGAACGGAGCATCGGACACAGGTGAGCCCTCGAGAGCAGAAACCTTGTCCTTCGTGTCAACAGGAGTAGCAACAGGGTGACAGTTGAGCATGCCGGCACGCTCAAGTAGCTCATGTGCATACTTTTGCTGATGAAGAAAGAAGCCGTCGGGTCGCTGAACGACCTCAATGCCAAGGAAATAATGGAGAGCGCCCAAATCCTTGATAGCAAACTCGTCACGCAGCCGGAGAGTGATCTGCTGAAGAAGGACTGCGGAGGAGGCCGTCAGGATGATGTCGTCGACGTAGAGGAGCAAATAGGCAGTCGTGTCACCGCGGTGATAGACAAACAACGAGGCATCCGAGCGAGTGACGCTGAAGCACAGTGTCTGAAGAAACCCGGCGATACGCTGGTACCAGGCGCGAGGTGCTTGCTTGAGACCGTATAGAGACTGGGACAACAAGCACACATGCCCAGGATGAGAGGCGTCGACGAAACCAGTGGGCTGCTCACAGTAAACCTGCTCCTCAAGATGGCCATGAAGGAAGGCGTTGGAGACATCCATCTGATGAACCGGCCAGCCTCGGGAGACCGCCAGCTGGAGGATGGTGCGGATCGTGCCCGGTTTGACAACCGGTGCGAACGTCTCAGTGAAGTCGACGCCAGCACGCTGCCGAAACCCACGGACCACCCAGCGAGCCTTGTAGCGCTCAAGTGTACTATCCGAGCGGGTCTTATGACGAAAGACCCACTTGCCGATGATAACGTTGACGCGAGAAGGCCGGGGAACCAGTGTCTAGGTACGGTTCCGCGGAAGAGCGTCGAACCCTTCCTGCATCGCAGCAAGCCAGTGAGGATCACGTAGGGCTGCTCTGGCGGACACAGGATTCGGGGACGGCTCGGTGGTGAAGGCAGCGAGGAGATACTCGTCGCTGGAGTACCGCAGACTCGGGCGGTGAACGCCGGCTCGAGCCCGAGTGAGGGGGCGAGACGGCAACTCCGGGACGAGGCCCGAGAGGGCTGGCGAGGCGGCCGGCGAGGCTGCGGGCGAGGGCGCCGGCGAGGCGGCCGGCGAAGGGGCGGCGCCCGAGGCAGCCGGGGAAGGCGCCGGCGGTGACGGCGAAGACGGCGTGGGGGCGCGAAGCACAGCTCGTCCCACGGCTCAGGGACCGCCAAAGCTCGGAGGCGGTCCGAGAGCCGAGCGGGGCCGTCCACCTGACGGGGTCGCCGAAGGGCCGCTGGTGGCCGGCGGCAATGGGGCGACGAGAGGTACCTGCTGCTGAAAAGGAAAACCCTTCTCATCAAGGTAAACGTGTCGGGAGGTGAAAACTCGATGGGAGACCGGGTTGTAGCAGCGGTTGCCTTTAGTGTTAGGTGGGTAGCCGAGGAAGATGCATGCGACGGAGCGGGGTGCAAGCTTATGTGGCGCAGTGGCAGCGATGCTAGGATAGCAGAGACAGCCGAAAATGCGAAGCTCATCATAAGAGGGTGGTGCACCGAAGAGAAGATGATGAGGTGCAAAGTTCCCGCGAGTACGACAGGGGCGGATGTTAATGAGGATTGATGCGGTGGCGAGAGCGTCAGGCCAAAAGCGCGGGGGCACATTGGCATGAAAGAGAAGCATCCGAACGCAGTCATTAAGAGTGCGGAGGACGCGCTCAGCGCGACCGTTCTGTTGCGAAGTGTACGGGCATGTGAGACTAAAAGTCGTGCCATGTGTGGTGAGCAGAGTACGAACAACTAAGTTGTCGAACTCCTTCTCGTTATCTGTCTGAAACGCAAGGATGGGACGACCAAACTGCGTGAGAACATAGGAGTAAAATACGGCGAGAGTGGAGATAACATCGGACTTACGCCGCAACGGGAAGGTCCACACATAGTGCTAAAAATCATCAAGAATGACAAGGTAATAAAGATAGCCCGTATTACTTGCAATTCAAGAGGTCCAAACATCACTATGAATTAACTCAAACGGGTATGATGCAACATGAGAAGATGCCCTAAAAGGAAGACGAGCATGTTTGCTGAGGCGACATGCATGACACGAGTGATCATCGATCTTATTACACGTGAAAGAAAAACTCCGAAGTATATGATGAAGGGTGGCGGGGTTGGGATGACCCAAGCGAGCGTGCCAGAGATCCACACTGGTGGCGAGGGCGACAGGGGCGGCGGAGGTGGTGGAGGCGGTGGAGTGGACCGGGTAGAGCTCGTCGGGGCTGTCACATCGGTGGAGTACCATCCGGGTACGAGCGTCCTTAACAGAAAAACCACACTCGTCAAACTCAACGGTAACAGGATTTTCACGTGTAAAAGAATGAACAGAGACAATATTTTTAATAAGATAAGGAGAAACTAAGATGTTAGATAATGACAACGGAGTAGATGTGGATGGAAAAGATGCATGTCCTATATGAGTAATGGGAAGGGAGGAACCGTCACCGACGGTGATGCGAGCGGAGGTGTGAACGGGATAGGAGGTGTGGAGGTTACCGGGATGAGCAGCCATATGCGCGGTAGCTCTAGTGTCCATATACTAGTCGCCACCGCCGGTGTAGGTGGACGGAGAGGGAGCGGAGTGCAGGGCCGCCAGGAGCGCCGGGTCCCACGGCGCGGGTGGGAGGGCAGGCTGCTGAGGCGGCGCCGTCAGGGGCAGCAGTGGCAGCCCTCCTGGCTGCGACGGCTACCCGTAGGAGAGGGGCCCGTAGGGCGCCGCGTAGGGCTGCGGCGCAGCGTAAAATGCCTGATGAGAGGGAGGCCGCGCACCGAGGATACCTGGGGCAGGGGCACGGGGAACCGGCATGGAGTAGGCGTGCACAACGCCGGTCCACGGGTTCTGGCCGGCATACCACGGGGCCGGCTGATACTGCTGCTGGGGGCGGGCGGCTCCTCCCTGAGCCCCGACGCCCTGCTGCTGCTTGCGGCCACCGCGGCGACCCCCGTTAGCTCCGGGCGGGGGTGGCGGGAAGGGGGCGGCCGGCGCCTGGGGATAGGCCGGCGCGGCCGGTGGGACCGGTGCGGGGCGCGGCGGAGGTGGCGCCGAGCCCCCGCGGGTGCCGGCGACGAGGGCGGTGTCGGTCGCCCAAGTCCGGGCCATCTTCATCCGTCGCTCCTCCAAGTTGAGATACGCCACCACCTTGGCAAAGGTGGGCTCCGGGATGAGGGTGAGGTTGGAGGCGGCGGTCCAAAGTCCTCGTTGAGACCGGCGGTGAGGGTGCTGATGAGGAGCTCGTCACCGACCATCTCACCGAGATCACGGAGCTCATCGGCAAGCTTTTTGAGGCGCATGCAAAAATCGTCGATGGACGAGTCAAGCTGCTGGCACCCGTAAAACTCGCCATGGAGGAGGACCTTGCGCTGCAGTTTGTTGCCGGTGAAGAGGCCGTTGAGCTTGGTCCAGACGGCGTAGGCGTCGTCGTCATCGTCCACCACCGTGTGGAAGAGGTCCTTGGAGATGGTGAGGTAGAACCAGTGGATGATGGTGGCGTCGAGGATCATCCACTCCTCGTCGTGAATCATGAGGCTCGAGTCCACGGTGCCATCGACGTGGCCGTGGAGCAGGTACTCGCGAAACACCAAGGAGAAGTACCACTTCCAAGCGGAGTAGGACGCGGTGGATTGATCAAGCACAACCGGAACACGCTCGTGGATGTTGAGATAACAGACGAGGGTGACATCGGGACCGGCGAAGGGGTTGGAGACGGTGGAGGAGGAGGAACTCATGGCGCGGCGGGGAGGAAGTGGGAAGGTGCGGCGCGGGTGGAGCGGCTAGGGTTAGGGTTCGGCGCGGGTTGGGGAAGTGCGGCGCGGGTGGGAGGCTGGTGGGGAGGGTGCGGCGCGGGTTGGGGAGGGGTGCGGAAGCGAGAGGGCGCGGCGGCGACCGGCGGCGGCTGCTGCTAAGGAGGAAGCCGCGGCGGCGGCGGGTGGCGGCGGCGTCGGGTGGGAGGGCGGCGGCGGCGACTGGAGGGACCGGCGGCGGCAGCGGGTGGCGGCGGCGAGGGGAAGAAGCGGCGGCGGCGGCGGCGGCTAGGTCTAGGAACGACCTGCGATAGATACCATGTAAAAGACTAGAATAAGGCGTGCAACACAATTGCATTGATCGGTGCACCAGACACGTATATATGATTTACAGGATAGGGCCACAACCTCAACTATATAGGAGAACTAGGAGGTGGACCCAAAACAAAATATACACGCACACAATATATTCAACACATGCATTTGGACACCGTAAAGTTTATATTCTTGGTCCCCAAAAACTGCACTTTCGTGAAAATGTCGTCGCGGCGAGTGACCGAAAATCGTTGCCTTGAGTGTCAGTGGCACATGATCATCTGGTGCGACGAGCGAGCATTTCCTTGGTACTGTACATATGTCGATGATTTTCTGCACCTACCAATGGTTTACAAGTGGGGGACCTGAACTAATTGGTTGCCACCTTTGATCGATCGTCGTGCCATGCGTGGAAAGACACATGGTGACCCATGCTTTGGCGCCCAAAAGAACAATTAACTGCGTGCCCTAGCTAGGCTTACATGCATAAACAAGGAACCGACACGCCCTCGCCGGGTTGGAATAATTGGAGGCACAAGAGGGAACGCTTCGGAGCCAACCACTTAACCTCAAATCTGTGGGCAAAGCAAGGCAGCTTTCCCATATAACAAATGATTGGTGTACATGCGTGATCGATCGGTCTATCTAGGTTGCAAACGCATAATATATACTTCCTCCGTTCGAGAAAGCTTGTCTCTCAAATGGATGTATCTAGCATCAAGTTAGTGCTAGATACATTCATTTGAGAAACAAGCTTGGGACAAGCTTTTTCGGACGGATACTTTTGCTGAACTGAGCGTCACTTGTGGTGAATCGGTGAATCTTCCTCTTCTTTATGCGTAGGTGGATATGTGGAACCCTAATATTTAAGCATGTCACGAATCAGGACTACAAGGGGTGATCACATGCTGGTCAGATTGGCGAGGGCCGGTGGCCAAGTCAGTGAGTGTTAAAAGGAGCTCTCCTCCTCTTCTCTGGACACACGCATAGCTACCGATCCACAAAAGGGACGCTGAAGGGTTAGAAGGCTGACTACCACCGCCGGCTAACCTAGGGCAGTGCTGGCAACCTCCTGGTACCGTCTACGGCCATGCCGCTCTTCTTCCCGGCAGTCTCCTCATTATTGGAGGACCCAAGGTGCAGGCACGGGACTGATGCTTCGCCTACGACGGCCACAACCATCTCAGGTTCTTACCAACGCTGCCAAATGTTGTGGTGTTCTAATCATGAGATCAAGATCCTATTAATGTTGACCCTAAAGACAAACTTTTCTAACAGCTCGAGCGCGCGGCGCGGCCACCATGGTCGATCTCGTGCGTGGGTTCGCCGGCGGTTCACGGGGCCAGCGAGTGGCCACGGCGGAAAAGGCGAAATATATGGAGGAAAGACGAGTAAAGCGGGGAGGAAACATAGTGTGCCATCTTGATTTTTCAGAAAAGGAGACGCATGCAAAGCGAAGCGACTAAGCGTGCATGGCCGCCGGGTGGCTGCTATGCGTTTGCATGGTTGTACATGTACGAGTATTGGATGATTGAGCAAAATTCCACACGAGATCCGGCAGAGTTAGTACGTAAATTATTGGTGCTTTGCACTTTACTTGCTGGAGCTGAACTGCGTCTGCAACTGAACTTCTTGGCACACAGTATCGTATCAACGGTTTAGCTAGAAAAGATATAGTATCAACGGTGAGATATCTTCCAATCTAATTTAACCAGGTAACTTATATAGTAGTAAATGAATTGGATGCACATAACCTGCGACCGTTACCCCTAATCGCAGCAACGCGATTTTTTTTTTTGCGAAAAAACTTCTAATCTATTCATCTTCAATTATGGCAGTACAATGAATACGAGAAATAATAAAAATTATATCCAGATCTGTAGACCACCTAGCGACGATTACAAGCACTGAAGCGAGCCGAAGGCGTGCCGCTATCATCGCCCCTCGCTCGCCGGAGCCACCGACGCGAGTTCGAGCCTTGGCTCGAGCGTTGTATCTCACATTGCCCACTTAGTGAAAAAGCCTAACTAACCAAACATGGCGTCGTACAGGAAGCGATCTTGATGCCCTCGCCAAATTGTATGCTTCAAAATTGGACTTCCTCCCTTTATGCACTATGTCCGTCCCTGCAAAAGAGTGCAACTTCGTCTTGATTTCCTTGATCATCGCCGAGGGGCTGAGGTAGTTCTCCTTTACGCGAGTTACTGTCGTCACACTGTCCGTCGCCACACACGGTCATTGAAGGTTCAAATCAGCTGACAAAAAAAATGCCTCACTGCACGATTTAGCTTCCAAAATCTCTGGATCAGCAAGCCCTTCAAAGCACCCAGGAATTTGCAATGGTCATCCCCATAAATCGTTGCACGGGCCCCGCATTTCCTTGCATGGACACTGCTGCATCTACATTGCTCTTTACAGACCCTCAAGAGGCTTGATCCACTTCTTCACACTGCTCAAACCCTTGTTTGAACAGTCTTCTTGTTTGACAGAATCAGTTCAAGGTCATCAAGGAACTTACTGATAAAACACATAGTGGACAACGAGCTTACAAAAATCTATTCATGCATTGCTTTTCGGCGTGCCCACCAAATAGCCCACATTGTGACAAGCATCTTAACAAATTTCTTCTCATTCATGGATTCTTGCAGAGTAGCTAACCACAACCTTGTATCTGTCATTGGACATGTGATAATGTGCTCTAGCAGTTCCTCATCGACTAGAGCCCACATACTCTTTGACATCTAACACTCAATAAGAGCGTGTTTACATGAATCTCCCTCTCTGTTGCAGATGACATAAATGTCCGAGCCAGCTATGTGTCTCCTAACAAGCGTTTCCCTGTCGATATATAATCAGCCTTCCAAAGCTTATTCCATCTGATTTTAGGTGCCCCTTGTATTAGAGCTAGCCGCTCTCTCATTCAACCAGTGCAGTCTTCTTCTTTTTGTATCTGCCAACAATCTATAGGATGAGCGAACAGAGAAACAACCTGAGCATTCATAGTTCCAGGCACAACTATGCACCGATGATTGCAAGCTCAGTGGGATATTAAAGATGGTTTCTGCATCCGTAGGGCACATGTGCTCCAGAACTGCTGTCCGATTCCATGAATGTGAAGGGCCATCGATGATATCTAAAACCGAAACAGGGGTAGGGAGGTTCAATGATGCCGAGTGGAGCACCTCACTAAGTTGTCCCTTGGCAACCAGTTTTGGTCCTAAATGTAAGTGGAAGTGCCATCACCAATGCGTCTAATTACCCTTGTTCTAAAACAGATAAACCTTCATGAATCGCTCTCCAAAAGTGTGGGCTACTGATACGTCTCCAATGTATCTATAAATTTTTATTGTTTCATGAAACTAAGCCTTTAGAACCAGCTTTGTTCTGAGCCTTTGCAGTATGTGGAATAAGTAGTTTCTGTGATTGCAATTTGGCAAACAGTTAGGAATTGCATTCTTCATAGCGACGTCTTGAACTGTTATCACTGATTTTGGAGGTTTTCCTCCCATGCACCTTAGAAATGATTTGAATAACTACTCAAAGGTTTCCTGTTTTTCATCTTGTATCAAGCCGCATGCAAACATACAATTTTCTCCATCTCCGTTTATTTCAACAGATTGAGCAAACCTCAGATCATATTTTTTAGTTTTGTAAGTTTCGTCGAAGCTCAGAATGTCACCTTACTGATCATAGTTCGTCCTTCTAGTTCCATTTGACCAAAAGATATGCAAGACATTCTTTTATGGGTTTGTTTTGAACGAGTAGAAGAACGAGGGATCTTCTGACTTTTTTCTTTTCAAAGAATGAAGCAACCTGCGTCATATCATTTAGGACATACCATCTCCTCATATTTGTGCCCATGTTGCTAATGTGTTTCACTGTGTAAGTACTCATCATAAACTCTCATCTCTTGCATTTACATTATTCGCCATTTGCCGCTCGTTTTCCTCTCCCCCACTACTAAAACATTTTCAGAAAAATACAAAAATATTTGCCTTTTTATTTGCCTTTTTTCTGTTTTCCTTTTCGTTTGCCTTTATGCCTTACTTGGTTTGTTTGCTTGTTCGCTTGGCATAATTGCATATTTATTCCAAATCAGAAGCAAAAAGTTTATGGATTCTCATCCACTTGCTAATCTTTTTAAAAGATCCAACTATGATGAACCAATTGCTAGTGAGTTGAGTGCACTAGATTATCTTTATGAAGTTTTGCTTGAAATTCGTGAATCTGAAAATTGTGATGAAGTGCTAAAAGAAGAAATTTATAAAGTGATTCACGATAGCTCCTTGAATGAAAAGCATGATTGCAATGATATTATTATAAATTCAATTAATGTCAATTGTGCTAATAATATGCAAAACCCCAAGCTTGGGGATGCTAATTTTGCTATGTCCACTACTTATTGCAATGATCATGATTGGGGTGATAATGCTTCTTATGATCTTGAAAATTTATTTAAGCCTCATGATGAATATGTTTGCGATAATATTGAAAATGGGTTTGGAAGAGTGTCAACTTTCGCTAAAAATAAAACCACATATTTGAAGAGTGTTCAATCTTATGAATTTTTTGATAAAATTGGGTTTGAATAGGTCATGACTTTAGTTGATGTTAATCCCACTATCTTGGAAGATTATAAAACTCTTATGCACGTGGATCATGAAGAGAAAATTTTATATGATTGCTATATTGTTGAATTTGATTTTGATCCTACACATAATTATTATGAGAGAGGAAACAATGGTTGTAGAAATTTTCATATTACTAAATTACCTCTCGTTATGTTGAGATTGCTATTGTTTTTTTTTCTTCTTCCTTGACTATGCTAGTTTTTGCTTGTCTTGATAATTTTTTTCCCTATAAAATGCCTATGCATAGGAAGTATGTTAGACTTAAACTTATTTTTCACATGCTACATGATGCTCTCTTTGAGTTTCAATTTTTTGTCTTTCATGTGAGCATCATTAAAATTATCAATGCCTATCTAAAAGGCTTTAAAGAAAAGCGCTTGTTGGGAGACAACCCAATATTTTTATTTTCTATTTTTATGTGTTCACACCATTATACTTCTGTTATGATTGTATTTTAGTTTTTTAATTAGTGTTTGTGCCAAGTAAGACCTTTGGGATGATTTGGAAGATCGTTGATTTGATTCTGAGAAAAAATAGAAACTTTTGCGTCCAATAGCAGAATTGTTAAAATCTGCTGGAACGTAGAAAAATTCTGAATTGTTTACACAAGATTGATATACAGATTGCCTACGTCGACCTAAGTTTTCAGAATTTTTGGAGTTACAGAAGTATGAGCTTAATTCAGGTTTCTACAGACTGTTATGTTTTTGACAGATTCTGTTTTCATTGTGTTGTTGGCTTGTTTTGATTTATCTATGGGTCGTATCGGGGGGTATGAACCATGGTGAATTTAGAATACAGTAGATATAATGCAAATATAAAATTGTAATGAGTTTACAACAATAGCTAAAAGTGGAGAATTGTTTTATTATACTAATGGATCTCACGAGTTTTCTGTTGAGTTTTGTGTTGTGAAGTTTTTAAGTTTTGGGTGAAGTTTCGATGGGCTAAGGAATAAGGAGTGGCAAGAGGCTAAACTTGGGGATGCCCATTGATTGCTTGTATCTGCATTGGTATTTCTCCGAAGAGGAGAGAATGATGCAGCACATCAACGGTAAGTATTTTCCTCAGTTATGAAACCAAGGTTATCAATTCAGTAGGAGAACCAAGCAAAACTATGTAAATGATACCTGCACACAAATAACAAATACTTGCAACCCAACGCGTAAGAGGGGTTGTCAGTCCCTCCACGGTAATAAGATAGATTAAATTGTATGAGATTTGATAAATAGATCTGACTAAAACACAAAATAAAATAAATAAAGAAAAAGTGTAGCAAGGTATTTTTGGGTTTTTAGAATAATAGATCTGAAAACAATATGATAGAAAATAGACCCGGTGGCCGTAGATTTCACTAGTGGCTTCTCTCGAGAAAATAGCATACGGTGGGCAAAGAAATTACTGTTGGGCAATTGATAGAAGAGCAAATAATTATGACGATATCCAGGACAATGATCATGTATATAGGCATCACGTCCAAGATTAGTAGACCGACTCCTGCCTGCATCTACTACTATTACTCCACACGTCGACCGCTATCTAGCATGCATCTAGTGTATTAAGTTCATGGAGAAATGGAGTAATGCAATAAGAACGATGACATGATGTAGACAAGATCTATTCATGTAGGAATAGACCCCATCTTTTTATCCTTAATAGCAACGATACATGCATGTCATGTCTCCTTCTGTCACTGAGATTGAGCACCGCAAGATCGAACCCATCACAAAGCACCTCTTCCCATTGCAAGAAAAATCAATCTAGTTGGCCAAACCAAACCAAAGTTTCGGAGAAGAAATACGAGGCTATAACAATCATGCATATAAGAGATCAAAGAAGACTCAAATAATATTCGTAGATAGATCTGATCATAAACTCATAATTCATCGGATCCCAACAAACACACCGCAAAAAGTCATTACATCAATTAGATCTCCAAGAACATCGGTGAGAACATTGTATTGAGAATCAAAAAGAGAGAAGAAGCCATCTAGCTATTGCCTACGGACCCGTAGGTCTGTGGTGAACTACTCACGCATCATCGGAGGAGCACCAATGAGGATGATGAACCCGTCCGTGATCGTGTTCCCCTCCGGCAAGGTGCCGGAATAGGGCTCTTGATTGGATCTCGTGGTTCTGGAACTTGCGGTGGCTGGAATTGTGTTTCGTCGACTCCCCTATGGTTTCTAGAATATATGGGTATTTATACAGCCGAGAGGTGGTGGAAAGGACCTCCGTGGGCCCCACCACCCATCAGGGCGGGCCAGGGGCCTCTGGCGCGCCCAGGTGGGTGGTGGGCCCCACGGGCCTCCCCTCGTGCACGTCCTTGGCTCCCAAGTTGTCTTCTAGATAGAAAAAAAATCTCCAAAAAGTTTTGTGGCATTTCGACTTCGTTTGGTACTGATATTCTGCGAAGTAAAAAACAAGCAAAAAAAAACAGCAACTGGCACTGGGCACTATGTCAATAGGTTAGTCCCAAAAAATGATATAAAATTGCTATAAAATGAATATAAAACATCCAAGATTGATAATATAACAGCGTGGAACAATCAAAAATTATAGATACGTTGGAGACGTATCACCCATAGCACCCCAAGGTAATATTCAAGGACAACCAAACGTCTAAGCTTGGGGATGCCCCGGATGGCATCCCCTCTTTCGTCTACAATCCATCGGTAAATTACTTGAGGTTATATTTTTATTCACCACATGATATGTGTTTTGCTTGGAGCGTCTTGTATAATATGTGTCTTTGTTTTATTTGCCTTTTAGTTTGCCACAATCATCCTTGTTGGACACACCTTTTTGAGAGGGACACACATTAATCGTGAATTTATTAGAATACTCTATGTGCTTCACTTATATTTTCTGAGTTGGGTAGTTGCTCTAGTGCTTCACTTATATCTTTTAGAGCACGGTGGTGGTTATATTTTAAATAAATTGATGAACTCTCATGCTTCACTTATATTATTTTGAGAGTCTTATAAATAGTATGGCAATTTGCTTAGGTTATTAATTTAGTCCTAATATGATGGGTATTCAAGAGGGATATAATAAAAACTTTCATGAAGATCATTGAATATATGAGAAGTTTGATTCCTTGCATTTGTTTTGAGATATAAAGATGGTGATATTAGAGTCATGCTAGTGAGTAATTTTGGTTTAGTAAGAATATTTGTGTTAAGTTTTGTGATTCTTGAAGCATGCACGTATGGTCTCTCGTTATGCTATGACATTGGAGCATGGTTTCTTATTGATTGTCTTCCTTATGAGTGGCGGTCGGGGACGAGCGATGGTCTTTTCCTACCAATCTAACCCCTAGGATCCGGGGGCGCCGGATACAATGACGGGCATGCTGCAACGTGCGTCCGTTTCAGAGGAACATCGTACCTTAATGGGCGCGGTTGTTGAGAGGATTCTATCCGCAAAAAGCGGATTGAATGAATCCTTCATGAGCCTGCTAAGAGGCTTCGAGGTATGCAATGTAATATCTTCAATTGCACTTCTTTGTGCAAAATGCACCTGTGTATAGATAGTAGCCCCTGAGACTCTGGTTGGCGTCCGAAGGGAGGCGATCAGAGGATCAAAAAAGATATTCCCAGTTAATAATCTGATGAATTGGAACATAGGCTGTTTCATCCATGACGACTGCCCAAGCTACAGAGGTTGCGAGGCTGAAGCAGAAACTTGATGTGGCGGATGACGACCTCACACTTATTAACAGGCGGCTCGACGAGGCGCAAGGTATGTTTTTGGGCAGTCAGTATATGTAAATATGATAATATGAGCATGATGCTGAAAATTGTATACTGAGATATGCATAACTGTAGATAATGCTGCCGCAGTTGAGGTCCTACGGGCTGAGATTGCCCGGGCCAAGGAGCAAGCCAGGATGAGTGAGGCGGCTGCCAAGAAGGCAGCTGCTGAGTTAAAGGCCGAACAGGCTGCTCGGCGCCAGTGCGAGGAGAGAATATCTACCATGACGCGCGAGCTAAAGGATGCCAATGTTCGATGCGAATTCCTCGAGAAGGATATCAAAGCCAGAACGGTCAAACTCGGCAAGGCCTTACAAGAGGCGAGAGAAGCATGGTCCGAGTCTAGAGCGGCACGGGAAGAGATCCGGCAACCTGGGGAGATAGCGGCCGGTAAGCCTTTCTTATTACAGACTAAATTTGCCGATCTGAAGTATGCCCCCCTTAATCAAATGTGGAGTTCTCCAGACACATTCTTGGACTTGCCGAATAGTGTCTCCGATGCGACGCAGTTTTTCCAAGCGCAAGAAGGACGTGCAACGGAGAAGCTTTTCTGGTCGCAATTCAGCATGTCGAAGCGTCCGCTGTTGCTGAACGAACAAATGGCCCAGTGGGCCGAGCTCCACAAGATATCCGAATCGGCCATGAAGGACGTCGTGGTCCGGCTGTGGCCGACTGAGCCAATTCTGAATAGTTATTTCGGTTTGGTGCAGCGACTTGTTGATGCGGTGCCGCGTATCGACGCTGTTAAGCAGTCAACGTGCATTGAGGGTGCACGGATGGCCTTTGCCCGCGTCAAGACGTACTGGGCAAAGATGAAGGCCACCGATATTGCAGCGAAGAGTCCACCCGAGGGCCAGGACCATCACACGCCAGAGCATTATTTTGAGGACGTCCTAGAGGGTGCCCGCTTGATAGCGGGTCAGTGCTCGAAAGATATGATGTTCGAGTGAATATACCAGGTTTGTAAAAACAATATTATGATATATTAAGGACATATTTTTATACTTTTGCCTGAAAGTATTGGTTCCTCCTGTGCGGCCGTTCTTCGTATAATCTGAAAGTTTGCCAGTCGTCGGCTTCAGCCCCCTCGCATATAATGCGGGGGTGTTCGAAAAAGCACTTGATCACTCTTGATCCAACGTCTTGGTCCATGAAGGAGGTGTCAATGCAGCGAACTAGTCAATCGGACTATAGGGCTTTAACACTTTCACTTAGCCATAGGAGTTTGATGGTGGGTCTACGATATAGCCCCTGGTATGTACGCGTTTACCCGAATACGGTGCGTTACATAGATGACCAGAAAAACGGTCCTTCGTGTAATACGGAAAGAATCGCTAAGGATTCTGATGAGTCATCGAGTGGTTGACCAGCTCTCGCCGCATCATGACAGTCAGTTTTTGGCTTTCTCTACTGAGGTGCTCATCCGGATAAACCAAGACACAATCGCAGTAGTTCTCCCTTTACTACCCTAGCCGATATAGCGGAACGTAAGGTAGTAAGCACAGGAGCCGGGCAACCCAACTATTGACCAAAGACATGATTCGGAGCTGATGCATATAAGGCCAAACTCGTGACGCCGAAGTATGCTGAAAAGCTGTTCGGACTTGTCGGCAACTCATGTGTTGCCGTATCGAGCCCTTGGCAATTTGTGCCGAGGTGCATTCGTGAAACAACCAAAGAAGCAAAATTCAGTTCGTAGAAAAAGCGAATACTGAATACGGGTTATGTTCACTGGAATCTGATTGATACGCCAAACGCAATTCTACAGATTATAACGCCCCTACCCTGGCAATTTTAACATGCTGGGGGCCGAGGGCCGAGGAAAAAGGCACTTTACAGGTTTAAAATAAAGAATGCAGTCTTACAAAAATCATTAGGACCTCCTGTCGCACGTCTGCGCTGCCTTGCCTCGGTTGAAGGACTCTTTAGTAGGAATAGCCTTTGGTTATTTATACAAAGCCGAACTTTAGAAAGAGCCCGCAAGATGACCAGGCTTTGAATCACCTGTTGTAAAGGATAAAAAATAGTTAGAAAAAGTAAAAAGACTATGAGGGTGCGGACCACATTGTGGGCTTGTCCGTAATGTGCCTCCGCCGATAACCATGGTGTTTTGAGTGCATAATTATGTATGCGCGGTATAAACTTCGTGGCTATATGGAGCGGACGACATAGGCCAAATTGCTAATGCAGCTCTGAGATTGATTGGTCCTGTTTAGTAGAGACCAGCGGCTTGACGGCCGATGAGATATGCGGCTTAATAAGGCCGCTTTGTACTTCGGCTGCAGCAGCCATAGTACGCTCCTCTATACGGAGGGAGCATTCCGTATTTCCGTTTATCGTGATGACGCCGCGTGGACCGGGCATCTTAAGATTGAAATAGGCGTAATGTGGGGCCGCATTAAAACGAGTAAAAGTGGTACGCCCGAGTAGCGCGTGGTAGCTGCTGCGGAACGGTACAATATCGAAGGTCAAGCCTTCGCTTATAAAGTTGTTCGGCGAGCCGAAAACGACTTCCAATGTAATTGATCCCGTGCAGTGAGCTTCTACGCCGGACACTGCTCCTTTGAAGGTAGCTATGGTGGGCTTGACTCATGAAGGATCAATGCCCATTTTGCAGACAGTGTCTTGGTAGAGTAGATTAAGACTACTGCCGCTGTCCATAAGGACTTTCGTGAGATGGAACCCATCGATAATTGGATCGAGGATCAGAGCTGCTGAACTCTCGTGACGGATACTGGCTGGGTGGTCCTTGTGATCAAAAGTGATCGGGCAAGCCGCCCATTGGCTTAATTTTGGGGTGCCTGGCTCTATGGCATTGGCGTCCTGTAGTGCGCACTTGCGCTCTTCTGTAGGGATGTGTGTCACGTATACCATGTTGACTGTTTTTACTTCGGGGGGAAATTGCTTCTGACCTCCGGTGTTCGGTTGGCGAGTCTCTTCGTTGTCGCTGTCACTGGACGACCCCTTCCCCTTGTATTCGGCGTTAAGCTTGCCGGCTTGTTTAAAGACCCAACAACTTCTGTTGGTGTGATTGGCTGGTTTATCAGGGGTGCCATGAATCTGGCAGGGCCGATCCAGTATCTTGTCCAAATTGGATGGTCCATCTCTGTTTGCCTTGAATGCTTTTTTCCGTTGACCGGTTTTGTAGCCGCTGAATCCGGTGTTTACCGCCGTGTCTTGAGTTCCTTCATTATTATTTCGACGCTTGTGTTTATTGCGTCGTGGCTTGCCGTTGCCGTCTCGAACTTCGGAAGTGCCCGGGTCACTGGTGCTGTTGCTTCTACGAGCAAGCCAGCTATCTTCTCCCGCGCAAAAGCGGGTCATCAGAGCGGTAAGGGCTGCCATGGATTTTGGTTTTTCTTGACCGAGGTGGCGGGCAAGCCATTCGTCTCGGACGCTATTTTTAAAGGCCGCGAGGGCTTCGGCGTCCGGGCAATCGACAATTTGGTTCTTTTTAATTAGGAACCTAGTACAGAGCTTCCTGGCTGACTCCCCGGGCTGCTGGATGATGTGACTTAGGTCGTCGGCGTCCGGAGGCCGGACATATGTACCTTGAAAGTTATCGTGGAAGGCGTCTTCCAAGTCTTCCCAACTGCCAATGGAGTTCTCTGGGAGGCTGTTCAGCCAGTGCCGCACTGGTCCCTTTAATTTTAGTGGGAGGTATTTGATGGCGTGGAGGTCATCACCGCGGGCATGTGGATATGGAGAAGGAAATCTTCAATCCATACTGCGGGATCTGTTGTTCCATCGTATGATTCGATATTCATGGGTTTAAACCCTTCCGGGAATTCGTGTTCCATTACCTCATCAGTGAAGCAGAGGGGATGTTCGGTGCCTCTATAACGGTCCAGGTCGCGACGTAGTGCGGATGCAGTCCGTTTGCGGTTTTTGGCCCGGACGTGGTTATGCTCGGTACGTCTGGCTTGATAGCCGTCGTCGCGCGCCAGGGCATGCCCCCGCGATCCGTAGATCGATCTGGACTGACCTGCTCTATTCTCCAGGCTTTGCCGCAGGTCATATGTGTATTTCCGAGCTGTGGTGTCTTTGCCTTTATGGCGAGGGAGTATGGGCAGGTGTTCGGCTTGAGTTGCCGCTTTGTCCCGGCCACATGGTGGTCGGTCAGCCGCATTACGTGTTGATGGCATGGGCTCAAGTGCCTCGTCATCGAATTGGGGTAGCAATTTACACTTCGGGTAAGTCCGTATTCCTCGGCTGCCAGGACGTCAGTCCATCTGTTGTTGAGCAGATCTTGATCAGCTTGAAGCTGCTGCTGTTTCTTTTTCAGGCTCCTCGCAGTGGCTATTAGCCGGCGCTTAAAGCGCTCCTGCTCGACGGGTTCCTCAGGCACGATAAAGTCTTCGTCGCCGAGGCTCACCTCATCTTTGGAGAGTGGAAGATAGTTGCTGTCCTCCGAGTCTTCATTTATGGCCTGTTCGTCAGGGCTGACTTGCCCATCTTCCCTACCGTCCTGTTCGGAAGTCGGCTCGGCGGGATCTTCTTTGTCTTCGGCATCGTCCGGAGTATTGTTTTCTCTTGTGCCAGTATTGCTGTCTTTTCCACGGCGTGATTTAGAGCGGTGCCGCTGACGTCGGCGCTTTGGCTGTATCTCAGGAGGTTTATCCTCGACTGGATCTTTCTCGTTATCACCGTTATTCTCTTTGGGAGTATCCACCATGTACACGTCATACGAGGAGGTGGCTGTCCAGCGCCCAGTAAACGGCGTGCTTTGGGCCTGCTCCTCTCCGGCATCGTCGTCCATACCGTTGATGTCTTCGGAGTCGTAATCGAGCATGTCTGTTAAGTCTTCGACAGTGGCAATGAAGTGGGCGGTGGGTGGGAAGCGAAATTCTCCGTCATCAGCCTCTAGTTCAAACCGGATATAATTCGGCTGTGAGTCCCCCGCTGAGGAGAGGGTTTTTAATGATTTTAGCACATCACCCAAAGGTGAGTGTCGGAAGATGTCCGCGGAGCTGAACTCGACGATCGGCGCCCGATCGAGCTCGATGGGCATGGTCGCACGCGGTTCGGAACTTGTGGCCGGAGACGAATCCGAGGTTCCGGTGACACAGATCCTGTTCGAAGTTTGGTCTGTGTGCGGCTCCAACGCCCCTGAGTCTGCGGCTTCTGTGGCGGGGTTGAGCTTCCCGTCTTCGGATGGTGCAATCTGCTCCGGATCTAGGGCCAGGGCGGTTACAGGCGCTATCTCCCGGGTATGGTCCGATGACAGATTTAGGTGATGTTCAGCGCGGTGGTAGGGAGCGGCTGCCATGGGCTCGAATCCGTCGAAGATCAAGTCTCCGCGGATATCAGTAACGTAGTTCAAGCTTCCAAACCTGACCTGATGGCCAGGGGCGTAGCTATCGATCTGCTCTAGATGGCCAAGCGAGTTGGCCCACAGTATGAAGCCGCCGAATATGAAGATCTGGCCGGGGAGAAAGACCTCCCTCCAGGCCGCATCGTTGTGGATGATTGATGGAGCCATCGAGTCTTCTAGCGACGACACAGCGGAACTCTCAATGAAAGCACCAATGTCGGTGTCAAAACCGGCGGATCTGGGGTAGGGGGTCCCGAACTGTGCGTCTAAGGTCGATGGTAACAGGAGAAGGGGGACACGATGTTTACCCAGGTTCGAGCCCTCTCTATGGAGGTAATACCCTACGTCCTTCTTGATTGATCTTGATGAATATGAGTATTACAAGAGTTGATCTACCACGAGATCGTAATGGCTAAAACCCTAGAAGTCTAGCCTATCTGATTATGATTGCCTCTACGGACTAAACCCTCCGGTTTATATAGACACCGGAGGGGACTAGGGTTGTACAAAGTCGGCTACAGAGAAAGGAATCTTCATATCCGAACGCCAAGCTTGCCGTCCACGCCAAGGAGAGTCCCATCCGGACACGAGAGAGAGTCTTCTGTTTGGTATCTTCATGGCCCATCAGTCTGGCCCATGTTACGTAGCCTGGACGCCCGAGGACCCCTTAATCCAAGACTCCCTCAGGAAGCCCCGGATGGCATCCCCTCTTTCGTCTACAATCCATCGGTAAATTACTTGAGGCTATATTTTTATTCACCACATGATATGTGTTTTGCTTGGAGCGTCTTGTATTATATGAGTCTTTGATTTATCTAATTTTTTGTGTTCCACAATCATCCTTGCTGGACGCACCTTTTTGAGTGGGACACACATTAATCTTGAATTTATTGGAATACTCTATGTGCTTCACTTATATGTTTTGAGCTAGGTAGTTGCTCTAGTGATTCACTTATATCTTTTAGAGCACGGTGGTCGTTATATTTTAAAGAAATTGATAAACTCTCATGCTTCACTTATATTATTTTGAGAGTCTTATAAATAGTATGGCAATTTGGTTAGGTTATCAATTTAGTCCTAATATGATGGGTATTTTTGAGGGATATAATAAAAATTGTCATGAAGATCATTGAATATATGAGAAGTTTGATTTCTTGCATTTGTTTTGAGATATAAAGATGGTGATACTAGGGTCATGCTAGTGAGTAATTGTGGTTTAGTAAGAATATTTGTGTTAAGTTTTGTGATTCCCGAAGCATGCACGAATGATCTCTCGTTATGCTATGAAATTGGAGCATGATTTATTATTGATTGTCTTCCTTATGAGTGGCGGTCGGGGACGAGCGATGGTCTTTTCCTACCAATCTATCCCCTAAGGAGCATTGATACATCTCCGTTGTATCTACTTTTCCTAACGCTTTTGCTCTTGTTTTGGACTCTAATTTGCATGATTTGAATGAAACTAAACCGGACTGACGCTGTTTTCAGCAGAACTACCATGGTGTTGTTTTTGTGTAGAAATAAAAGTTCTTGGAATGGAACAAAACTTTTTGGAGAATTTTTATACAATAAAATAAAAATACTGGAGCCAAGAACCACCATAGGGGGGTTCCAGGGGGAGCACAACCCACGAGGGCGCGCCCCCCTCCTAGCGCACCCAGGTGGGTTGTGCCCACCTGGTGGCCCCGCAGACCCTACCTCCTACGCTACAAAATCACATTTTTGGAGAAAAAAACCAGGGAGGAAGAATTATCGCGTTTCACGAGACGGAGCCGCCGCCACCTCTTGTTCTTCATCGGGAGGCCAGATCTAGAGTCCGTTTGGGGCTCCAGAGAGGGGAATCTTCGATCTTCGTCATCACCAACCCTTCTCCATCTCCAATTCCATGATGCTCCCCACCGGGAGTGAGTAATTCCTTCGTAAGCTCGCTGGTCAGTGAGGAGTCGGATGAGATTCATCATGTAATCGAGTTAGTTTTGTTAGTGCTTGATCCCTAGTATCCACTATGTTCTGAGATTGATGTTGCTATGGCTTTGCCATGCTTAATGCTTGTCACTTTGGGCCCGGGTGCCATGATTTCAAATTTGAACTGTTTATGTTTTCACCATTATATCTATGTTCTAGATCCGATCTTGCAAGTTATAGTGACCTATTACGTGTTATGATCCGTAAACCCCGGAGTGACAGTATTCGGGATACTTTCCGGTCACTTGGGATTATTATCAATTTATCACTATGAAGAATCTGAAGGATACAAAGACTAAGATTTTCCCTCCAAGAGGGGAGGTAAGGAACTGCCATCTAGATCTGCACTTGATTCCGCTTCTATTTTGAGTAGACTTGCAACACGACCACATGCTATTAATCCTGATATGTCGTAAGTTATTGATGATGCTACATCTGCTATGAATGATACTCATGATGATGCTAGTACCTTGCTTGTTGATAATGCTTGTTGATAATGAATGATACTCATGGTGAATTTCTTGATGAACAAATTGCTAGAGCTAAAGATTGAGAATGCTGAAACTGATGAATTTTTTGAAACTGATGATGTACTTGAAATTGAAAATCTTGAAACACCTATTAGACCTAGCTCTCCTAGTTATGAATTGCCTAAGATACCTGAAGGTTATGTTATGGATGAGGAGACAGGTAGAGATTTTCTTGCTTGCAACGATAGAGATGATCTTAAGAAATTATAATGCAAACTGAAGGAGAAATCTTTGAATCCTAGAATGAAATGTGATCCTAAGTTTGCTACTTCACATATCTTTGTTGATGATAAGGATTATGAATTCTCTGTCGACCCAGAGTTAATTACTTTGGTTGAATCTGATCCTTTCCATGGTTATGACACTAAAACTGTAGTGGCACACCTTACTAAGTTGAATGATATAGCCACCCTTTTTGCTCATGATGAGAAGATTCGCTATTATTACATTCTCAAATTATTTCTGTTCTCATTAAAGGGTGATGCTAAGATACGGTACAATACTCTTGCTCCTGGTTGTGTGCGTAGTCCCCAGGATATGACTTATTACTTCTCTGAAAAATATTTTCCTGCTCATAAGAAACAAGCTGCCTTACAGGAAATATTTAACTTTGTGCAAATTGAAGAAGAGAGTCTCCCACAAGCTTGGGGGAGGCTTCTCCAATTGCTTAATGCTTTGCCTGATCATCCACTTAAGAAAAATGAAATACTTGATATCTTCTATAATGGACTAACCGATGCTTCTGGGGACTTCCTAGATAGTTGTGTTGGTTGTGTTTTCAGGGAACGAACTGTTGAACAAGCTGAGGAATTATTGAATAATATATTGAAAAATTATGATGATTGGACTCTTCGTGAACCATCGCCTAAACCCACTCCGAAGAGAGGGGTATCTTATATCTTAGTCCTGAAGATATGCAAGAGGCAAAGAAAAGCATGAAGGAAAAAAGTATTAAAGCAAAGGATGTTAAAAATTTACCTCCTATTGAAGAGATACATGGACTTGACACACCACCACCAAGGGTGGTAGAGGTAAATTCTTTAATGAAATTTGATGAATGTGATATCCCTTACAATAAACATCCCAGTCAATGCCTATATGAGTTTGATAACTACATTAGAAAACAAGATCACTTCAATGCCAATGTTATGAAACAATTGAAATACAATTTTGATATGATTGCTCACTTGAGTGACTTGTTATTTAGAATCCCCAATGATGTTAGAGGTGTAGGAAAACATGCCTCTATGGTTCAAACTCAACTAGAACAAGTTGCTAAATCTCAAAGAGAATTGCTTGATGAAATGAATAATAATATAAATGAATTTGCTGTTAGAGTAGCAACCATATGAGGTAAAATGACTCAGGAACCACTTTATCCTGTAGGACACCCTAAAAGAATTGAACAGGACTCTCAAAAAATTAACACAGATGCACCTAGTCCTTCTAAAAAGAAAAAGAAGAAGAAAAATGATAGGACTTTGCATACCTCTAGTGAACCTGAGAAGGATAAACCTCCTGAAGATAATAATGATGTTTCTATTTCTGATGCTGAAACTCAATCTGGTAATGAACACTCACCTAGAGATAATGAAAAAGAAAATGACGATGTTCATGAGGACACTCAACCGGACAATGATAAGGAACCAGATAATGTTGTTGAAATAGAACCAGCTATTGATCTTGATAACCAACAACCTAAAAATAAAAGATATGATAAAAGAGACTTTGTTGCTAGAAAACATGGAAAACAAAGAGAACCATGGGTTCAAAAACCCATGCCCTTTCCACATAAATCAACTAAGAAAAGTTTGATGAAGAATTTGAACACTTTGCTGAAATGCTTAGGCCAGTCTTTTTGCGCACTCGCTTGACTGATATTTTAAAGATGGCCCCTTATGCAAAATATATGAAAGACATCATCTCTAATAAAAAAAAGATACCGAAAGATGAAATCTCCACCATGCTTGCTAATTATTCTTTTAAGGATGGAGTACCTAAAAAACTTGGAGATCCGGGAATACCAACTATACCTTGCTCCATCAAAAGAAATTATGTCGAAACTGCTTTGTGTGATCTAGGAGCTGGTGTTAGTGTTATGCCTTTATCCATATATAAAAGACTTGATTTGAATAAACTCACACCTACTGAAATATCTTTGCAAATGGCTGACAAATCAACTCCCATACCCATCGGTATTTGTGAGGATGTGCACGTTGTTGTTGCAAATCTTACTATCTTAACTGACTTTGTTATACTTGATATGCCCGAGGACGACAACATGTCGATTATCCTTGGTAGACCCTTCTTGAATACTGCAGGGGCTGTTATTGATTGCAATAAAAGCAAGGTCACTTTTCATATCAATGGTAATGAACATACGGTGCACTTTTCGAAGAAACAATTCCAAGTGAATGGTATTAATGTTATTGAAAAATCTCCGACACTCTCTATTGGAAGCTTTCAACTACCTCTACCTAGTGCCAAAAAGAAATATGAAATACTTATTGTTGGGGACATGCATATCCCCATTGAGGTAACTTATTGTTTTACGAAAGTTCTTCGGTTTCATGCTAATCGAAAGTGGTTGTTAATAAGACTTGTCAACCTTGTTAATGGATCATTTTTGAGAGGTATGGAGTTGATGAATTTAGTAGGCACAATCTTCTGATCTCAACTTTTGTTTTCTGTTCTTCTTAGTTAAATAAAATAAAATGCCATGCTTTGTCTGTTTTCTGAATTTCCCGAGCAATAAAAAAATAACCTAAAAATAAAAGCTCTTAGAATGCCCTGAAAATTTGATATGATATTTTTCTTAATATTTCTGAATTTATAGTGCAAATAAAATCAGAGGGGGTGCACCTGGTGGGCACAACCCACCTGGGCGCGCCAGCAGCCCCAGGTGCCCCCTGGTGGGTTGTGGTCCCCCACGTGGGCCCCCTCACTTATCTCTTTAGCCCATGTCATCACCTACCTCCAGAAAAAAATCACCATTGCTCTCTCTCTCTCTCTCTCTCTCTCTCTCTCTCTCTCTCTCTCTCTCGTGTTCTTGCTCTCAAACCCGCGGATTTCGATCTCTTTGCTCGAAGCTCCGTTTCCGAAACTATTTTGGGGGATTGCTACTTGGTATGTGACTCCTCCATTGCTCCAATTAGTTTTTGCTTTAGTGGATTATATTTTGAATAATTAGCTACTCTTGGTGCTGCTGTAGATGAGCTTGCATGTTGAATTCTTAGAGTTCTAAGTAGTTTGAATGCTTAATATAGCCTCCATGCTTACCTATGAGTAGTTGCTATCAATCTTGTGAAGTTCTGTTGACAAAAATTTTGTAGACTAAAATTTTCAGAATTTTGTCCACAGGAATAAGATGAGTTTCTTTAGGAAGTTTGCCTCCAAGAAGAGCTCTATGGGAATCATTGGGGAATCATCGGACACTGATCTCCATACCTGGAGAAGGGCGGAGGTGCGGCCATGTGAATGGCCTCATAATCCCTTCATGGATGGAGCCGTGATCCGTCAAGAGTTCGCACAATTTGCTACTAATGCTGGGCTTACCGACTTCATCACAGATGAGTGTGAACAATATCATCTCCTCACAAATTCCTTTGTTCAAAATTTTCATTTTCTAAGTAGGAATAACCCACCTGAGGTGCAGTTTAATTTATATGCTGAAACCCGTCAGATGCCACTAACTGATTTTTGTGATGTATGCTTGATCCCTTCTGACGGGGAAATAAGAGAGCCTAGGCCTGCATAGTTTGAGGCCTTTTATCGTACTCTGTCAGTGGGAGATGAGAGAGCCGTGTCGAGTGTCACTGCTACTAGTTTGTAGTTTCCTTCTGTGCACTAATTTGCGCTATTTATTGCTAAGTGTTTAATTGCTAGATAGAAGGTCGGTGTGCTTTGTGCTCCGGACTTCGCCATCCTATGTCGTGCACTATACGGCGACAACACTTATAGCCTAGGGGCCATTATTGCACACCGTTTGCAGCTTAACAGATCTAAAGGTAATATTCATGGCAGTATTTATGCTACTTGTTTAGCGAGTCACTTTAATGTTCAGATATGCCAACATGATTATCGTTTAACCAAGGTTTATCTAGACCACCACGCAATGAAGGATCACCAGTTTATGGATATCGCTGACTCTATTAATAATGTCCCTTACATCCTGTTTTTTAGTGCGGATTCCCATGATATTATCCCTTTGCCTGCACCTGCTTTGTTTGATTCTATTGCTAGGAGGGGATACAGGATCATGCCTGAGGACATCATTGCTTACCGAAATGCTTAGGCAGAGGCAGAGGAGGAGCCTGAGGAGTGGGATGCTCAGGTGCCCACTCCACAGCACTTCGAGATGGGACTGGATGGCTACTACGAGTGGTGATTACCAAGCTAGGCCAAAAGCCTAAGCTTGGGGGAGTACGTATTTCCACTGACATTACATTCATGTTCACACATTGCATTCCAGTTGTCGGTGTTCACACTTCTTCATTGTATTATCCATGCTAAATTTATTTTCTCGCTTTCTTCTTGTGTGTTTGAAAAGCTTTGAGAAAATCACAAAAAAAATGTTTCTTGCTTCTTTTTGTTTTTTTTCTAGTTTAGCTAGCTGTAGTATTAAAAAGAAAACCCCAAAAGATTTCCTTGTTCTTCTTTTGCTTGTTGGGAGCTTTCCCGCGTAAATAGTTTTTCTCGTTTTTGTTTTCCTTTCCCTTTAACTTGCTTTTGTCTAGAAAAACTAAAAACTCCAAAAATATTTCAGTGTTGTTTCTCTGAAATTCTTTCCTTTTTATTGAGTCGTACCGAGGAGAAGACCACAATGAAAATGTTGACTGGCTCTCATATGCATTGCTTTTGATCTAACAAAGAGGCCATATTACCTTGTCTTCTCCTCTTGTATAAAATGTTTGCAGATTCTAGCTTAGTCCACGGCACTCTTGCACTATTATTCGGTCGTGCAAGTGAAAGGCAATAATGATGATATTTGAGGAACTGGCTGTGGCAGAGAGAAATGGGTATGAACTCAACTTGTTCTATTTTTGTAAATATGTTTAACCTAGTATCCATGATTCAGCATATTATGGTCAAACATGTTTTCAATGACAATTAGAGATTATAGTTTCTCATTCCATATTTAAGTAGCTAGGAGTGGATAATGATCTATCTTGGATGTCAACATGCATTAAAATGATTGTGATGTGGTATGATGATATTTTATCCTCCTCCGAATGTTTCGAGTGGCTTGACTTGGCACATGTTCACGCATGTAGTTGAATCAAAACCAACATAGCCTCTATGATATTTATGTTCATGGTGTTTTGATGTCGCTTGAACTACGTCGGTATTTCCCCAAAGAGGAAGGGATGATGTAGTACAGCACGGTAGGTATTTCTGTCAGTTATGAAACCAAGGTTATCGAACCAGTAGGAGAACCAAGAAACACTATGTAAACGGTACCTGCACACAAAGAACAAATATTTGCAACTCAACGTTAATGAGGGGTTGTCAATCCCTCAACGGGTAACGGTGCCAGAAATTGTCATGTTGACGGGATAAAAATTGTGATAGATTGGATAAATAGATCTCGGTAAAGAGCAAAATAAAATAAGTAACAAAAAAGTGCAGCAAGGTATTTTTGGGTTTTTGGTAATATAGATCTAAAAATAAAAGCGAATACAAATAGATCTCAAAGAAAATATGATGGAGAATAGACCTGGGGGCCGTAGATTTCACTAGTGGCTTCTCTCGAGAAAATAGCATATGGTGGGTAAACAAATTACTGTTGGGCAATTGATAGAACCTCAAATAATTATGATGATATCCAGGCAATGATCATTATATAGGCATCACATCCAAGATTAGTAGACCGACTCCTGCCTGCAGCTACTACTATTACTCCACACATCGACCGCTATCTAGCATGCATCTAGTGTATTAAGTTCATGGAGAAACGGAGTAATGCAATAAGAACGATGACATGATGTAGAAAAGATCTATTCATGTAGGAATAGACCTCATCTTGTTATCCTTAATAGCAACGATACATGTGTGTCTTGCTGCCCCTTCTGTCACTGGGAAAGAACACCGCACGATCGGACCCATCACAAAGCACCTCTTCCCATGGCAAGAAAAATCGATCTAGTCGGACCAACTAAACCAAAGATTCGAAGAAGAAATACGAGGCTATAAGTAATCATGCATATAAGAGATCAAAGAAAACCTAAATAACTTTCATGGATATAGATCTGATCATAAACTCAAAGTTCATCGGATCCCAACAAACACACTGCAAAAAGAGTTACATCAAATAGATCTCCAAGAGACCATTGTATTGAGAATCAAAAAGAGAGAAGAAGCCATCTAGCTACTGCCTACGGACCTGTAGGTCTATGATGAACTACTCACGCATCATCGGAGAGGCACCAATGAGGATGATGACCCCCTCCGTAATGGTGTCTAGATTGGATCTGGTGGTTCTGGAACTTGCAGCGGCTGGAATTGTTTTTCGTCGACTCCCCTAGGGTTTTCTGAATATTGGGGTATTTATAGAGCGAAGAGGCGGTGCAGGAGGCGGCCGAGGTGGGCACAACCCACCAGGTCGCGCCTCGGCCCCCAGGCACGCCCAGGTGGGTTGTGCTCCCCTCGGAGCCCCCCTCTAGTACTTCTTTGGCCCAAGTTGTGTCTTTTGGTCCATAAAAATTCTCCATAAAGTTTCGCTGCGTTTGGACTCCGTTTGGTACTGATATTCTGCGAAGTAAAAAACAAGCAAAAAACAACAACTGGCACTGGGCACTATATCAATAGGTTAGTCCCTAAAAATGATATAAAGTTGCTATAAAATGATTGTAAAACATCCAAGAATGATAATATAAGAACATGGAACAATAACAAATTATAGATACGTTGGAGACGTATCATGTTCATATCCTACTCATGCTAGTATTCAATGTTTATTATGCATAATGCATGTTCATGACCGTTTTCGCTCTCTAGCTGGCCGCTTCTCAACCTATTTGCTAGCCTTTGCCTGTACTAAGGGGAAATGCTGCTTGTGCATCAAAATCCTGAAACCCAAGTTATTCTAGATGAGTCCACCATACCTACCTATATGCGGTATTACCCTGCCGTTCTAAGTAAATTTGCATGTGCCACCTCAAAAACTTCAAATGAACATCTATTTTTTGTGTGCCTGGATTGTTTATAGAGCGACAGGGGGTAGTCAGTATCTTCCATGCTAAGCACGTTATTCTCATGATGAGTGTTTATTCACTCGTCCTTGCACGAGAGGGGCGGTATGACACTACTAGGGAAAACCTTATACACAAAATCTTACCAGTAGCACCTGTTAAAAGAAAGCGCTACTGCTACTTACCTGTAGCGCGTGTACACAAACCGCGCTACAGATATGGGTGTAGCAGTAGCGCCTCTGCTGGAGAATGTGCTACTACTCAAATTCCCACACTGTTGCCGGCAGGCTAGGAATAGTAGTTGCGATCTTGGGCAAAACGCGCTACTGCTAAGCTTATTGTAGCAGCGCGTTTTCTGGGAAAAGCGCTACTGCTAATGAACAGAAAATAAAATGAAAAACAAATAGAAAAGTAAATGAAAATGAAAGAAACAGAAAAAGGAGAAAGGAAAAAAATAAAATGTAAAGAAAAATAAAAAAAGAAAAATAAAGGAGAAAGGCATAGCAGTAGCGTCTGTTCAGAACAGGCGCTATAGATAATATAGGAGCAGGGCGTTTGTTAGACCCCCGCTATAGAAAAGGAAAAGGAAAAAAGAAAAGAAAAAGGAAAATAAATAGCTACTCCTATAGCAGTAGCGCGTTTTGGGAAGAAGCGCTATAGCAAACTTAGCTATAGCGCTTTTTCCCTATCAGCGCTACCGCTACATTTGACTTAACCCCCGAGCGATTTCTCTCCCCTGGCCACCACTTCTCTCCCAAATCCCTCGCCAGTCGCACCGCGCGCCGCCGTATCCTGCCGACGTCGACGCCCCCGGAGCCACCAGAGCCGCGCGCCGTCAAGGCCACCGGAGCCGCGCGGCCTCATCAACGACACCGAAGCTGCCCTCGCCGCCACCGGAGCCACCCTCGACGCCCCTGCCTCCCTCGCCACCACTACCTCCCTCGCCGTCACCGATGACGCCCCTGCCTCCCTCGCCACCACTGCCTCCCTCGCCACCACCGGAGCCATCCTCTGTAAGCCCCCACCCCTCCTCTCTCTCTCTCATGCATAGCACAAACATTTGACAGAGAACTAGCTAGCTAGGTTAACTAGCTTAATTAGGTTAATTATCTAGGTTAACTAGGTTAACTAGCTAGGTTAAGTAACTAGTTTAACTAGCTAGTTTAATTAGGTTCATTAGGTTAACTAGGTTGGCTAGGTTAGAGCAAAAATTTAGTATAGAGCAAAAATTTAGTTAGTGCAGTAGGTTTAACTAGGGCAGTAGGGTTTAGAGCAAAAATTTAGTTAGAGCAGTAGGGTTTAACTAGGGCAGTTGAGTTTAATTATGGTTTTTGTTTTCATAGATGTTTCTTTAAAAGAACAAAATGAATAAAATGTTGCAGCAGTGCTGCTAGTAGTATATAGTGGTACTAGTAGATGTTAATTAGGTTAGGGCAGTAGTGGTACTAGTAGATGTTAATTAGATGTTTTTTAGTTAGGGCAGTAGGATTGTACTAGGTTAATTATGTTAGTAGTGCTGCTAGTAGTAGTGGTACAGTAGGTTAATTAGGTGAAGTTAAATGAATGACCTAAAAGAATGAAATTAGTAGTTAACTGAATTTTTTTCATTTCATAATTATAGAGCACTAAAGTTAACTGAATTTTCTTCTATTTGTACTTAACTGAATTTTCTTCTACACTTAGTTTTTGAATTAGATGTTAATTAGGGCAGTAGGGTGTAGTTTAGAGGAAAAATTCAATAAAAAAATATAAATTTCTATTAGTGCTGCAAGTCTAGTAGGTTCTTAATTTTTACTGATTTTTTATTATGACAGAAGTTTGGGACATAATTTGAATTGAGTTCTAGGGTTCATAATTTGAAATTTAGGACATAAATTGAGTTTTAGAGTTCATAATTTATATTAGGACAACAATTTAGTACAGAAATATGTAAAGGTTCTAGGTTTCTAGGATTCATCCATCTATATTCAATATGAGAGAGCATAAGATTTGTGTAGATTTTCTTGAAGTGTCAAACACTGGGAGATTCAAATTTGAAGTGGTCATGTTATATGCAAATTCCTCAATAGTGTTTGCTAATGTATATCTACTGTTGTAGTTGCTCATGTACAGGTTCTTAAGTGGTCCTGTTATATGCAACATTGAAGTGGTTCGATTGTGCCCAAGTGGCCTTTTGTTGTTTGCAGGGAATGATTCCGAGTGGCCAATGTTTTGCCGGAATGTTGATTCATTTCAGTTCCGGCAAATTTCAGGCGTTCGATTTGTCCACTTTGTAGCAAAGGTCATACCGAAATTTTCCGTGAATTTCGGCATGTGCTACAAACTAGGACATATCGAGTGCCCGGGATTTGCCACAATGGGAATGAATCAACGTTCCTGCAAAACATAGGCCTTTTTTATGTCATTATTCATTTTATTAGGTCTAGAATTAATTGACTAGATTTAATCGTAGGAAACATGGCTAGCAACGATGAAGGACAGGGTTCTGGTGATTGCAACGTCTATGAGGCGGTAGACGCCTATTTGAACTATGTCGAGGAGCAACAGTTGTTGCAGTGCCCACCTGTCACATCCTAGACCGACACCGGCACCGAGACCGGCGCCGAGACCGGCACCGAGACTGGCGAATTAGCCTGTATAGAACCGAAAGCGAAGAGGATACGGCACCCAAACCAGCTCACCACTACTAGACTGGTGGTCATGGAGGTGGACCCCGGCAATTTCAAGCCAAAAGAGCCCGCGGAAGCGCGCATGTGCTACGGGAATCAAATAGGCTGCATCCTATGGGGAACCGCCACCATCAACGATGAGAAACTAAAGAAGATACCATATATGGAGCACTCCCTCCTAACTAAGCTGCACCAGGGATTCTTGTTCCCGGGCCGGGATGAAATCAAATATACTCGACCGTGGCAAGACCCGACAATGAAGAAGATAAACAGACGTTCCATGGGCAAGTTTAGGGGCACGTTGTCCACCTGGAAAGTAAGGGTGAAACATCGGATCATCGTAAAAAAGGAACCCTACTCCGAGATTGTAAAGGATAATCCGACAATTACGGAAGAGCAGTTCGAAATATTCAAGAAGGCTTGCGTTGCCGAAGCTGCCAAAGAAAAGTCAGAGTACATGAAGGGGTTTCAAGAGAGGAACATGGGGTGCCACCACCTCGGAAGCCGTGGTTACGCGGGGAAAAGGCCCATATGGGCCAAGGAGAACGCGAAACGCGAAAGTCTGGGGATCCGAGACCCCTTGGCAGAGTTCACCATCCCGCAGGAGCGTGACGTCATCAGGGCCCAGTACCATTGGGACCCATTCGACAAGGTTTTTGATACAGACGCGGTCACGAAGGAGTTCATGTGACTGCTGGTAATTATTAATTTACCCCCTAATTTTAGCTTCTGATCAATTCGACTGCATGTTTAGTCACATTTGTAAATGATCCACGTTCCTGTTGCAGAAAGAGAAGCACAGGATTGTGGCCGAAAGCGACTCGCCGTCTAAGGCGTTGGTGTCGGTGCAACAGACCTTGGTGTATGTTGCCCGGATTGTACAAGGTTACAACATCCAAGACAAGGACAAGCTGAAGATATAGCTCTTTGAGAAGTCAAAGGGCAGATCAAGAAGACCAAGACAAACCAAAGGAGCAAGATTCTCACCAAGGGGAAACCTCCCTCGCCCGGCAGGCGAGCCTGGTTAGGTCGAGGTCGTCCCAGAGACAAGTCTCTTAGACTCCCCCGGCAAGCTTCCCGGGGACGCCGAGGGCGGATTACCCCACCAAGGCTCCACCGCTCCACCCCACATCAACGGAAGTCACCTATCGGTGTGGTGTCGAGCCCCCAAGTGATTAAGTGGCCGTTATTTGGTACGTGGCAGGCCATTTCTGAGGAAGAACACCCCTAAATGACACCCGTCCAGGAGACGTGTCACGCAGGCAGGCGAAGAGGTGGCTGAATGGCACGGCAAGGCTTGCTGGGCTACACCCACGATGTGACACTAAGCGATGCATTTAATGCGCCTTGTCCTGTCTGTAGAGATAGGTATGATAGCACTGTTTGCTATCCAATCAATATGTAATGACTGATTTGCCATTGTGGTGACCCCTTGACCTATAAAAGGAGGGCCGGGGCAACCTTAGAAAGGATTCGGACCCCTGTACGCTCATACGCGGGTAGCTCCTCTCGTCCCAAGGCGACCTTGCTGGGCTAGAGCGCTGAGTCTCCACCCCGGTCCATTTATCAATCCACCAAAGCAGGAGTAGGGTTTTACGCCTCGTGGTGACCCGAACCTAGGTAAAAACTGCCTGTGTCATCACTGCCGCACCGTCCTACGGCCTCCGCTCTTTGTGCAGTGTGCCCTTCTCCCTTGCCGAACCACAAGGGGCCGATGGCCCCATAGGTGGCTGTGTTGAACCACAACATCTTTGGAGCGCCAGGAAGGGGATGAAGAGGAAACCAGTGAGCAGGAGTTTCAGAAGGCCACTAACGCCCTGTGCATTGACGGAGGTGCATACTTGCACTCCTCTCACCGCCAGCTCAAACAGTGGGCTCATGAGTTCAATGCTATGGAACCAGCGGCAGAGTTTCGGAAACCGCTCAAGTGGTCCCGCACGCCCATCATCTTTGACGAAGAGGACCACCCTGACCGCACCACCGCGGTAGTGTGTTTGCCATTGTTGGTTTCACCAATGATCCGCAACCTCAAAGTAACGAAGATGTTGGTTGACGGCGGGGCTGGGTCGAATCTGATTTCCCCCAAGGTGCTCAACAAGCTTCAGATAGCGGATGAAGAGCTTGAGGTTACCGGTACTTTCCAAGGAATCAACCCCGGCAGGAGTCGTCCTAAGGGAAAGATCATGCTGCCAGTAACATTCAGAGGGGTGGTAAACTACCGGACTGAGAAGGTTGTGTTTGATGTGGTTGACCTCCCCCCACCGTACAATGGAATCCTTGGTCATCCAGCCCTGGCTAAATTCATGGCGGCATCCCACTATGCCTACAACACACTGAAGATGCCAGGGCCGATGGGCGTCATTTCCATTCCATCGGACAAGAAAGATGCAATCATATGCGTGGATAAGATATACAGAAAGGCAGTCGCTGCCGAGGCTGCGGAAGCTGCCGCTCCCGCCAAGGAAAGTAAGAAAGGGAAGAAAGCTAGCAAGGATACCGGCAAGGAATCCGGGAAGCGCGCCTCTCCGGAGTGTGTTGCGCCTATCGATGACTTACCGAAAAGTTCCAATAGCTAGAGATCAAAGGTTGCTCACCTGCTGTGAAGAAGGTCTCGGCAGGGCTGGTTGGCACTGATGGTACATTCACCATCAGGTCCACCCTTGACGACAAATAGGAAAGCGCGCTCGTTACCTTCCTGCGGGCGAATGTCGATGTGTTTGCCTGGCAACCATCTGACATCCCCGGTGTTCCCAGGGAGGTAATCGAGCACCACCTTGCTGTCTGCCCTCATGCCCGGCCCGTCAAGCAGAAGGTCCGGAAGCAAGCTTTGGAGCGGCCGCAATTCATTGCCGAAGAGATCAAGAAACTCGAAGCTGCTGGTTTGGTCAGGGGAGTGTTGCACCCAACATGGTTGGCTAATCCAGTTGTGGTGCGCAAGGTGAATGGGAAGTGGAGGCTCTGCATATATTTTACAGATCTAAATAAGGCATGCCCGAAGGACCCATTCCCCTTGCTGCGCATCAATCAGATTGTGGATTCCACCTCCGGGTGTGACCTGCTCTCTTTCTTGGACGCTTACTCCGGGTACCACCAGATATTCATGTCCAAGGAAGATGAGGACAAGACCGCGTTCATAACCCCATGTGACACGTACTGCTTTGTACGAATGCCCTTCAGGTTAAAGAGCGCTGGGTCCACCTTTGGGAGAGCCGTGCAGATTGGCTTCGAGCCCCAGTTGCACAGAAATATTGAAGCTTACATGGATGACATTGTGGTCAAGACCAAGGACATATCAACTCTCATTCAAGATTTGGAGGAGACCTTTGTGAATCTGCGCAAGATTAACCTGAAGCTTAACCCGGAGAAGTGCGTGTTTGGCGTTCCCTCCGGCAAGCTACTTGACTTCTTTGTGTCTCATCGAGGGATAGAGGCCAACCCCGACAAGATCAGAGCGATTGAGCAGATTCAAGCACCCAGGATAGTCAAGGATGTAAGGTGTTTAATTGGATGTGTTGCCGTGTTGAGCAGGTTCATCTCCATGTTTGCCGAACGTGCCCTACCGTTCTTCAAAATCTTGAAGAACGCAGGGCCCATGAAGTGGACCTCGGAGGCTGAGGCAGTGCTGCAAGACTTGAAGACCTACCTTTCCTCTGTTCCCACTCTGGTTGCTCCTAAACCATGAGAACCGTTGCTGTTATATCTGGCGGCAACCAATCAAGTTGTTAGTGCAGCTCTGGTGGCATAGTGGGAAGCAGAAGGAGGAGCAGTGGCAGCCACTGCTCTCCCCGGGGAAGGAAGTGAACCAGTCGTGGCAGGATTGAGCACAGATCAAGAGGAAGAAGAGCAGTGCAGGGAAGGCAACTCCAAGACTGTGGCGAGGAAGAAGGTGGTGCATCGACCAGTTTACTTTGTCAGCTCCTTACTGTAGGGGGCTAGATCAAGGTATTCTGGCATGCAAAAGTTGATCTTTGGCCTTATCATGGCCTCAAGGAAACTGCGCCCCTACTTCCAAGCCCACGAGATCACGGTTGTCACCCGTTTTCCCCTGCAATGCATATTGAGGAACCCTAAAGCCACCGGCAGGATAGTTGAATGGGCACTGGAATTATCAAGATCTGGATTGAAATATGAAAGCACCTCGACTATTCAGAGCAGAGCGTTGGCGTAGTTTATTGCAGTGTGGACACCTACCTCTGACGAGGAAGCACTGGAAACAGTCATCCCCGGCAAGGAAGTGCCCCAAGAATGGGTCATGTACTTTGATGGTGCCTTCTCCCTACAAGGTGCGGGAGCTGGCGTGCTCCTCATCGCACCTACTGGGGAACACCTCAAGTACGTGGTCCAAATGCATTTCCCCCGGGAGGAAGCTACCACCAATACAGCTGAGTATGAAGGACTCCTTGCCGGGCTCAGGATTGCAACAGAGTTGGGAATCAAGAAGTTGGTAATTCTAGGAGACTCACAACTTGTGGTAAGGGAAGTAAACATGGATTACCAAAGTCCTCTGATGGAGGCTTACGTGGAGGAAGTGAGAAAGCTGGAGGAGCGCTTTGACGGGTTGCAAATAGAGCACATGCCGCATGCGGAAAACAGCATTGCTGATTATCTGTCAAATTACGCTGCGCAAAAGCTTCTTGTGGAACCAGGAACTTTTGTTCTCCATCTGACTCAACCCTCAGTATCCCTGACATCAATGGCCAGAAAGAGGAGGAAACTCGACTCCAGCAAGCCTCTCCCGATAGAGCTTCCTGAAGCCCCCGGCAGAGAGGTTGGCGGCGACAACTCCACTTCGCTTGGTGAGCAGCACCCTCCCGCCAAGCAATCAACCCTTGCGGTTGAGGGATGCACTCCCATGAATGAGGAGGTGCCGCTAATCCTTGTTGTCGAGCCCCAGGCTCCAACTTAGGCACAACTCATAGTCCGGTACCTCCAAATGGGAGAACTTCCCCAAGAGCAAGAAGAAGCTGAAAAAGTAGCCCGGAGGGTCAGTATGTATCAGTTTGTCGACAGCACACTATACAGAAGAAGGCCCAACGGTGTGAAATTGAAGTGCATTTGCCGGGAAGAAGGAAAGGAACTGTTGGCAGAGATACACGGAGGCATTTGTGACTCTCATATTGGATCGAGCACCTTGGTTGGAAAAGCATTTCAACAAGGATTCTATTGGCCCACGGCCCTCCAAGATGCAATCGAGCTAGTCACCAGATGTGAAGCCTGCCAGTTCCACTCCAAGAATATCCATCAGCCTGCCCAAGCTCTCCAGACGATCCCTTTGTCATGGCCCTTTTCGGTCTGGGGGCTCGACATCTTGGGCCCCTTCCCCGTGCTACCGGGGGCTTTGAGTTCTTGTACGTTGCCATCGACAAGTTCACAAAGTGGCCGGAAGTGGAGCCCGTGAGGAAGGTGACCGCGCAGTCAGCTATCAAGTTCTTGAAAGGATTGGTGTGCTGTTTCGGAGTACCCGCCAAAGTCATCACAGACAACGACACCCAGTTCATGAGCCGCGCCTTCATGAAATACGTTCAAGCCCTCGGAAGCAAGATCTCATTCGCCTCTGTTGCCCATCCCAGAAGCAACGGGCAAGCTGAGAGGGGAAACGCTGAAGTCCTGCGAGGACTCAACACAAGAACATTTGACAAGCTACGGAAGTGTGGCAGGCAATGGATTGATGAGCTGCCGGTGGTTCTTTGGTCCCTCCGTACGACACCAAATCGAGTTACCGGCCAGACTCCCTTCTCCCTAGTATATGGGGCAGAAGCAATTATCCCCACGGAACTCATATACGGGTCACCTCGAGTGCTTGCCTACGATGAAGTAGCGCAAGAACGGCACCGGCGTGATGACGTTGTGCTACTTGAGGAGAAAAGTCTCCGGCCTGCTGTACGTGCTGCACGATACCAGCAAGCCCTGCATCACTATCACAGCCGCAGGGTTCATGCCCAGAGCCTTGAGGAAGGCGACCTTGTCCTTAGGCGCGTTCAGTCTGCCAAGGGTGCAAACAAGTTGACGCCAAAGTGGGAAGGCCCTTACCGGGTGGGACGAGTCACCATACCGGGCGCAGTCCGTCTGGAGACCGGAGATGGCATTCGATTGCAAAATTCATGGAACATTGAGCATCTCTATAAGTTCTACCCGTAAGGCGCAGCTGTCGGGCCCTGCCCGGCAGCCACCCTTTTGAACAAGCATGTCCGATGTTGCATGTAACCCTTTGTACAAAGCCAGGCGCAGACCCTGAGCAACAGATAAATAAACGAAGCGCTGGGGGCCCCTAAAACTCTCATGCGTAGCATAGCATGAGCATGTCATGATCATGTAGATGAGGTCATATTTCGCTACATATCATGGGCATGTAGATGAAATCATATGTTACCTTGCTTTCCTCCGCACTAACTGCAAGGCTCTTGCCATGGACCCTATCCCGGAAGGAAGAAATGGAAGCGAGACTATGTATCGATCCCCAGCAAGCCAAACAGATAAGTTCCCTCCCGTCCATACATGTCTCTATAAGAAAGAAACTTGTGCATAGAAAGACCTCGTCGCCTTCGAAACATTTGTGCTGCCATCCTTTGAATCGAACGTTGCTTCGGTCAAGATGGTCGAATTGACTCTTGCTAAAGAAGGTTCGACGAGGGGCTGTTCCCCTTTCTATAGTTTTGAAGCCTGACAGGCTCAGCCCCGTGGCAACAAACTGGGGGTGGCCGGCAAGATAACTTGCCGGAGAAAACTTGTTTACTTAAAAGTATAAAGGCTTTCCCCCTTTGCGTGGACGCAGTACATGCACAAGTACCTGGCAAGACTATCTTTTTTCATTAATATGCAAATAAAACAAGTACAAGGCTTACAGAGTACAAAGATGGATAAACGAGGTTACATATTTAGACTAAAGTTTGGCAAATGCCTACATATTTTAGACTGAAAGAAGATAAGTGCCCCATAATCCCTTTCTTGTCCCTCTCCTGCTAGGAACTACCGCGGGAGGTGAAGAGGGCAAAAGGGGTGCCTGGGCAGAAGCCCAGCCTGACCCCATCAGGCCCCATGACAAGGAGCATGACAAGATCGGGAGGGTGCGGGCGAAGGTGATGGTGAAGAGAGTGGAGGACGACCCCCTGGCCACCGCCACCAGGGCCAGCAGGATGCGGCAGGGCAAACGAAGCCGTAGCCCACGAGGAAGCCAACCGGGGCCTAGCTAGAAGGCCGCTGGAGGAGCCGGAGACACCATCCACGCCTCCACACCCAACTCCCCAGCAAATCGCCTTGCCGGGGAGGAGATGCAGGTGCAGATGATGGTGCTGCCGCCTGACGGTGATGGTGCGACTGGTGTTCAGCTGGAGTCGGAGCCGTCGTCCTCTCCGTCGGCACCGTCGTCATCGCCATCACTACCCTAAGCGAGCACCCGAGCGTCCGAAGACCTTGACGGAGAGCAGGGTGGTGTCCATTAACTTGAAATGGAGGACGTGCCCGGCTGCCAAGCTATGGGCACAAGCAAAAGTATTCCAACCACACCGGAGAAGCATGACATGAGGAGCGGGAAACTCTATGTCCAACCGCATGCTGCCATTGCAACAGCCTCTCATGTGCAGCCTCAACCCCAGCGGTTGCTCGATCTCCATCACCCTTGCGAATGGAGTAGGAAGCCGAAGATGGCTGCGCGGGGGTCCTCACACCTTGATGATGAACTCCAGCGGCTGGTTCCCGATGTGGCCTTCATTAGGATCTTGAACAGCAGGAGGAGGTGCGATCAAAGCCCCACCTCGTCCTCCTCGGCCCCGAGCGCCGCGGCGACCACGACCTTGCCCTCTCCCACCTCCCCTCGCGGTGGGCTCCACTTCCGCGTCCCCAAGGGGAGGAGGGAAGTGTTGTCGAGCAGAAGCCCTCGTCGCCACTACTGGAGTACCGCTGCACCCTCTTTCCCTCACCATGATGAAGGAGCAATGTCAGAAGAAAGTAGGAGGAGATGGGTGTGAGCCAGCACCTCGCCCGCGTCCCCTTTTATAGGAAAACCGGGCCGGGGCTGGCTCCTCACTCAGGGGAGGCAACCGCCCCTCTCTACCAATCCGGCTCCCCCGCACCATCAGCAGCCTGTGGAATCAAGGCCGACCCCCTGCGCCAATCCATGGCGCCTGGTTTTTTGCCATGGCACTCATTTCTGCGCTCCCCGTGTCCGCCACCAACCCTGTGCAATGCATGAAGCATACGTGGCGGAAATGCCAGAAGCGGAGAAGTTACTGGAATGGCAGTTACCGCCCCATGAATGTGGGACGTGGGTAGCCCACGGACCGTGACTCGCAGCTCCCTCATAACGTCTTGCACAACGCTTGGAAAAACCGGAAACTGACTCAAGCACAGGTTAATGATGAAGCAAAGAAGATCTCAAAGGATGATCTACCACAAGACCTCTGCCTGTGTACATGATAGGGCCTACCCCGATGACGCTCGGCAACGCGTTCAGGCCAGGCCTGGGGGCTCCTATTGGTGCAACAGACCCTGGTGTATGTTGCTCGGACTGTACACAGGCTCAGAAACAAGGTTACAGCATCCAAGACAAGGCCAATCTGAAGATATAGCTCTTTGAGAAGTCAAAGGGCAGATCAAGAAGACCAAGACAAACCAAAGGAGCAAGATCTCACCAAGGGGAAACCTCCCTTGCCCGGCAGGCGAGCCTGGTTAGGTCGAGGTCGTCCTAGAGACATGTCTCAAGATTCCCCCGGTAGGCTTGCTGGGGACGCCGAGGGCGGATTACCCTGCCAAGGCTCCACCGCTCCACCTCACAGCAACGTAAGTCACCTATCGGTGCGGTGTCGAGCCCCCAAGTGATTAAGTGGCCGTTATTTGGTACGTGGCAGGCCATTTATGAGGAAGAACACCCCTAAATGACACCCGTCTAGGAGACGTGTCACGCAGGCAGGCGAAGAGGTGGCTGAATGGCACGGCAAGGCTTACCAGGCTACACCCATGATGTGACACTAAGCGGTGCATTTAATGCGCCTTGTCCTGTCTGCAGAGATAGGTATGATAGCACTGTTTGCTATCCAATCAGTACATAATGACTGATTTGCCATTGTGGTGACGCCTTAACCTATAAAAGGAGGGCCGGGGCAACCTTAGAAAGGATTCGGACCCCTGTACACTCATACGCGCGTAGCTGCTCTCGTCCCAAGGCGACCTTGCCGTGCTAGAGCGTTGCGCCTCCACCCCGGTCCATTCATCAATCCACCAAAGCAGGAGTAGGGTTTTACACCTTCCAGTGGCCTGAACCTTGGTAAAAACTGCCTGTGTCATCACCGCCGCGCCGTCCTACGGCCTATGCCCTTCCCCCTTGCCGAACCACAAGGGGCCGATGGCCCCATAGGTGGCCGTGTTGAACCATGACAGTTGGCGAGGCCCAAGTGGGAAACCCCATTCAACCGGGCCTTGAACATATTGAAATGACTCCCGGTGGACACTCGGCCATGGTATGGACGCGTGCCCGGCGTCGGAGACGGCGCCACATGGATGAAGTACTACTGTGAGACCGCCGAGGAGAAAAAGGAAAGACGGAGGTTAAATGAAGAAAACATCGACAAGAAGGTTGAGATTGCGGTTGATAAGAAATCAGCTGAGACAGTCAAAGCAGCGGTAGCTGCCGCAAGAGAGGAAATGGAAGCTTCGTATAGTGTCTTGATTCCGGCTATTGTCAGTTGGAGCAAAGCAAAATCCAGATAAAGAGGCAGTGGACTTTCCCCTTTCCAACTTCTTCGGGAGCAGCTCGTTTAGCATTGCACCAGCACCTACTCACGCAACCGCACCTGCTCCCACACCTGCTCCTGCACTTGCTCCCGCACCTGCTCATAGCAGCCCGTCCTCCGTCTCTCGCGTACTCGGCGGGGCATCATCTTTGGCTGAGCTCGATGCCCTCACGGTACCAGTCACACCGGCCCTCTTCAATATATGTATAATCTCCTGTTTCCGTTGTCTTTCGGATGTCTCATGTCGCAAACATGTCTTTGCAGGCCGATGTAACCCCGTGCACCGTACTGTACACCATCAACGGCCAGAAGGTGTGTCGGGGATATCGTGCGATATATGCCAGGGGGTGGCTTATCGTGGATGGGGACAAAAGTACGTCGCCGGGCTCTAGAAGCGGGAGTGAGCGAGACCGCGTACGCTTGTGAATCTTACCCAGGTTCGGGGCTCTCCTAGGAGATAACACCCCTAGTCCTGCTCTGCGGGGTCTCCGCATGATCACTACCTCAACAGGTAGCTACAAGCTTGCTCCTTGAGCTGTTTGGCTAGAGGAGGAAGAAGGGCAAGGCTAGCTCTAATCCACTATCTCTGCGTGTGTGTGTGGTGTTGTGGGTGCTCGACGAGGCGTCTGCCAAGGTGCCAACTGCCAACCGCTTGCATGGGGTGACCTGGGGGGTTTATATAAGCCTACCCCCCAGGGGTACAATGGTAATCTGGCTAGATGCGGGGCCCGGCAGTCAGCGTCACTGGTCGCCGGCTTCTCCGCCGACCGCCGGGGCCCGCTGCCTGGTGGGTCCGCCGACTGCCGTGATTTCAGCCGACAGGTGGGTCCCGCTGTCTACGGGCCGCGTTGACTGCTTTATGCTGTAGCATTGCCCCTGATGACGAAGGCCTCGTCAGGGGGAGCGTGGATACAGTCCCGCCGCCTGGCGGGGGCTCACTGTAGCCATACCCCGTCGTATCTGGTTAATGGCGCACAGACTTCAAGGGAGGAGGAGGGCCACCTGCTAGGAGCCGACCTCCCACTGAGCCGACTGGTCTGGGTTTGCCGCCTTCTGGCTTGTCACGGATAGGTAGGGCCCGCCGCCTGCGGGCCGTACTGGCCTTCCGTCATGGGAGCATGGCTTCCTCTGCCATGGGTGATGTCATGAGCGGCATGGCAATAGTCCTGCGTTGGGCGCAGGATGCCTGCTTGGTACGCTGTACTGTAGCCACGATCTGCCCTGGATTCGGGGGTGGCAGGCCTGTACTGTAGCCATGCCCTGTCTCATCATGTTTATGTTGGCGCTGACTTTGAGGGTGCGAGAGGCCGCTTGCTAGGACTCGGCTTCCCAGGAGGCCGCTTGCTAGGAGTCGGCCCACTTCATGGCCGTCTTGTGGACTCCGCCACCTCCTGGCAACTGTCTCCTTGGACCAGCCGGCCTCAAGAAGGCGGCCCTTTATCCTTGATGTTTGAGGGGCGCAGCCTGCCCCAATGTCTTGAAATACCAAAGGGAGCTGATGGGGCTACCCATGGTCATTTACTCCGACAGTAGTCCCCGAAGCTGATGAGGCGCTGCGGCTGAAGGGGCGAGAATCCTCAGCAGCTTCATATTCCGGGTCGCCTGGTATTCTGCTTCGTCCGTCTTCCGAGGTGCTGACTGGTAGGTGTCGGCCATGACCAGGCAGGCCGCCTGGCGATTTCGAAACGTCGTGGTGGGGACCAGGTGGCTTGCTAGCCAGACGTCAGGCTTGCCGCCCGCGCATGTCGGACACGTGGCGTCATTAGGTCAAGCCGGCCTGCCAGCTCACGCGCGTGACGGGATGGCTCCGCAGGCCGGGGCCCGCCACTATAGTGCCTCGGCACGTGCGCGGATCTGCTGTGGCCGAGGTGGATGGTTGGGCTTCTGTGGTAGTTAATACGCGCCTTTACTGGCGCCGCAATCGTGGGAATGTGGGGGAGTGGGCACAGTTAATCCCACGATCCCCCATGCCCCCGCCCCCTCAGCTTCGCCGCCTGGGGCTATAAGTAGGGGGAGGAGGGGGGTGGCAGATGCACGCGCGCCCTCCTCTCCCTTCGCCGTTCTTCATCTTCTCCGCTGCCGCCGCGCCCTTTCCTCCCGTCGAAGTGCTGCCGCAGCCCGCCATCGTCGAGCGTCCTCTCACTGCGGCTTCCTTGCTCCGCCGCAGCCTCGCCCGCTCGCCACCGCGCCACGCCTGCGACGAGCTCCTTCGTCCATGGCGCGCTCATGAGCCGGCGACTGGGACGGCTCCAACGTCCAGGATGATCACCTCTCATTCCTCCGTCAAACACGGCGGCTGCCCCGGGAGGTGAACGTGCAGGTGCGTGTTCCCCCCGAAGCAAAAATCTCGCCGGCGCCGGAGGACGATGAACGTGTCGTCTTTCGGTCCCATTTCCTTCGCGGCTTCGGCCTTCCGGCGAGCGGCTTCCTCCGCTCCTTCCTCGACTTCTACCGAGTCCAGCCGCACCACCTCACGCCAAACACGGTGGTGCTGCTAGCCGCCTTCGCCACCATGTGCGAAGGGTACCTCGGCACTCTCCCCACCCTTGAGCTCTCGGGGGAATGCTTCTACCTCAAACTTGGCACCGCCGCCAAGGGCCAGGCGGCTCAATGCGGAGCCTGCGTGGCAGTGCGGCTCTCGGGCACCGAGAACCGTTTCCCGCCCATCTCCCTGCTGCAGTCGGCCAAGCTGTGGCAGAAATCCTATTTCTACGCCAAGAACATCCACCCGACAAGCGACTACGTCAACTTGCCGGCCTACACAGCCGGCCCACCAGCCGAGCCGCGTGCCAACTGGCAGTACAAGCCGAGTTCCCTGTCGGCCGCCTCCTCCCCCGCCCTTGCCCGACTTCAGGCAATGATGGAGTAGGAGGGCCTGAAGGGCTCGGACTTGCTGGCTGCCTTCGTGACGCGCCGAGTGCTCCCCCTCCAAGCTCGGCCTCACATCATCAGCTGCATGAGCGGGCACTGGGACCCATGCCGGATGTGCACACGGGACCTGCCGGACGTGGAGGTGGTCTGGCTGGTCAACTATATCTCCAACTGCAAGTTGTCGGAGGCGGACTGGCGGTTCGGCATGCGGCCGTACGACCGCGCACATCCGCCGCCTGCGGTGAGTCCTGTAATTCTTTTCTCTTTGCTGGTCCGAGTTCTTGTTTTGCTGCCTGACCAGTCGGCCATGGCGCAGTTCCTCCCAGCCCAGTCGGCCATCGGCGCTCTGGATCCAGGTCAGCAGTATATGCCGGACCGAACGAGGAGCGACGTGGAAGACCCCGACTTGGGGGCGGCCGTCATGGAGGAGGACGATGCCACAGGTGGCGGCGGTGGAGCAGGCGGCTCCGGGGGAGGAGGCGGCCTTGAGGACTGGCCGGATGACGATGAGGAGGAGAACGAGCCGCGCCGCCCGCACGGCACCGACAAGGCGGGCGCGAGCTCCTTAGCCGTGCCGACCGCACCAGGCGGCCCACAAAAGCGCTGAGCCGGCTCGTTGCTGTTCGGCAGCCGGCCGAAGAAGTCCAAGAACGCGGCCGCCCCGACCATGCGGCAAGAGGCCACCGCAAGAGCGGCCCAGTTCCAGAGGGCCCCGAAGCAGCCCCCGATGGTGTCCGCGTAAGTGCTTGGTTGTGTTTTCCTTTCTTCTTCCTTGCAAACTTTTTCTGAGTTTTCTCTTGTCTTGCTTGAATCAGGGCCCCACTCACTCTTGAGCGGTCTGCCGCTGCTTCCGTGATCGGGGAGGCGGAAGGCTCCGCCAATACCCGCCGCGTGGACCCGTCGCCGACCTCCGGGCGGCAACGGAGAGGAACGCGCGGGAGGCGCGCGAGGAGCGGGAGGAGGCGGAAAGGCAGGAGGCGGAGGTGGCCGAGGCAGCGCGGGCGGACGTGGACGTGGCGGCCAAGGCTCAAGCAGACGCCGCCGCCAAGGCTCAGGCGGACGCGGCCGCTAGGCCGCAAGCGGAAGAAACCACGCGCGGCCAGACCCCGCAACTTGTCTTTCCGTTGCGAGCGGCGCCGCCAGCGCCAGAGATCCCGGTGCCGACTGGAGGAGCCGGCGATGACCAGCCAGTCGTGGAGAGGAGAGGAGGCGACGCCATCGTCTCGGAGGCGGAGGTGCCCCCGCAAGCGCCGACTGTCGGGGCCCGAGGCAACCGGCCTGACGTGCCACCGGCGCTGCCGGTCAGTGGCGAGATGCTGGTGGAGGCGACTCCCGTGATCCGCCCTGCGGCGCGCCGGCGTGCGGCGAAGGCGGCCTCGGCGCCGCGGGCGCAGGAGATCGGGGCCGCGAGCTCGTCGGCCCCAGACACAGAGGCCACCAGCGCCGCCCCACTAGAATGGACGCCTGGGGGCGGGACGGGCGTGCTGAACCAGGCCACGCAGGACGTTCAGGCCCAGCTCCAGGCCCATGGCGCCGCCCTCCAGCAGTGTACGAAGGCGTTCTTGGCGACGCGGACGGCCGTTCGGGTATGCTTCTTTGCTTTGTTTTTTGATTCTTGCAGTCTTCCGTGGGGGCGCGCCAGCGCGCCCACTGGGTGTAGCCCCTGAGTTCCGGGCCGGCTGCTGAGCAGGTGGCTCGGAACTTTAAGGTAGGTTTCGAGTGCTAACTTGGTTTCTCTTCTTTTGTCTTCAGTGCAGGACTACCAAAACATCCGCGCAGCCGCCTTCAACTCCCAGGTCCAGGAGTTGGCTAAGCGGACCGCCGACCTCACCGAAAGCCGGCGTAAGCATTCTGTCTACTTCCTCACGGGGGCGCGTCAGCGCACCCGCTGGGTGTAGCCCCCAGATTCGGGCCGACTGCTGAGCAGTCGGGCCGGATCTTCTGGCAACCACTTTTCTTTTTTGGTCATCTTTGTTGATTGTCCGCTCTTTCTCATTTTTGCAGGAGCCAACGCCACATTGCAGCAGCATCTAGGCGAAGTCCAGACCGAGCTGCGCGTCAAGGAGGAGGAGCGCCGTAAGGCGGCCCTGGAGCGCGACCGTCTGGCCAAGAAGTTGGCGGACCAGGCGGACCAGCACAAGGCGGAGCTCCAGAAGCTCAAGGAGGCGGAAGGCGCCTTTCAAGCCGAGTTTGAGGTCGAACGCTCAAAGTGGGCCGAGAAGGAGGCGATCCTCGTCGCTGGCTACGGCGAGATTGAGGACATGATCGACGGTAAACTTCTTTCTTTGGAATAGCTGCTGACTGCATCGGGAGTTGGCTTTTGATCTTTGTTTTTCTTTTGCATAGACTTCTTTCCTGGCCACGCCGTCATCGTCAGCCAGGCCAATGAGGCGCGGCGCGACCAGCATAGGAGGGAAGGAGTGGAGATCCCGCCCGACGCGCCTCGGAACATGAACGAGCAGCTCCTGGCCGTCAGGACGCATTTGCAGCCGATTCACTGTCTGCTCCGCCGCCTTCAGCGTGCCGGGTCTCAGTTGGTTTCCGCCCTCTGGCCAGGCGGCCAAGCTCCATGCACCCCCAGTCGGACCGCCGACTGGTTGGAGGCGGCAATCGGCCGCTTCGAGGCTTGGAGGGGCTCCTCCGCTCGGGCAGGTGCCCGAAGAGCCTTGGAGTTCGTCAAGGCGTGGTATCCTGGGCTGAACCTAGCCCAGTTGGCCACATTCCGATAGGAGGCCATGGAAGAGTTGGTGGCAGCGGGGCCTGCGCTCACCCATCGTGCGGTGGCGATCGCTGAGTACACCGACACCAGCGTCTTCTTCCCCGAGCTGGACGAGGAGGGTGCCGAGGTGCCGATGCACTGGTTCAGGCTGAACCCGGATGACGGCGAGGACTCGGCGGAAGAAATCGCCTCAAGCGACGAAGGCGAGGACGAGGAAGATGAGGATGGTGAAGGCGACGCACCGGAGGGCGGAGCGGATGCCCAGCCTCAGCTTGATCGGGCCTCGAGCAACGAGCCGCGTGCGAGTGCACCGACTGCTGCTGAAGGCGACCAAGCCGAGACTCGCCAGACGGCCACTCCACCAGTTGGCGCCGCCGACTCCACCAACCTGCCAGACTCGCCTGTTGCTCCTTTGGCCTAGGCTGCCAACTTATCTTATCTTTTCCTGCTTTGGTAATCTTTAGAACAAACTTTGTTAAATTCGCACAGTTCCACTCACTGGGGGTGTATTCAAACTTTGTTTAATGCTGGCCGAGGGCCTCTTGCTATGTGATTTAATTCTCGCACAAGATGTGCTTCGCCGAGCTCTGACTTGTCTTGCTTTCTATTTTTTTGGCTTTTTCCTTTGCCGCTTTCCCTTGGCTGCCGCCTTGCCGGCCAGACAGCCATTCTTCGGTCTGCTGGTCGGGTCAAGTACTTGGCCATTTTGGGAAGACAAGCACTTTGTCCGCTTAGAACGTAGCAATTTAAGTGAGAAGCCAGCCGGCCGGCTGCTCAGCAATCGGACGGCTAGGCGAGGAGCCGACTTGGCCTATGTGGGTGCTTTCGTCCTTAGCCATTTTTCATGTGAGCACCATTTCCTGCCTTTGACTCTTGCCTACCAGATAGTCGCTCTGCGAGCTGCGGCTTATGGCAAGGGTGGGCTTAGATGCCGGCACACTACTTGTCCGACTGTAGGTAGAGCCAACATAGTACAAGGCGGTAAGCCCCCGGGCCGACTGGTCGGACCCGGTGCCGGGCGGAGGAATGAAATAACATACTCACAGGCATGAAACTTATCATACAGATAAGAAAGGTAGCCCCTGAGTGCTCCTCGAGGGACCCGGTGCCTTTGCCCTTAGTACAAAAGGTAGCGTGGTACATACTGTATTTAACTGTAAAATCTCCGGAGGAGATTTGCGTTCCATGGGCGCTCTGTTTCCTTGCCGGAATCGTCCCTTTTGCGCGCCATGGGCTTCTGCGCGTCGATGAGGTAATAGGAGTCGTTGCCCAAGGTTTTCCTGATGATGAAGGAGCCTTCCCAAGGGGCCGAGAGCTTGTGCTGGACGGCTGTTCGCTGGATCAGCCGGAGCACAAGGTCTCCCTCTTGGAAGGATCGTGGCTTGACCTTCCGACTCTAGTAGCGGCGCAGGCTCTCCTGGTAGATGGTGGACTGGCTGAGTGCTAACAGCCGGCCTTCTTCCAGCAGATCGATGCCATCTTCTCGTGCTTCCTTTGCCTCCGCCTTCGTGTACATGGTGACGCGAGGCGAGTCGAACTCGATGTCAGTTGGGATGACGGCCTCGGCCCCGTACACGAGGAAGAAGGGAGTGAAACCGGTTGATCTGTTCATAGTGGTGCGGAGGCTCCAGAGGACGGCCGGCAACTCGTCGATCCCGCAGCCGGCCGAGCGCTCTAGTGGCTCGACCAGTCGGGGTTTGATGCCGGATAAGATGAGGCCGTTTGCTCGTTCTACTTGGCCGTTTGACTACGGATGGGCAACGGACGCTAAGTCCAGTCAGATGCCATGCGTCGCGCAGAAATGGGCTAAGGCGCCTTTGGCAAAGTTAGTGCCATTGTCGGTGATGATGCTGTGTGGTACACCGTACCGGACGGTGATATCTGCAATGAAGGTCACAGCAGTCGGACCATTTAGTTTCTTGATTGGTTTTGCTTCAATCCACTTGGTGAATTTGTCCACGGCGACAAGCAGATGGGTCATGCCACCGCGTGCCGTCTTGAATGGCCCCACCATGTCCAACCCCCAGACGGCAAAGGGCCAGGTAAGGGGGATGGTCTTGAGTGCAGAAGCCGGCAGATGTTGCTTGGAGCTGAATTTTTGGCACCCCTTGCATTTCTTGACCAGATCCTTGGTGTCCTCCAAAGTAGTCGGCCAGAAGAAACCATGGCGGAAAGCTTTGGCGACAAGGGATCTGGAGGCCGCGTGGTGGCCGCACTCGCTTTGGTGTATGTCTTTGAGGATTGCCTTGCCTTTCTCTGGTTCGACGCAGTGTTGGAAAACATCGGTCACGCTGCGCCTGACAAGCTCTCTGTTTCCTATCGTGTAAGCTCCTGCCCGGCGTTGCACCTGCCGGGCCGAGATCTCATCAACTGACAGCTCTCCGCTTACCAGAAAGTTGAGGATGGGCTGCGCCCACGATGGTGCTTCGACTTCATCCATTGTCATTACGGCCACTGAAACTAGGGCGGTTGGGTTGGGAGGTGGCGGGGTGGAGTCGGCCGCGTCTTGCTGCGTTGTTGAAGTCCCCGGGACGGCCGCTGCAGCCCCCGGGCCGGGTTGTGGAGTCCCTGGGCCGGGTGCGACTGTCGCAGTCCCCGAGCCGCTTCATGAAGTCCTCGGGCCGGCTGCCGCAGCCCCCGGGCCGGGTTGCGAAGTCCCCGGGCCAGGTGCGACTGCCGCAGTCCCCGTGCCACCTGCCGAACTCCTCAGGCCGCCCGCTGCAGCCCCCGGGTCGGGTTGCGAAGTCCCCGGGCCGGGTGTGACTGCTGCAATCCCCGTGCCGCTTGCCGAAGTCCCCGGGCCGGCTGCTGTAGCCCCTGAGTCGGATCCGACTGCTTCGGGAGCAGCCGGCATGAAGATGGATTCTGATTCCGGGGAAGGCTTCATAGACGGCTTGCGGAGGCACTGAAGGGACACGCCGGCTGGTATGGCTTGCCTGGTGGAGCCAATCCGTGCCAGGGCGTCTGCTTGCTCGTTGTCGGCCCGTGGCACATGAAGGAACTCGCACCCATCAAAATATCCGCTGATCTGCTGGATGAGGAAGCGGTAGCTCGCCATATTTGCATCCTTGGCGTCCCAGTCGCCAGACGACTGTTGGACCACCAAGTCCGAATCGCCGTAGCACAGAATCCGGCGGATGCCAATCTCCTTGGCCAGCCGGAGTCCGTGTACTAGCGCCTCGTACTCGGCCACGTTGTTGGAGGCGGCAAAGTGGATTTGCAGCGTGTATCTGAGCTTGTCGCCTTTGGGAGAGGCGAGGACGACGCCGGCTCCCAAACCGGTGCGCATCTTCGAGCCATCGAAGTGCATCCGCCAATGAGTGGAGTCTGGAGCTGGCGGCAGGTACTGGGTCTCGGCCCAGTCGACGAGGAAGTCGGCCAGTGCTTGGGACTTGATGGCGGCGCGAGGGTGGTAGAAGATGGTGTAGGGGGCCAGCTCGATGGCCCACTTGGCCACTCGGCCCGATGCGTCTCTGCTGCCTATGATCTCCGCAAGCGGGGCGGTGCAGACGACCGTGATGGGATGCTCTTGAAAGTATGTCTTGAGCTTCTTGGCGGCAAAATGCACGCCATAGCACAACTTTTGGTATTGGGGGTAGTTCTGCTTGGAAGCTGACAGCACCTCACTCAAGTAGTAGACGGGCCTCTGGACCGACTGTGCCTTGCCGTCCTCTCGGCGCTCTACCACCATAACTGTACTGACCACCCGGCTGGTGGCGGCGATGTAGAGAAGCATGGGCTCCTTGGCAGCCGAAGCAGCCAGGACGGGCGACGTGTTCAACATCTTCTTGAGTTGGAGGAAAGCCTCGTCCGCCTTGTCGTTCCACTCGAAATGAGTGGTTTTCTTCATCAAATGTTACAGTGGAAGAGCCTTCTCGCCTAGCCGACTAATGAAGCGGCTGATGGATGCCAAGCAGCCGGTGAACTTCTGAATGTCTCACAGTCGGGTGGGCCTCTCCATCCTCTCGATGGCCTTGATCTTGACAGGGTTGCACTCTATGCCGCGCTCTGAGACAAGGAAGCCGAGGAGCTGGCCGGCTGGTACTCCAAAGGCACACTTTTCTGGGTTCAGCTTGATTTGAAAACGGCGCAGGTTATCAAAGGTTTCCTTGAGATCTTCCAGGAGGGTACCGCGCTTCTCCGTCTTCACCACAATATCGTCCACATAAACATGGGCATTTCTGCCGAGTTGCTTGAGGAGGCACTTCTGCATGAGACGTTGAAACGTGGCGCCGATGTTTCTCAAGCCGAACGTCATGGTCAGGTAGCAGAAGGCTCCGAATGGTGTGATGAAGGCGGTCTTCAGGCGGTCGGCCGGGCTTAACTTGATCTGGTGGTACCCCGAGTAGGCATCCAAAAAACTCAATAGCTCGCATCCGGCTGTGGAGTCTATCACTTGGTCAATCCGAGGCAAGGTGAACGGATCTTTCGGGCAAGCTTTGTTGAGGCTGGTGTAGTCAATACACATGCGCCATTTGTTGTTCTTCTTTAGTACAAGGACTGGGTTGGCAAGCCACTCTGGGAAGAATACTTCCATAATGAAGCCGGCTGCTAGAAGCCGGGCTATCTCTTCAACAACAATTCCTCTCTTCTCCTCCGACACGCGGCGGAGGTGTTGCCTGAATGGTTTTGTGTCAGGACCCCGATTCTAAGTCACACCGATCTAGCCTGTAACACCTCATATCACTTTGCGGCCTCACGCACGGTATTCCCACGGGTGTCGTCTTACCATGGCCCGGGACCGTTTGCGCCTTTTGGCTCACGTATATGATAGTGTTGCTAGCATCCATATGACAGAGAACCCAGGCCGACATGGCTAGTCGTGAACCCAAAGCGGCGCTAACTTACGGGGACAGGCATACATGAATCAACAACGAGCATGTCGGTCAGCAGCATGTGAATCCGGGCTGTAGCACTGGGCTAGCAGGACTCCGGGAAACCGGGCTGTAGCAGGCTAGGCAGGACTCCGGATATCACCGCGTGACATTTCCCCGAAGGGACAGACACAGGAACGAAGTGAAACACATGCCGGCCAGTCTAAGTGTTCCGGAGCAGCAGTGCTGGGCTAGCAGGACTCCGGTGAACCGGGCTGTAGCGGACTACCAAGGCTCAGTGGAGACACCAGACTACATTTCCCCATAAGAGAGGCTGCCAAGGATAAACAACTAGATAGTCGGATCCCACACATACGAAGCATTTCAATCATACACACAATATGCTCGATATGTGTAAATACAACATGGCATCACAACAAAACTCTACATCTCAAAGTACTTTATTTAAAGGCTCCGGGGAGCCATACATAACATGTTCATACAGATAGGGGTCACACGACCCGACACTCAAGTCATACAAACATACAAGCACATGCGGAAGCAACTAGTCTGAGTACAGACACTAGAAAGAAAGAAGGCTCGACGAAGCCTGTCTATCTACATAGGCCCTTCACAAGCTCAGGTCACCACCTGGGTGGCAAGTCACTCGTCAACGTCGAGATCTACATAGAACCCATCGGAGGGGGCGGTGTTCTCGTCTGCAACAATTATTAAAGCAACATGAGTACAAAGGTACTCAGCAAGTCTTACAACAGATCCTAATATATATGCACATTCTCAAGAAGGGTGGTGGAGTTATCGCAGCAAGCCAGCTTTGACTCTTGGCTACACTATCCTACGAGACACCACTTGAGAAATTAGCTTTCGCACACGAGTCCACTAATCACCATCACAATACTCCACCGTGGATCCTCCCTCGTAATCCTACGAGAGGGCCATCCGCAGTACTCACACTTATCTTGAGTCTTTTAGTAGTAACCATTAACTTGTCTATGAACTGCATAAGCGACCAAGTAGTCCTTTACCGCGGACGCGGCTATTCGAATAGTTTTATACCCTGCAGGGGTGTACTTCGTCACACATGTTTCCACCACTTAGCGTCTGCACACGACATGTGCTCGGCAGACTTCAAGCGAAAGCCGACGTGGGTGTAGACCACGACCTGACTAACCACACAAGTCTCTAGTCCAGGTTTATCGCCTATTCGGGTTCCATCCGCAAGGAAATCCGGCCGGGGTGTCCTCAACGGCCCCAAACGATGTGTGCAGGGTTCCCGAGACACCAAACGGGCGACTCGGTACACCGGCCACGTGCCTACCGCATCACAGCCCACCCCTAAGGTCAGCGCTGCGCACGGCCTCCAGCAACTACAAACACCAGTAACTACTTGCAACTCCTGGACAGAGGACGAGAGGGGTCAGTAAGTCGAGCGGGGTCATATTTCAGGGCCCAACGTGTGGTAGTAGCTGAATCTTAGATCACGTATACAGATCTCAGTTCTTAAGGACGGCCTCAATGAAACAACCCACCATGTACTCCTACATGGCCTTCCATCGATACCTTTACCAAAACATGTTCAACACTTCACTCTCATTACCGACACAACCATTCACTCTAGTTCATCACCCTGATGAGCCAGACCTGACACAACTCTAAGCATAGCAGGCCTAGCATGGTAGGAAACACAGACATGGCTCAAACAACTCCTACACATGCTAGTGGGTTTCATCTAGTTACTGTGGCAATGACAGGTCATGCAGAGGATATGGGTTCAACTACCGCAACACACAGCAGTTTGAAACACGTTGTCTTAATGCAGTAAACGAGAGCAGAAGCGAGAAGATGGGTTGGTATCGAAATGATCAATGGGGTTGCTTGCCTGACAGAGTGGTAGTGGAATACTGCCCTTCAGTTGGATACTCGTGAATATCCTCGGAGGCAGAACCTACCACGAAGAACACATCGAAACACAATCATCACATGGCAATATGCAACAATATGATGCATGCTATGACATGGCAAAATGAGTGTGTTTTGGCTAATGCATCTTAGAACAGGTTGGTTTGAGTTCATTTGAATCAAGGATTCAAATGCAAACCCAAAATAAGAGGTCATATTAGTGCATTATCTTGTTTCATCTAATCAGCAAGGTTAAATTGTTCTGACATGCATGAAACCAGTACAGATGGGAAGATTGGATTTTTCTGATCCAAATTCATATATAATTTGTTTGATTTGGAGCTACGGTTGAATTACTATGAATTTTTGAAGTTTTTGGTGTTTTCTGGAATTTCCTGATTAAAATAAATCCAGAAAATACTTATTGCGTCAGCATTGCGTCAGGATGACGTCAGCGGTCAACGGGGCCGGTCCAGGTAAAACCTGGCCAGTGGGTCCCGTGTGTCAGTGTCATTAGTCTAACTAATTTTTAGTTAGTCCTAATCCTAAGTTAATTAGCAGGCGGGTCCCACCTGTCATAGACCCAGGGGGGTCAAACTGGGTCAGCGGGGTCAAACCCACCGGCGTTTAGCCGCCGGCGAGGCCAGACACGGCGGCGCAGTGCGGGATTCGTGCTCCGGCGACCAAAACGACGGCGGAGCACATCTACGTGATGCGGGGAGTGAGCCGCGTCGAGTGGTGGCAGTGGGTGGAGCTGGGGTGGCCGGAAACGACGCCGGCGACGAGCTGTGCGGCTGCCGGAGTTCGGGCGAGCTCGGGCTTGTCGCTAGGGGGCACGGCGAGGTGCGTGGAGTGGTTCTGTGGACTCCTGCGAGTGCGGCGAAGACGATGGCGTGCTCGGAATCGAGCCAACGTGGCTGTGGCCACGACGGCGACGTGCTGAGGCGGCGGCGGGTGCGGCCGAGCTCGGTGCAGTCGATGCAGGGCTCGAGAGTGAGAACGGAAAGGATGGGGAGGTAGCTGAGCTCACGGCGGTCACGACGGAGCAGACGGCGAGGTCGGGGACGAGTTGCTGCGGTGGTGACGGCGAAAGGGATCTCTGGCGACGGCGAGGTCGGGCGGGGCTGTTGCGGTGCTTCCGAAGCGAACGAGCGCTCGGGGCTCGGTCTGCTCGATGGAGAGGACGACGACGGAGCTCGTGGACACGGCAGCGCGGCTCGGGGACGACGGTGGACGCGGGTTTCATGGTGGCGCGGCTGCGGCTGCGTCGGCCATGGTGGGGAGAGAGCGAGAGAGAGGCGCAGGGGGGAGAATGAGGTGTCGAGGGGGTCGAGGCGACGACGTGGAGGACGTCCAGGCGTCCAGCGGCTCGAGCGGCAAGCAGCTGGCGCCGTGGCGGGCTCGCGCACGCCGGCGTCACCTCCCTGCCTGCCTGGCGGGGACGAAGCAGCTGGCTGGCATGGGCCAGCACAGTGCTGGGCCGCCAGGTAGGCCGGCTGGTGACTTTGCCAGGTAAGTTTATTTCCTCTTCTTTTTTTATATCTGTTTTCTAATTTCTGCAAGTTTGTGGCATTTCTAAAAATACCTAGACACTTACAAAAATCACCAAACTGCTCATGCCCACTGTATAGAGTATAACCAACATGGAACATTTCAGTTTGGGATTAGTTGGACATTTAAAATATTTACTAGCATTTAGATGCCCAAATGCAGGTTACATATGATTTAATTCAATGACCTTATGATGACCTAGAAAAATGTGAACCAATTTTGGCAGAGGTTCTAACCCAAGACAAAAATGATGGACATTTTAGAAGGGCATTTCAGGTTCATTGAAAAAGATTTTAGTAAACCCTAGTTGTTTCCAGGGGGTGCTGGGGGTTCTATCATCCCCATTTCAAGTTTCTGGAAAAACTTAAACATGATGCAACACTCTAATGCCTGAACTAGCTAGGGTGTGACAACTCACCCCCACTCAAAAGAATCTCGTCCCGAGATTTAGGATCCTCCGGGAAGAAGGTGGGGTACTCAAGTCGAAGACGATCCTCCCTTTCCCAAGTAGATTCTTTCTCGGTATGGTGTGACCATTGAACCTTGAGAAACTTGATATTCTGGCGTCGAGTGGTACGTTCGGCTTGGTCAAGGATACGAACGGGATATTCTCGATATGTGAGATTATCTCGGAGATCAAGCGTTTCGTGGTCCACTTCACGGATAGGGTCCGAGAAGCAGCGCCTGAGTTGAGAAACGTGGAAGACATCATGAACTCTGGAGAGATGCGGAGGTAGTTCCAATTGGTAGGCAAGTTCTCCTCGTTTGGGAAGAATGCGAAAGGGTCCAATGTAACGAGGAGCCAATTTACCCTTGATACCGAATCGATGGGTTCCCTTCAGAGGAGTAACCCGAAGGTAAGCCTTCTCGCCAACTTCATAAGTCATGAGCTTATGTTTGCGGTCATATTGGCTCTTTTGACGAGATTGGGCTGTTATCAATTTCTCATGAATAATGCGAACCTGCTCTTCTGCTTCCTGAATCATATCCGGGCCAAAGAGTTGTCTTTCCCCGGTTTCTGACCAGTTAAGAGGCGTTCGGCATTTTCGTCCATAGAGAACTTCGAAAGGGGCTTTGCCCAAGCTAGCTTGATAACTATTGTTATAAGCGAATTCGGCGAATGGAAGACATTTCTCCCAATCCATACCGAAAGAGATGACAGAAGCTCGGAGCATATCTTCCAGAATTTGATTGACTCGTTCTACTTGACCACTTGATTGAGGGTGGAAGGCGGTGCTAAAGGAGAGACGAGTTCCCATAGCATTTTGGAAACTTTCCCAAAATCGAGAGGTGAAAAGACTTCCACGGTCTGAGTTAATCTCCAATGGAACACCATGAAGAGACACTATTCGGGAGATGTACAAATCAGCTAGCTGGCTAGCGGTTATACTCTCACGAACAGGTAGGAAGTGGGCTACTTTGGAAAGACGATCGACAACGACGAAGATAGCATTATTCCCTCTCTTGGTCCTGGGAAACCCGGTAATGAAATCCATACCGATTTTATCCCATTTCCATTCAGGAATAACCAAAGGTTGAAGGGTGCCAGCAGGCCGTTCATGCTCTGCTTTAACACGACGACAAACGTCGCAGTTAGCAATGTATTGAGCGATTTCTCTCTTCATCCTAGTCCACCAAAACCTCTGGCGTAGGTCTTGATACATTTTAGTACTACCGGGATGAATGGTGAGAGGGGATTCATGAGCTTCCTTAAGGATCAATTGCCGTAGCTGTTGTTTCTTGGGAACCACTAGACGGTTTTCAAAGAAGACAACACCTCGATCGTCCATAGAGAAACACTTAGCAGCTCCGCTAGCAATGTTCTCCTGGATGCGGGATATGCCCTTATCACGCTTCTGGGCAGCTATGATTTGATCCGTAAGGTTAGGTTTCGCCACAAGGGTGGATAAGAATCCTCGTGGAGCAATGTGAAGGTTAAACTTGCGAAATTCCTCATGGAGAAGTGGTTGACTTTGTTGTAACATCAAGTTGTTACAATAAGATTTACGACTTAGCGCATCAGCCATGACATTGGCTTTGCCCGGGGTGTAAGTTATTCCTAAGTCATAATCCGTAATCAACTCGACCCAACGTCTTTGCCTGAGATTCAAATCCGGTTGGGTGAAGATGTACTTCAGACTTTGGTGATCGGTGTAAATTTCGCAACGATTACCGAGAAGGTAATGTCGCCATGTTTTGAGTGCATGGACCACAGCTGCAAACTCTAGTTCTTGTGTGGGATAATTATCCTCATGTGGACGCAACTGTCGAGAAGCGTAGGCAATCACATGACGATCTTGCATGAGTATGCAACCTACTCCTTGTCGCGAGGCGTCGCAATAGATAACAAAGTCCTTAGAAAAATCTGGTGGCACAAGTACGGGAGCAGATGTCAGGCGTCTTCGTAGTAATCTTCATAGAGATTACCACCATGTCCTGGGAGCTGAACATGATCATCTGGAAACAGTCGGTCCTGTGGAGCTTGCGGTCCAAAAGGACTCGGATGTGGCCTTGGTCCAACAAACGGTGGCAGACGGGGTCCACGGGGAGGGGTGATGCCTCCTACATCACGCCAATCCATACAATCTGGCAGACCATACCGCACGGGGTACAAATCCCTCATGTCCATATACCCAGCCTGCACGGTGGGTGCAAACCGTGTCAGAGTGGCCTAGTGATCAGAACGAGTGTTGAAGAGCTCCATTCGCAAGGCATGATTCTCACGGTCCTTGTCCTCAAGCAACTCGGTGGTGGTGCGGAGTAGTGAATCCTCATGGATAGAGTCAGTGTAAAGGGCCTGATAGTACCCTTGTGCCCCAGGGAGTGATGCTGGCATATAGCGGAAATCAGTGTTCCGAAGCAAGGCAAGTCTGGCTCGCATGACAGTCATCATCGAATAAGCAGCGTCCTGCACGGACATCTCGATGGTAACCCCAAGTCCATATGAGCAATGGAGGCGTTCAGTAGCTCCAGGATAGGAAGCGTATATCCTGACTGTACAAAGGTATTGGCTTTGATTAAAGTCTCGAAACTGCTCTTCGACGGTATACTCTGGATACCATCGATAGCCTGTCTCGATCATCACTCGGACCAGCATGGCCGTGTGACCAGGTACATCGAGGCACCGAGTCAGACGAACCACTTGATTCTGGGTGCGAGTGGCCGTCTGGAAACACGAAATAAGGCAAAGGCATTAGAATTTTCTAGGAGAAATCGGACAGCATAACGGCTGTAAATGCTCAGAAAAAGATTTGAGACATTCACAACAGTTTGCAAGCCACTCAACAACATCATATCAAGGTTCTGGTTCAACTGACAACATACTAGAAGTAGTAGAAACTGAACTGAGGCTTGTAACCAACAATCCTATAAGTTACTAAGGATTAGTAACACGTGAACCTGATAGAGAGAAGAGAGCCTAGTCCTTAATCCACGTAGAAAGAGAAAAGGATGACTCAGATCAGAGGGCATAAGGTAAAGGAGTAAAAAGAGCCTTACGTCCCACCCACAATCAATTCCCCTACATATAACTAAAGCATTTCTAGACTCGACATCGACCAGTTTGGCTCAACGAACCTACAGGCAGTCCGGCTCTGATACCAACGCTGTCAGGACCCCGATTCTAAGTCACACCGATCTAGCCTGTAACACCTCATATCACTTTGCGGCCTCACGCACGGTATTCCCACGGGTGTCGTCTTACCATGGCCCGGGACCGTTTGCGCCTTTTGGCTCACGTATATGATAGTGTTGCTAGCATCCATATGACAGAGAACCCGGGCCGACATGGCTAGTCGTGAACCCAAAGCGGCGCTAACTTACGGGGACAGGCATACATGAATCAACAACGAGCATGTCGGTCAGCAGCGTGTGAATCCGGGCTGTAGCACTGGGCTAGCAGGACTCCGGGAAACCGGGCTGTAGCAGGCTAGGCAGGACTCCGGATATCACCGCGTGACATTTCCCCAAAGGGACAGACACAGGAACGAAGTGAAACACATGCCGGCCAGTCTAAGTGTTCCGGAGCAGCAGTGCTGGGCTAGCAGGACTCCGGTAAACCGGGCTGTAGCGGACTACCAAGGCTCAGTGGAGACACCAGACTACATTTCCCCATAAGAGAGGCTGCCAAGGATAAACAACTAGATAGTCGGATCCCACACATACGAAGCATTTCAATCATACACACAATATGCTCGATATGTGTAAATACAACATGGCATCACAACAAAACTCTACATCTCAAAGTACTTTATTTAAAGGCTCCGGGGAGCCATACATAACATGTTCATACAGATAGGGGTCACACGACCCGACACTCAAGTCATACAAACATACAAGCACATGCGGAAGCAACTAGTCTGAGTACAGACACTAGAAAGAAAGAAGGCTCGACGAAGCCTGTCTATCTACATAGGCCCTTCACAAGCTCAGGTCACCACCTGGGTGGCAAGTCACTCGTCAACGTCGAGATCTACATAGAACCCATCGGAGGGGGCGGTGTTCTCGTCTGCAACAATTATTAAAGCAACATGAGTACAAAGGTACTCAGCAAGTCTTACAACAGATCCTAATATATATGCACATTCTCAAGAAGGGTGGTGGAGTTATCGCAGCAAGCCAGCTTTGACTCTTGGCTACACTATCCTACGAGACACCACTTGAGAAATTAGCTTTCGCACACGAGTCCACTAATCACCATCACAATACTCCACCGTGGATCCTCCCTCGTAATCCTACGAGAGGGCCATCCGCAGTACTCACACTTATCTTGAGTCTTTTAGTAGTAACCATTAACTTGTCTATGAACTGCATAAGCGACCAAGTAGTCCTTTACCGCGGACGCGGCTATTCGAATAGTTTTATACCCTGCAGGGGTGTACTTCGTCACACATGTTTCCACCACTTAGCGTCTGCACACGACATGTGCTCGGCAGACTTCAAGCGAAAGCCGACGTGGGTGTAGACCACGACCTGACTAACCACACAAGTCTCTAGTCCAGGTTTATCGCCTATTCGGGTTCCATCCGCAAGGAAATCCGGCCGGGGTGTCCTCAACGGCCCCAAACGATCTGTGCAGGGTTCCCGAGACACCAAACGGGCGACTCGGTACACCGGCCACGTGCCTACCGCATCACAGCCCACCCCTAAGGTCAGCGCTGCGCACGGCCTCCAGCAACTACAAACACCAGTAACTACTTGCAACTCCTGGACAGAGGACGAGAGGGGTCAGTAAGTCGAGCGGGGTCATATTTCAGGGCCCAACGTGTGGTAGTAGCTGAATCTTAGATCACGCATACAGATCTCAGTTCTTAAGGACAGCCTCAATGAAACAACCCACCATGTACTCCTACATGGCCTTCCATCGATACCTTTACCAAAACATGTTCAACACTTCACTCTCATTACCGACACAACCATTCACTCTAGTTCATCACCCTGATGAGCCAGACCTGACACAACTCTAAGCATAGCAGGCATAGCATGGTAGGAAACACAGACATGGCTCAAACAACTCCTACACATGCTAGTGGGTTTCATCTAGTTACTGTGGCAATGACAGGTCATGCAGAGGATATGGGTTCAACTACCGCAACACACAGCAGTTTGAAACACGTTGTCTTAATGCAGTAAACGAGAGCAGAAGCGAGAAGATGGGTTGGTATCGAAATGATCAATGGGGTTGCTTGCCTAACAGAGTGGTTGTGGAATACTGCCCTTCAGTTGGATACTCGTGAATATCCTCGGAGGCAGAACCTACCACGAAGAACACATCGAAACACAATCATCACATGGCAATATGCAACAATATGATGCATGCTATGACATGGCAAAATGAGTGTGTTTTGGCTAATGCATCTTAGAACAGGTTGGTTTGAGTTCATTTGAATCAAGGATTCAAATGCAAACCCAAAATAAGAGGTCATATTAGTGCATTATCTTGTTTCATCTAATCAGCAAGGTTAAAGTGTTCTGACATGCATGAAACCAGTACAGATGGGAAGATTGGATTTTTCTGATCCAAATTCATATATAATTTGTTTGATTTGGAGCTACGGTTGAATTACTATGATTTTTTGAAGTTTTTGGTGTTTTCTGGAATTTCCTGATTAAAATAAATCCAGAAAATACTTATTGCGTCAGCATTGCGTCAGGATGACGTCAGCGGTCAACGGGGCCGGTCCAGGTCAAACCTGGCCAGTGGGTCCCGCGTGTCAGTGTCATTAGTCTAACTAATTTTTAGTTAGTCCTAATCCTAAGTTAATTAGCAGGCGGGTCCCACCTGTCATAGACCCAAGGGGGTCAAACTGGGTCAGCGGGGTCAAACACGCCGGCGTTTAGCCGCCGGCGAGGCTAGACACGGCGGCGCAGTGCGGGATTCGTGCTCCGGCGATCAAAACGACGGCGGAGCACATCTACGTGATGCGGGGAGTGAGCCGCGTCGAGTGGTGGCAGTGGGTGGAGCTGGGGTGGCCGGAAACGACGCCGGCGACGAGCTGTGCGGCTGCCGGAGTTCGGGCGAGCTCGGGCTTGTCGCTAGGGGGCACGGCGAGGTGCGTGGAGTGGTTCTGTGGACTCCTGCGAGTGCGGCGAAGACGATGGCGTGCTCGGAATCGAGCCAACGTGGCTGTGGCCACGACGGCGACGTGCTGAGGCGGCGGCGGGTGCGGCAGAGCTTGGTGCAGTCGATGCAGGGCTCGAGAGCGAGAACGGAAAGGATGGCGAGGTAGCTGAGCTCACGGCGGTCACGACGGAGCAGACGGCGAGGTCGGGGACGAGCTGCTGCGGTGGTGACGGCGAAAGGGATCTCTGGCGACGGCGAGGTCGGGCGGGGCTGTTGCGGTGCTTCCGAAGCAAACGAGCGCTCGGGGCTCGGTCTGCTCGATGGAGAGAACGACGACGGAGCTCGTGGACACGGCAGCGCGGCTCGGGGACGACGGTGGACACGGGTTTCACGGTGGCGCGGCTGCGGCTGCGTCGGCCGTGGTGGGGAGAGAGCGAGAGAGAGGCGCAGGGGGGAGAATGAGGTGTCGAGGGGGTCGAGGCGACGACGTGGAGGACGTCCAGGCGTCCAGCGGCTCGAGCGACAAGCAGCTGGCGCCGTGGCGGGCTCGCGCACACCGGCGTCACCTCCCTGCCTGCCTGGCGGGGACGAAGCAGCTGGCTGGCATGGGCCAGCACAGTGCTGGGCCGCCAGGTGGGCTGGCTGGTGACTTTGCCAGGTAAGTTTATTTCCTCTTCTTTTTTTATATCTGTTTTCTAATTTCTGCAAGTTTGTGGCATTTCTAAAAATACCTAGACACTTTCAAAAATCACCAAACTGCTCATGCCCACTGTATAGAGTATAACCAACATGGAACATTTCAGTTTGGGATTAGTTGGACATTTAAAATATTTACTAGCATTTAGATGCCCAAATGCAGGTTACATATGATTTAATTCAATGACCTTATGATGACCTAGAAAAATGTGAACCAATTTTGGCAGAGGTTCTAACCCAAGACAAAAATGATGGACATTTTAGAAGGGCATTTCAGGTTCATTGAAAAAGATTTTAGTAAACCCTAGTTGTTTCCAGGGGGTGCTGGGGGTTCTATCATCCCCATTTCAAGTTTCTGGAAAAACTTAAACATGATGCAACACTCTAATGCCTGAACTAGCTAGGGTGTGACAACTCACCCCCACTCAAAAGAATCTCGTCCCGAGATTTGGATCCTCCGGGAAGAAGGTGGGGTACTCAAGTCGAAGACGATCCTCCCTTTCCCAAGTAGCTTCTTTCTCGGTATGGTGTGACCATTGAACCTTGAGAAAGTTGATATTCTGGCGTCGAGTGGTACGTTCGGCTTGGTCAAGGATACGAACGGGATATTCTCGATATGTGAGATTATCTCGGAGATCAAGCGTTTCGTGGTCCACTTCACGGATAGGGTCCGAGAAGCAACGCCTGAGTTGAGAAACGTGGAAGACATCATGAACTCTGGAGAGATGCGGAGGTAGTTCCAATTGGTAGGCAACTTCTCCTCGTTTGGGAAGAATGCGAAAGGGTCCAATGTAACGAGGAGCCAATTTACCCTTGATACCGAATCGATGGGTTCCCTTCAGAGGAGTAACCCGAAGGTAAGCCTTCTCGCCAACTTCATAAGTCATGAGCTTATGTTTGCGGTCATATTGGCTCTTTTGACGAGATTGGGCTGTTATCAATTTCTCATGAATAATGCGAACCTGCTCTTCTGCTTCCTGAATCATATCCGGGCCAAAGAGTTGTCTTTCCCCGGTTTCTGACCAGTTAAGAGGCGTTCGGCATTTTCGTCCATAGAGAACTTCGAAAGGGGCTTTGCCCAAGCTAGCTTGATAACTATTGTTATAAGCGAATTCGGCGAATGGAAGACATTTCTCCCAATTCATACCGAAAGAGATGACAGAAGCTCGGAGCATATCTTCCAGAATTTGATTGACTCGTTCTACTTGACCACTTGATTGAGGGTGGAAGGCGGTGCTAAAGGAGAGACGAGTTCCCATAGCATTTTGGAAACTTTCCCAAAATCGAGAGGTGAAAAGACTTCCACGGTCTGAGTTAATCTCCAATGGAACACCATGAAGAGACACTATTCGGGAGATGTACAAATCAGCTAGCTGGCTAGCGGTTATACTCTCACGAACAGGTAGGAAGTGGGCTACTTTGGAAAGACGATCGACAACGACGAAGATAGCATTATTCCCTCTCTTGGTCCTGGGAAACCCGGTAATGAAATCCATACCAATTTTATCCCATTTCCATTCAGGAATAACCAAAGGTTGAAGGGTGCCAGCAGGCCGTTGATGCTCTGCTTTAACACGACGACAAACGTCGCAGTTAGCAATGTATTGAGCGATTTCTCTCTTCATCCTAGTCCACCAAAACCTCTGGCGTAGGTCTTGATACATTTTAGTACTATCGGGATGAATGGTGAGAGGGGATTCATGAGCTTCCTTAAGGATCAATTGCCGTAGCTGTTGTTTCTTGGGAACCACTAGACGGTTTTCAAAGAAGACAACACCTCGATCGTCCATAGAGAAACACTTAGCAGCTCCGCTAGCAATGTTCTCCTGGATGCGGGATATGCCCTTATCATGCTTCTGGGCAGCTATGATTTGATCCGTAAGGTTAGGTTTCGCCACAAGGGTGGATAAGAATCCTCGAGGAGCAATGTGAAGGTTAAACTTGCGAAATTCCTCATGGAGAAGTGGTTGACTTTGTTGTAACATCAAGTTGTTACAATAAGATTTACGACTTAGCGCATCAGCCATGACATTGGCTTTGCCCGGGGTGTAAGTTATTCCTAAGTCATAATCCGTAATCAACTCGACCCAACGTCTTTGCCTGAGATTCAAATCCGGTTGGGTGAAGATGTACTTCAGACTTTGGTGATCGGTGTAAATTTCGCAATGATTACCGAGAAGGTAATGTCGCCATGTTTTGAGTGCATGGACCACAGCTGCAAGCTCTAGATCATGTGTGGGATAATTATCCTCATGTGGACGCAACTGTCGAGAAGCGTAGGCAATCACATGACGATCTTGCATGAGTATGCAACCTAGTCCTTGTCGCGAGGCGTCGCAATAGATAACAAAGTCCTTAGAAAAATCTGGTGGCACAAGTACGGGAGCAGATGTCAGGCGTCTTCGTAGTAATCTTCATAGAGATTACCACCATGTCCTGGGAGCTGAACATGATCATCTGGAAACAGTCGGTCCTGTGGAGCTTGCGGTCCAAAAGGACTCGGATGTGGCCTTGGTCCAACAAACGGTGGCAGACGGGGTCCACGGGGAGGGGTGATGCCTCCTACATCACGCCAATCCATACAATCTGGCAGACCAGACCGCACGGGGTACAAATCCCTCATGTCCATATACCCAGCCTGCACGGCGGGTGCAAACCGTGTCAGAGTGGCCTAGTGATCAGAACGAGTGTTGAAGAGCTCCATTCGCAAGGCACGATTCTCACGGTCCTTGTCCTCAAGCAACTCGGTGGTGGTGCGGAGTAGTGAATCCTCATGGATAGAGTCAGTGTAAAGGGCCTGATAGTACCCTTGTGCCCCAGGGAGTGATGCTGGCATATAGCGGAAATCAGTGTTCCGAAGCAAGGCAAGTCTGGCTCGTATGACAGTCATCATCGAATAAGCAGCGTCCTGCACGGACATCTCGATGGTAACCCCAAGTCCATATGAGCAATGGAGGGGTTCAGTAGCTCCAGGATAGGAAGGGTATATCCTGACTGTACAAAGGTATTGGCTTTGATTAAAGTCTCGAAACTGCTCTTCGACGGTATACTCTGGATACCATCGATAGCCTGTCTCGATCATCACTCGGACCAGCATGGCCGTGTGACCAGGTACATCGAGGCACCGAGTCAGACGAACCACTTGATTCTGGGTGCGAGTGGCCGTCTGGAAACACAAAATAAGGCAAAGGCATTAGAATTTTCTAGGAGAAATCGGACAGCATAACGGCTGTAAATGCTCAGAAAAAGATTTGAGACATTCACAACAGTTTGCAAGCCACTCAACAACATCATATCAAGGTTCTGGTTCAACTAACAACATACTAGAAGTAGTAGAAACTGAACTGAGGCTTGTAACCAACAATCCTATAAGTTACTAAGGATTAGTAACACGTGAACCTGATAGAGAGAAGAGAGCCTAGTCCTTAATCCACGTAGAAAGAGAAAAGGATGACTCAAATCAGAGGGCATAAGGTAAAGGAGTAAAAAGAGCCTTACGTCCCACCCACAATCAATTCCCCTACATATAACTAAAGCATTTCTAGACTCGACATCAACCAGTTTGGCTCAACGAACCTACAGGCAGTCCGGCTCTGATACCAACGCTGTCAGGACCCCGATTCTAAGTCACACCGATCTAGCCTGTAACACCTCATATCACTTTGCGGCCTCACGCACGGTATTCCCACGGGTGTCGTCTTACCATGGCCCGGGACCGTTTGCGCCTTTTGGCTCACGTATATGATAGTGTTGCTAGCATCCATATGACAGAGAACCCGGGCCGACATGGCTAGTCGTGAACCCAAAGCGGCGCTAACTTACGGGGACAGGCATACATGAATCAACAACGAGCATGTCGGTCAGCAGCGTGTGAATCCGGGCTGTAGCACTGGGCTAGCAGGACTCCGGGAAACCGGGCTGTAGCAGGCTAGGCAGGACTCCGGATATCACCGCGTGACATTTCCCCGAAGGGATAGACACAGGAACGAAGTGAAACACATGCCGGCCAGTCTAAGTGTTCCGGAGCAGCAGTGCTGGGCTAGCAGGACTCCGGTAAACCGGGCTGTAGCGGACTACCAAGGCTCAGTGGAGACACCAGACTACATTTCCCCATAAGAGAGGCTGCCAAGGATAAACAACTAGATAGTCGGATCCCACACATACGAAGCATTTCAATCATACACACAATATGCTCGATATGTGTAAATACAACATGGCATCACAACAAAACTCTACATCTCAAAGTACTTTATTTAAAGGCTCCGGGGAGCCATACATAACATGTTCATACAGATAGGGGTCACACGACCCGACACTCAAGTCATACAAACATACAAGCACATGCGGAAGCAACTAGTCTGAGTACAGACACTAGAAAGAAAGAAGGCTCGACGAAGCCTGTCTATCTACATAGGCCCTTCACAAGCTCAGGTCACCACCTGGGTGGCAAGTCACTCGTCAACGTCGAGATCTACATAGAAGCCATCGGAGGGGGCGGTGTTCTCGTCTGCAACAATTATTAAAGCAACATGAGTACAAAGGTACTCAGCAAGTCTTACAACAGATCCTAATATATATGCACATTCTCAAGAAGGGTGGAGGAGTTATCGCAGCAAGCCAGCTTTGACTCTTGGCTACACTATCCTACGAGACACCACTTGAGAAATTAGCTTTCGCACACGAGTCCACTAATCACCATCACAATACTCCACCGTGGATCCTCCCTCGTAATCCTACGAGAGGGCCATCCGCGGTACTCACACTTATCTTGAGTCTTTTAGTAGTAACCATTAACTTGTCTATGAACTGCATAAGCGACCAAGTAGTCCTTTACCGCGGACGCGGCTATTCGAATAGTTTTATACCCTGCAGGGGTGTACTTCGTCACACATGTTTCCACCACTTAGCGTCTGCACACGACATGTGCTCGGCAGACTTCAAGCGAAAGCCGACGTGGGTGTAGACCACGACCTGACTAACCACACAAGTCTCTAGTCCAGGTTTATCGCCTATTCGGGTTCCATCCGCAAGGAAATCCGGCCGGGGTGTCCTCAACGGCCCCAAACGATGTGTGCAGGGTTCCCGAGACACCAAACGGGCGACTCGGTACACCGGCCACGTGCCTACCGCATCACAGCCCACCCCTAAGGTCAGCGCTGCGCACGGCCTCCAGCAACTACAAACACCAGTAACTACTTGCAACTCCTGGACAAAGGACGAGAGGGGTCAGTAAGTCGAGCGGGGTCATATTTCAGGGCCCAACGTGTGGTAGTAGCTGAATCTTAGATCACGCATACAGATCTCAGTTCTTAAGGACGGCCTCAATGGAACAACCCACCATGTACTCCTACATGGCCTTCCATCGATACCTTTACCAAAACATGTTCAACACTTCACTCTCATTACCGACACAACCATTCACTCTAGTTCATCACCCTGATGAGCCAGACCTGACACAACTCTAAGCATAGCAGGCATAGCATGGTAGGAAACACAGACATGGCTCAAACAACTCCTACACATGCTAGTGGGTTTCATCTAGTTACTGTGGCAATGACAGGTCATGCAGAGGATATGGGTTCAACTACCGCAACACACAGCAGTTTGAAACACGTTGTCTTAATGCAGTAAACGAGAGCAGAAGCGAGAAGATGGGTTGGTATCGAAATGATCAATGGGGTTGCTTGCCTGACAGAGTGGTAGTGGAATACTGCCCTTCAGTTGGATACTCGTGAATATCCTCGGAGGCAGAACCTACCACGAAGAACACATCGAAGCATAATCATCTCATGGCAATATGCAACAATATGATGCATGCTATGACATGGCAAAATGAGTGTGTTTTGGCTAATGCATCTTAGAACAGGTTGGTTTGAGTTCATTTGAATCAAGGATTCAAATGCAAACTCAAAATAAGAGGTCATATTAGTGCATTATCTTGTTTCATCTAATCAGCAAGGTTAAAGTGTTCTGACATGCATGAAACCAGTACAGATGGGAAGATTGGATTTTTCTGATCCAAATTCATATATAATTTGTTTGATTTGGAGCTACGGTTGAATTACTATGATTTTTTTGAAGTTTTTGGTGTTTTCTGGAATTTCCTGATTAAAATAAATCCAGAAAATACTTATTGGGTCAGCATTGCGTCAGGATGACGTCAGCGGTCAACGGGGCCGGTCCAGGTCAAACCTGGCCAGTGGGTCCCGCGTGTCAGTGTCATTAGTCTAACTAATTTTTAGTTAGTCCTAATCCTAAGTTAATTAGCAGGCGGGTCCCACCTGTCATAGACCCAGGGGGGGTCAAACTGGGTCAGCGGGGTCAAACCCGCCGGCGTTTAGCCGCCGGCGAGGCTAGACACGGCGGCGCAGTGCGGGATTCGTGCTCCGGCGACCAAAACGACGGCGGAGCACATCTACGTGATGCGGGGAGTGAGCCGCGTCGAGTGGTGGCAGTGGGTGGAGCTGGGGTGGCCGGAAACGACTCCGGCGATGAGCTGTGCGGCTGCGGGAGTTCGGGCGAGCTCGGGCTTGTCGCTAGGGGGCACGGCGAGGTGCGTGGAGTGGTTCTGTGGACTCCTGCGAGTGCGGCGAAGACGATGGCGTGCTCGGAATCGCACCAACGTGGCTGTGGCCACGACGGCGACGTGCTGAGGCGGCGGTGGGTGCGGCAGAGCTCGGTGCAGTCGATGCAGGGCTCGAGAGCGAGAACGGAAAGGATGGAGAGGTAGCTGAGCTCACGGCGGTCACGACGGAGCAGACGGCGAGGTCGGGGACGAGCTGCTGCGGTGGTGACGGCGAAAGGGATCTCTGGCGACGGCGAGGTCGGGCGGGGCTGTTGCGGTGCTTCCGAAGCGAACGAGCGCTCGGGGCTCGGTCTGCTCGATGGAGAGGACGACGACGGAGCTCGTGGACACGGCAGCGCGGCTGGGGGACGACGGTGGACGCGGGTTTCACGGTGGCGCGGCTGCGGCTGCGTCGGCCATGGTGGGGAGAGAGCGAGAGAGAGGCGCAGGGGGGAGAATGAGGTGTCGAGGGGGTCGAGGCGACGACGTGGAGGACGTCCAGGCGTCCAGCGGCTCGAGCGGCAAGCAGCTGGCGCCGTGGCGGGCTCGCGCACGCCGGCGTCACCTCCCTGCCTGCCTGGCGGGGACGAAGCAGCTGGCTGGCATGGGCCAGCACAGTGCTGGGCCGCCAGGTGGGCCGGCTGGTGACTTTGCCAGGTAAGTTTATTTCCTCTTCTTTTTTTATATCTGTTTTCTAATTTCTGCAAGTTTGTGGCATTTCTAAAAATACCTAGACACTTTCAAAAATCACCAAACTGCTCATGCCCACTGTATAGAGTATAACCAACATGGAACATTTCAGTTTGGGATTAGTTGGACATTTAAAATATTTACTAGCATTTAGATGCCCAAATGCAGGTTACATATGATTTAATTCAATGACCTTATGATGACCTAGAAAAATGTGAACCAATTTTGGCAGAGGTTCTAACCCAAGACAAAAATGATGGACATTTTAGAAGGGCATTTCAGGTTCATTGAAAAAGATTTTAGTAAACCCTAGTTGTTTCCAGGGGGTGCTGGGGGTTCTATCATCCCCATTTCAAGTTTCTGGAAAAACTTAAACATGATGCAACACTCTAATGCCTGAACTAGCTAGGGTGTGAAATTTTGCATCTGCTCTGACATGTAGCTTGTGCTCGGCGAAATCCATCGAAACACCCGGCATGTCCTTTGGAGACCATGCAAAGATGTCCCGATTCTCACGGAGGAAATCGACGAGCTCGCTTTCCTATTTGTTGTCGAGGCGAGCTCCTATGACAGCGAACCTCTCCGGGTGCTCCGGTTCCAAGGGTATCTTCTTGGTTTCTTTGGCTGGTTGGAAAGAGCCCTGAGCTTCTGACCCATTGGGATTTGGCGACAGGTCCGGCTGCTCGCCGGCCATGGCCACAACCTGGTCAAGGAGCCATTTCTCGGCAGCAATCACAATGCACTCGGCCAGCTGACTGCTGGCAGTGGCACAGGCGACAGACTTCTGGTGGTCGCCGGCTATGGTGATAATGCCCTTGGTGCCTGGCATCTTCATCTTGAGGTAGGCGTAGTGGGGGACCGCCATGAACTTGGCCAGAGAAGGCCGGCCAAGCAACGCGTGGTAGGGGCTCTCAAGGTCAACCACCTCGAACCAGATTGGCTCTCGGCGGAAGTGATTCTTGTCTCCGAAGAGGACATCTATCTTGATCTTGCCGATTGGTGAGCAGGATAGGCCAGGCACAATGCCATGGAAGACAGTCCGGCTGGGCTGGAGCTGTTTCTCTTTGATGCACAACTTCTCCATGGTGTCGCGGTAGAGGATGTTGATGCTGCTACCGCTGTCTATCAGAATTCGGGAGAAAGGAGCAGCTCGCCTCTCTGTTGCAAAGGTGGCATCCAACACCAGGGCATAGGAACCCGGAGAAGGCATCATCTCCGGGTGGTCAGCTCGGCTCCAACTGATCGGCTTCTCCGACCAGTGCATGAACTCTGGGGCTTCAGAGGCGACAGTATTCACTTCTCGGCGCTGTTGACGCCGGCTATGCCTGTCGTCAGTCACGCTGGTGAAGACGACGTAAGCTCCATGCTCTTCAGGAAACTCATCTTGGATCGCGCCGACTGGTCGGACCGTCGGCTGCTGGGGAGGCGGAGGCGGCGGGCCAGCAGGCGGCGGAGGCAGCCCTTCGCCTCTGGCGATGCGGGTGAGCCAGTGGCACTTCCGGGTGGTGTGGTTGGATGGCTTCGCGCCGCTGTGGAACTTGCAGGGAGCGTCGAGGGTTTGCTCAAACAAGAAGGCGGGCAACCAGGCAGGCTTGCCGCCCTTCTGGCGTTTCGGGCCGGGCTGCTCCTCTGGCTGCTGGTCTTCGACTGTCGCCACCTACCGGCTGGTAGTAGCCAGCTGCGGGGCCATGCGCTTATTGTCGTTTGACTGTTGGCGCCGACTGGAATCACCAGCCGGTGTTTGAGGGGCCGGAGGGAGCATCTTTCCTGATGCGTCCACTCGGAGCTCCAACTTCATGGAGGAGTCAGCAGTGGCGTACTTGTCCGCTATGATTAGCAGCTCGTCGAGGGTGGCCGGCTCGTCGCAGAGGAGTCGGTGCTTGAGAAGGGTGCCCTCCCGGCACCCAGCAGTGAAGTATTCTATGGCTTGCACCTCATGCACCCCTTCGCAGGAGTTGCGTAGTTCAGCCCACCGCGTCAAGTAGTCGCGGGTAGATTCAGTCGGGCCTTGGATGCACAGGGAGAGCTAGCGAGGCTTGGGCGGCCGCTTGTAGGTGCTGGTGAAGTTGCGGATGAAAACTTCGATGAAGTCTAGCCAGCTGTTGACGCTGTAGGGCTTGAGGCTGTTCAGCCATGTCCGGGCCGTGCCCTGGAGCATGAGCGGAGCATACTTCACGGCGACGCGCTTGTTGCCGTTCGCTATGCTGACGGCAGTGGAGTAGTCTACCAGCCAATCTTCCGGTTTCACAGAGCCGTTGTACTTGGGGGTGTCCCGAGGGAGCGATAACCCTTTCGGGAAGGGCTCGTCGCGAATGCGGGGGCCGAAACAAGGCGGGCCGATCGCGTCTTCTTCTTCCAACGCCAGGGACCGAGCCAAGCGGTCGATCCGGTTGCGGGCGTCGTTCTCTCCGACTCCTTCGCGGGGGCCCAGCCAGCCTCCGAGAGTCGGATGCTCAACAGGCGGCGGGGAGGCGCGCCTCTCCCTGCGCGGGAGAGGCGGATGACCGTCCCGCCGTTCCACTGCTCCTGGGCGGCCGTCTTGGTCGCGCTCGATGGGGATGCGGCTGCGGCTGCGGCTAGCAACCGGCTCTGGGACTCCTCGGTCACGGGCGCCGGCTGTCGGCGTCCGGGAGGTCGCGCCGTGCTCTCGGTGAGGGGGGAGGTTCCCAGCCTGTATTCCGGGTTCCACCATGCGGCGACAAGCTTCTTGCTGCGCGGCGGCCGCGTCGATGAGCTGCTGGACGCGCTCTGTCATGCAGCGTCGCTCGTCACCCTCCAGGCGGTCCAGCTCGTCTACCGCTGCCTGGGCGGCGTGGAAGTTCTCCATGGGTGTGGCGTAGACCGGGCGGTCGGCCCCCAACATGCTGGCGATGGCGGCGCCGCGCTGCCGGACCGTGCCCACGCGGCTGGGTTCGCCAGCAGCCGGTGTGCCGCAGACGGCGCGGTCGATCTCGCGGTGGTAAGCCTCGGTGAGGCATCTCATGGCCACCAACTTGTTGGCGCTGTCGAGAAGTGCGATACGACAAGCTTCCAGCGTTTCACCGCTCGCACCAGGTGCTACAGGAGCGGACAGGTCCCGCATTGCCGCCTGCAACGGGTCCCGGCCGGCCTGGTCGGAGGTTCCGTCGTGGCTGATGACCAGCACCTCAGTGACGGTGCTGGTGCTGGCGCTGCTGTCTGCAGCGGGAAGCAGGTCATCGAAGATCACCACGTCACCGGGGAAGGCATCAGGAAGCGCGACATCGGCGTCGATGACCAAGTCGACGAGCAGGTCGATGGAGCCAATGGACTCCGGGTCGGAGACCGGCTCGTCGGCGATGTGAAGCTTGCCGAGGAGATCGACGAGGCAGCTCTCGGAGCGAGCTGCGCCCACGTCGAGTGCGGGCTCATCGAAGAGGCGGATCCCGCCGATGAGATCAGCGAGGCTGTTTGTGTTGCAAACAACTTCCACGCCGTGCAGCGTGTCGGCGCAAACACCGTCGGGCGTGTCGGGCTGGCTGCGCTCGCCAGGGAGGAAGAGGGTTCCCCTCCAGAACGTGTTTTCGGATGACGGTGCACCTGGCCCCAAGGTGGGCGCTAAATGTCGGGGATATCGTGCGACATATGCCAGGGGGTGGCTTATCGTGGATAGGGACAAAAGTACGTCACCGGGCTCTAGAAGCGGGAGTGAGCGAGACCGCGTACGCTTGCGAATCTTACCCAGGTTCGGGGCTCTCCTAGGAGATAACACCCCTAGTCCTGCTCTGCGGGGTCTCCGCATGATCACTACCTCAACAGGTAGCTACAAGCTTGCTCCTTGAGCTGTTTGGCTAGAGGAGGAAGAAGGGCAAGGCTAGCTCTACTCCACTCTCTCTGCGTGTGTGTGTGGTGCTGTGGGTGCTCGACGAGGCTTCTACCAAGGTGCCAACTGCCAACCGCTTGCATGGGGTGACCTGGGGGTTTATATTAGCCTACTCCCCAGGGGTACAATGGTAATCTGGCTAGATGCGTGGCCCGGCAGTCAGCGTCACTGGTCGCCGGCTTCTCCGCTGACCGCCGGGGCCCGCTGCGTGGTCGGTCCGCCGACTGTTGTGATCTCAGCCGACAGGTGGGTCCCACCGTCTACGGGCCGCGTTGACTGCTTTATGCTATAGCGTTGCCCCTGATGATGAAGGCCTCATCAGGGGGAGCATGGATATAGTCCCGCCGCCTGGCGGGGGCTCACTGTAACCATACCCCGTCGTATCTGGTTAATGGCGCACAGACTTCAAGGGAGGAGGAGGGCCGCCTGCTAGGAGCCGACCTCCCACTGAGCCGACTGGTCTGGGCTCGCCGCCTTCTGGCTTGTCACAGACAGGTAGGGCCCGCCACATACGGGCCGTAGTGGCCGCCCGTCGTGGGAGCATGGCTTCCTCTGCCATGGGTGATGTCATGAGCGGCATGGAAACAGTCCTGCGTTGGGCGCAGGATGCCTGCTTGGTACGCTGTACTGTAGTCACGATCTGCCCTGAATTCGGGGGTGGAAGGCCTGTACTGTAGCCATGCCCTATCTCATCATGTTTATGTTGGCGCTGACTTTGAGGGCACGAGGGGCCGCCTGCTAGGACTCGGCTTCCCAGGAGGCCGCCTTCTAGGAGTCGGCCCACTTCATGGCCGTCTTGTGGACTCCGCCGTCTCCTGGCAACCGGCTGCTTGGACCAGCCGGCCTCAAGAAGGCAGCCCTTTGTCCTCGATGTTTGAGGGGCGCAGCCTGCCCTGATGTCTTGAAATACCAAAGGGAGCTGATGGGGCTACCCGTGGTATTTACTATGACAAGGTGGACGTGGGAAAGGCGACGATAGTGAAGCCGAAGGAAGAATTTTTCCACAACCGGCCGATCCCCCCGACGTCTTCAAGGTTTCTGTGGCCAGTGTCAAATCGGGCCACGAGAATTTGGCTCCTCTGGTAGCACTAGGGGGAGATGACGTAGAGACCCCGCGGCGGCTTGGCGATTGCAAGAGTTGGGTCCTGTTGTGGCCGAAGAATCTGCTTCGTATGGAGGCGGCTGGGAGCACACCCACGACCAAGCAGCCTCAGCAAGGTATGAACACCAACACCCCACCTACCCAATTAGCGTCGCCCGTCGTGCTGGGTGATAGCGGACGGGGTGAGGAAGAGGCTCCATTAGTGGCTGATGATGTCGCCGCCGTCGAAGAAGCAATGCATGATGCCATTGACAAGGATGACGATGACCCTCTACAGTGTCTCAATACCGGCGCCTATGACGACGGAGGATTGATGGCACAGCAGTATGTGTACTCATGGTTTGAGCGTTATGAGTTGGTGCCTGAATTGCCGGAGGATGAACGTATTATAGGCTCACTTCCAGTAGCAAAGAAGCATAGGAAGAGACCGAGGAAAGGCAAAGCTGCTTCTATGAGCCAGCCGCCTTCGCAACCTCGGGTTGAAGACCGTATACCTATCATAGGTGCGGCGAAATACCATATCCCCGGTGATCCGATCCTACCTAAGGCAGCGGTAGAGGCCATATACGGCGATCTAAGGAGCCTTCATGACGATGTGCTGCGGAGAGAGAAAAGCTTGATCGCCTCGAAAAATCCAGGATACCCACTCTACGTGGTTAACGTGCTGCAGCAAAGGTTGTACATCGACACATTCCCTGCGGAAAAGTTCTTCCTTCGATTCGATTACATCTTCGACATGTTTCACTTGAAAAAGCTGGATTTTACGTTTGTCCGCATTTTGCCTTGTACATGAACTACATCATCAGGATTGAGCAGATACCTTATATCTGTGTCGCTGACCCGTACTTCATGCATGAGGGCTTCTTGGCAGTCTGCCCAAAGCACCGTGAATACACGAGTAACTACGTCGCCGATTTCATGGTCGGCAATAAGGACAAGGAGACGATTCTCGTGCCTTATCATCCCATGTAAGTTATCCGTGGACATACATCCTTCGATTTCAATCATTCATTTGCACGCGTGGAGGCTAATTTGAGGTGTACTTATTTTGCGCAGCGACGGGCGCGCCGTCCTCATCATCCTTTACCCCCGACTCTCCCACGCTCTTTACTTGGACTCGTCGAAGAACATGAAGAAAAAGGATTACACCCACATCAAGTCTGTTCTCGATAGTGCTATCTTAAGCTATGGCCTACGGGGTGGAGAGATCACGCTCAAGGAGACAAGGAACCACGCGCCCGCCTTCGGCCATAAGACCGACTTCTGCTGCATCCAGCAATCGAGTAGTACTCTCAGTGATGGATTCTATGTCCTCCACCACAAGCTGGAGTACAGATGGGATCACCAGAACCTTCACATGTCACCTATATCCGGGATGCCAATATTCTGCAATGGGCAAAGAAACTAGGAGATGTCCCGGATCATCGACTCCGAGCTGAGTTCTATCACATCTAGCGTGAACTTGCCCAAATCATCATGAAGGAGGTCCTTGAAAAAACAGGGTTGTTCTACGAAGAAGGGCAAATGTCACGGGAAGACGTCCGAACACGTGTGGCCGCTCAGCGTCTCGACCTGAAGCCTTTCACTGCGCTCGGGGACTATCTCTCTGATTTGGATGGATGGCACGACATGTTGGAGGGATTGGCGATATATGACAATGTGTCCGTTTAGTCCATACTTTCTCTATGACGAAACTTTGAGTTATGCACGACGAAACTTTGTGATGTAATTAAACCGTCCTCCTCAACTAGTGAAGATCACTCTAGTTAGGGCATTTTGGGTACGATGAACTTTGTTATTTATGCTTATGATATGTTGCTTCTATTTTTGCCAACTCTATCTCTTTCTGTTGCTCAACTATATATGTTGCATATTATCAACTCATGTGACGATGCAGGTACATAGATCATCGATGGCAAAGAAGTGCTACGCCAGGAGTATACGACGAGTGGCCTGAGTGTCAGGCCCAGGTGTACCGATTTCCGAGCGACAGCCAGAGAGGGTTCGATAGCAGATCCGAAGCAGAAAATAGTTAGTTTTGGTTCACGCTATTGCGAGAGAGGGATCCGAACCGGCGCCTCAAGAAGTACTACATTATGTATGATGAGACCTGGCAGTTAACTTGTATCGCTATATCGTGATTATGATGTGATGACATGATTTGTGTTGGATGATATGATGAGACTATTATGTGTATGATATGATGAGCATATTGCATGTTTATGATATGATTAGAATACTGTATAAAACCTGTACAAAAACATCACAAATACGTAGCAAAAAATAGATATGTGAAAATATAGTAGTAGCACTCTTTAGCGCTGGACAGGAAAACGCTACTGCTAAGCCACTTAGCAGTAGCGCCGGTATGGACAGCGCTACTGCTAAGTAGGTATAGCAGCAACGCGGATTAAAACGCGCTACTGCTAAACATTAGCTGTAGCGCTGTATCAGTAGCGCGGTGCCCGCACTACTGATAGCCCTTAGACCCGCGCTACTGCTAGGCTTTTCCCTAGTAGTGTTAGGGATTCCTAGTCCCAAAATAAAAAATTGCAAATAATTAAACAAAACTCCCCCTGGACTGATGTTGGTATGGATGGTAACCGTGGATTCGGCTAGCCATGGAGTGTTTTTGTTGGTGGAGGGGGAGTAAACCTTTACTTTTATCGCTTGGGAACCGCCACTAATATGTTTAGGATGGAAGGTATTGATAACTTTTGGTCGTGAAGTAAATAGGAAGGGTGCATTTACCAAAAATTTCATTTATCTCTGATTTAAGCTTCGAGCTCTGGCACCTCTGCAAATCCCTGCTTCCCTCTGTGAAGGGACCATCTATTTACTTTTATGTTGAGTCATCACCTTCTCAAACAAGCGCCAGATCTGAGAGCACGATTGTCATCCTCATGCATTGTGTATAGTTAATGTTGAATGCATCATGACTGGATCTTTTCTACCATGAATTACAATGTTTAGTTGCTGCTTGAACTTTGGAGGTGCTCTACATTTATGTTTTGAGGTCTCAGAAAGGGCTAGCGAGATATCACTGTTGTCATATTATATCATGGTTGTTTTCACAAAGTGTTGTCACTTCAGATATCTTATTATTGCTCGCAAGCTGCTTATGCTATTGATATGAGCCAATATAATTTTTAAGAGTTATTATTGACATGGTTAGTTATAATCTTTGCTGAAAACCTGGGTTCTACTTAAGCTTATTTATGTAAACAAGAACAAAAGAGTTTGTAAAAGTTTTTCTTTTTCACTTTCAGTTTATCAACTGAATTGCTTGAGGACAAGCAAAGGTTTAAGCTTGGGGGATTTGATACGTCTCCATCGTATCTACTTTTCCTAAAGCTTTTGATCTTGTTTTGGACTTTAATTTGCAAGATTTGAATGAAACTAACCCAGACTGACGCTGTTTTCAGCAGAACTACCATGGTGTTGTTTTTGTGCAGAAATAAAAGTTCTCGGAATGGAACGAAACTTTTTTGGAGAATTTTCATACAATAAAATAAAAATACTGGAGCCAAGAACCACCGGAGGGGGGGGTCCCTGGGGGAGCACAACACACCAGGGCGCGCCCCCCTCCTGGCGCGCCCAGGTGGGTTTGTGCCCACCTGGTGGCCCCGCAGGCCCTACCTCCGACGCAATAAAATCACATTTTCAGAGAAAAAATCAGGGAGGAAGAATTATCATGTTTCACGAGATGGAGCCGATGCCACCTTCTAATCTTCATCGAGAGGCCAGATCTGGAGTCTGTTTAGTGCTCCGGAGAGGGGAATCTTCGATCTTCATCATCACCAACCCTTCTCCATCACCAATTCCATGATGCTCCTCACCGGGAGTGAGTAATTCCTTCGTAGGCACGCTATTCGGTGAGGAGTTGGATGAGATTCATCATGTAATCGAGTTAGTTTTGTTAGGGCTTGATCCCTAGTATCCACTGTGTTCTGAGATTGATGTTGCTATGACTTTGTCATGCTTAATGATTGTCACTTTGGGCCTGGGTGCCATGATTTCAGATCTGAACCGTTTATGTTTTCACCATTACATCTATGTTCTAGATCCGATCTTGCAAGTTATAGTCACCTATTACGTGTTATGATCCGTATACCCCGGAGTGACAGTATTCGGGATACTTTCCGGTGATGACTGTAGTTTGAGGAGTTCATGTATTCACTATGTGTTAATGCTTTGTTCCGGTTCTTTATTAAAAGGAGGCCTTAATATCCCTCAGTTTCCTTATGGACACCGCTGCCACGGGAGGGTAGGACAAAAGATGTCATGCAAGTTCTTTCCATAAGCACGTATGACTATTTACGGAATACATGCCGACATTATATTTATGAACTGGAGCTAGTCTTGTATTGCCCTAGGTTATGACTATTATATGCTGAATATGATCCACCGAATTCACCGATCCAATGCCTACGAATTTTCCGCATAGTTCTAGCTAAGTTACTATTGCTATTGCCACTGTTACACTTGCTACAAAATCATTACTATCACTGTTACCGTTACTGTTACTGTTACCACTGCTATCAAAACTATCATATTACTTTGCTACTGATCATATTGCTGTAGATAATTAATCTCCAGGTGTGGTTGAATTGACAACTCAGCTGCTAATACTTGCAAATATTCTATGGCTCCCCTTGTGTCGAATCTATAAATTTGGGTGGAATACTCTACCCTCGAAAACTGTTGCGATCCCCTATACTTGTGGGTTATCAAGCATGCGTAGTAGTACTTTGGTTCGAGGGCTAATAAACTTTTGCAATAAGTATGTGAGTTCTTTATGACTAATGTGAGTCCATGGATTATACACACTCTCACCTTTCCGCATTTTGGTAGCCTCTTCGGTACCGTACATTTCCCTTAATCACCTTGAGTTGTGGTGCAAACTTCGCCGGTGCATCCAAACCCCATGATATGATACGCTCTTTCACACATAAGCCTCCTTATATTTTCCTCAAAACAGCCACCATACCTACCTATTATGGCATTTCCATAGCCATTCCGAGATATATTGTCATGCAACTTCCACCGTTCCGTTTTATTATGACATATATCATCATTGTCATATTGCCTTTGCATGATCATATAGTTGACATAGTATTTGTGGCTTGGCCACCGTTCATATTTTTTATATATGTCACGCAAGATCATTGCTCATCCCGGTACACCGCCAGAGGCATTCATATAGAGTCATATTTTGTTTTAGTATCGAGTTGTAATTCTTGAGTTGTAAGTAAATAAAAGTCTGATGATCATCATTATTAGAGCATTGTCCCATGTGAGGAAATGATGATGGAGACTATGATACCCCGACAAGTCGGGATGAGACTCCAGACAAAAAAAATAAAAAAAGAGGCCGAAGTGCCCAACAAAAAAAATGAGAGAAAAAGAGAGAGGGACAATGTTACTATCCTTTTCCACACTTGTGTTGAAAGTAGCACCATGTTGTTCATGATAGAGAGTCTCCTATTTTGTCACTTTCATATATTACTATTGGAATTTTTCATTATAGAACTTGGCTTGTATATTCCAATGAAGGGCTTCCTCAAACGCCCTAGGTCTTCGTGAGCAAGCAAGTTGGATTCACACCCACTTAGTTTTCTTTTGAACTTTCATACACTTATAGCTCTAGTGCATCCGTTGCATGGCAATCCCTACTCCTTGCATTGATATCAATTGATGGGCATCTCCATAGCCCACTGATTAGCCTTTTCAATGTGATACTTTCTTCCTTTTTGTCTTCTCCACACAACCTCCAACATCATATTTTATTCCACCCATAGTGATATATCCATGGCTCACGCTCATGTATTGCGTGGGAGTTGAGAAAGCTGAAGCGTGTTAAAATGTATGAACCAATTGCGTGGCTTGTCATCGGGGTTGTGCATCGGAGTTATCCATAGCTTGGCATGGGGTTTGTTCATATTGATTGGATATATCCCTCTACATCATGTCATCTTGCTTAAGGTGTTACTCCGTTCTTGTTAACTTAATACACTAGATGCATGCTGGATAGCAGTCGATGTGTGGAGTTGTAGTAGTAGATGCAGGCAGGAGTCGGTCTAATTGTCACGGACATGATGCCTATATACATGATCATTTCCTTCGATATTGTCATAACTATGCGCTTTTATATCAATTGCTCAACAGTAATTTGCTTACCCACTGTATGCTTTCTTTCAAGAGAGAAGCCTCTAGTGAAAAATATGGCCCCGGGTCAGCAACCTGGCAAAGGACGGTGGTAGCATACCTGGCAAAGGACCTTGACGGGGGACCAGCAACCAAACCAGAGAAGCCGCTCTTCGTGAGATCAAGAAGCGCACTAAGAAGACCAAGGCATGGAACAAGCCACGGGATTCACAGCGGAAGTGACCGACCCCTGCAGAAGCGAGCCGGCATGTCACGGCCTGGCAAGCCCCTCGAGCACGGACTTGCCGCTGAACGCCAGTGCTCCACCTCTATGGTCAGCTGGACGCAGATCAGCGAGGTGTCGAGCCCGCAGGTGATTAGGTGGAGGCAGCCAATGCGTGTCAGCTTGCTGGGGAGGATGATTACCATTATTGACACCCGTCCTAATGGCGTGTCAAGCTAATAATAGGTAGGTGGATAAGTGGTCCATCACCCTTGCCGGGGTTCACCCTCCACTCGACACCTAGCAGTGCATTTAATGCACTTTTGTCCTAACTAGCAGAGTTAGGTATGATAGATCTACATCAGTCTAATCACGATGTAATGACCTTTTTGCCACTTTGGTAACACCTTGAGCTATAAAAGGAGTGCCAAGGAAACCTTTAAAGGGGTTCAAAACCTTGCAACCCACACGCATAGATATCCATGGAGCTGCTCTCTCTAGCGACTTGCCGGGGGAGAGCTCTCACTACTGCAGGATGCTGCTAACACGACACTACGATCAGAGACCCTTTGACGAAACTGTGTGCGATGCATTAATCGCAAATAGTGATGTAAAAAAACCATCAAAAAAGATGTAAAATGTTTGCGATGAAGGATACATCGAACGCGGTTCAGATTTTAGTTGCGTGTGCGATGGGGGGCATACGGTTGATCCATATGAAATGTTTGCGATGAGACAGAACAACCGAAACGGGCAGCCAGATCAAGGTGTGTGCGATATACGACATACAGTTTGCTCTGATGAACCGTTTGCGATGATCAAGTTGAACACAAACGATTCAGCGTAACAAGATGTGTGCGATACCCGGCAAACAGGTCGGTAATCAGAATTGTGAGCGATCATTATAGACAGCCCATACGGTCTTTTTTGTGAATTGTGTGATCGTCAGGGCACACCTTTCAAGAAACCAACCTGTGGGCGATAATGTAGAAGATATCTGTCGAATACGTATTACTAACCGTCTGCGATGAGATTGACAGGATAAACAGAGATAACGAATTAATATGAGCGAGCGGAAATAGAGATATATACAGTCTGCTTAATTTAGTCCTTCTTGTTGTTGTTGTTGTTGTTGGATGGCCCCGCGACATCATCTTGGCGAGGACGCTTCTTGTCACTGACCGTTGGCTTTTCATCGCTGCTGCCGTCGTCATCGTCGTTGTTCTCGTCGTCGTCCTCCTCCTCGTTCGACCATTCCTCGTCATCATCATCGTCGTCCTCTTCTTCGTCATCCGATGGCTCCTCGTCCATCTGGTTGTCATCTGACGACTTCGGAGGCAGCGTCCCTTCCATGATCCGGATATAATCGAGGTCTGGGCTCGACGCCGAACTCATGGAAGATGAGCGGGATGATTCCGATGTTGACCTATCATCGGGCGCTAGATGCTGGCCGAACTGTCGTCCTTGCTGTCGCTCGACATGGCTGTGGTCGTATAAAAACCATGAGAAAGCGAAATTGCACAGTGTGTGCAAGTGTGTAGCGCGGCCTGCCGGCGACGATGAAGATGGTGGACACTTAAGCGGGGTATGCAGAGAATAGGAATGCCAATTGAAGCGCGGGTTGACGTATTATCTAACCGCTGATATAATCAACCGCAATTATTTGTACCCAGTCGCTCCAAATTCCCGAGGTTGCACAGTTCTCAATGTGATAATTAATTACGCACACGCGTTGGAGCGTCCAAATATGAAACAAGCATTTTTTGTAGTACTTCTACTCCTTCGTACCGGCGACTTAGGTGGGGGGAAAACGAGAGAACTTGATGAATATTAACATTGCACTAACTTTAGTACAAAGTTAGTAGTACAAAGTTGAGTCACTTATTTTGGGACGGAGGGAGTATTTGGTAATCAATACCATTGTGTGCAGAGAATTGACCATTGCATGCATGTTATGCTAAGTAGTCTGAAGTCATTGAATGCATACTAGCCGCAGGACTCCGATTGGCTGATTTCTTTTTTCAGGACAAAAACAAGGAACGAGTTTTGGGATTATGCACCGATACCGGTACGAATGGAGTAGGACAGTTGGCAAGCAATACATGGAGCTCTTCTTATCGATGAAGCCATTAATAATCAAACTACAAAGGAAAAGAAAAGAAGACAAAGGAAAATATTTGCACGAATCTTCGCGTAACATCAATGGCATAGGACCTTGATGTGCATTACTTAGAGCACATCTAGATATGCTTAAGCAATACTGTCAAACAAAACCCCTAATCATCATTGCAAACAGCGCATAGGACATGGCTAATGCGACCACCACAACTACACATGCTAGTTCCTTCTTGTCTTTTGCTTTCATCTGTTGCCTGTGATTGATTCTTTCTTGCTTGATCGTACTGATTGTACATTCCAGATCAGCCAGTTTCTTCTTCAGCTTTACGTTATATTCTACGAGCTTGGTGATAACACTCCGAGCCCTGCCATGCCGTTCTTCATCCAGCCAGTTAACAAAGGCACAGGCCTCATATCCCTACCAATGTTAAATATTATTCAGGATGAGCGGTGGCATTAACTCAAGTAAAATGATGAATCCGCCTGAGGGGCAACTGAGAAACCGCCTGCCAATGTCGAATCCCTCGGTGCATACACGTTGAGTGGGAGTGTACGCGTGCACACAACTCAGCTTTTGTTACTTCTCGGTGGCGCAAAACTCGGAGTCGAACTCGTGTTGCGGTAGTCTGGAGTCATGCTCCGGATCCGGTGGCAGATCGCCTTCCTTGGGGGGGGGGGGGGTTCATTCAGGACGGATTCAGCAAGGAGCTACTTTGGACATGCTAAAAAAGATCGGGATAGATTGGAACCTGACGGGACAATTCGGATCCGTAGTACACCTGCCTTCTGATGACCTTAGGCAAGTGCTCGGCGGCGACCGCCATCGTGGCGGCGCTGCCGATAGCGGCGATACGAGCAGGAGCAACCGCGCCGAAACCATCAGCACCACTCGTCCGCATTCCCCCAATGTTAGCGCCACACGAGGGAATTTGTAGGCCATCTAGGGATTTGGGGGAAATGGGGAAACTGTGGGGATAAGCTAACGGTCGGGAACTACTTATGGCACTATATTTTGTATACGGCACACTGTTTATACATGTCGTTTGTGTTAGGTATTATAACTTCACACACAATTTCCACACCCAACCATGTGAGAAGACAACGTAGGTGAGACACGGTTGCCGTGACATAACCATATGTGATGTACTACCATGTACATATAATTGAGTTATAGTGATACCGTGTAAACAGCCGCTCTGCGGATATCCGTGAAAATATAAAACAGCCGCTCTGCAGATAGAGATGGTGGCGGTGGCCTAGGCAGCGGCTACCGGATAAGAGGTCAATCCTCGGTCGGTGGGCGGTGGCGGCATCATAGGAGGTCAATCCTCGGTCTGCGGCAGGAGATAGGAGGAGCTCAACCATCGAGGTCGGCGACGGTGTGATTGGAGCACATCCATTGCGGTCGATGGCGGGATAGTGGAGGTCGAACTTCAGGCGGCAGCTGCACTAAGCGTTGCTCCTCGACCCTGCTGTCTAGGCGTGCCGCCGCATCGCGCTTCTCTGTCTGTTTGGTGGAGGTCGCCGTGCGGCTAATTAATTATTGTATTCTTTCCGTGAGTGGCTTAATTAAGGTATTCAATTCCTATGGGTAGTGTTGTAGTACTCTGCGTGTAAATTGACTGGCCATTAATTTTTGTCATTGCACGTCTGGATAACAATATGGAGCGCCTCAGCAATTATGAAAATAAAACCTTGTGATTTATGCGTGCATCTTTGGGCATGAGTTAATTCGTGTATTAATGTTGTTGTTTTGTTTTTAATTACCATTCGTGTGGTGCAGATGGAACAATCTCAATGGATGAATAATCGGAGAACCGCAGATTTTATCAGTGGCGTGACAGAGTTCATGAATTTGGCTGAAAGTACAAAGAGGAGAATTGGTGATGCGGATTACATCCTGTGTCCATGTACTCATTGTGCCAATACAGAGTCACATGAAGTTGCAAATGTCCAGTGGCACTTAGTTTCTCGGGGATTCATGGATGGATATACACATTGGACCAGACATGGTGAAGAGCAGGTAATGGATGAATATACCCAGGGCTGCGAGATGCCAAACCCCGGTCAGTGTCACATGGATGTTGAATCTAACATCGGGGCAGAGGCGTCAAGCTACCAATGGAACACCGGAAAGCCGAAACACCCACTGGAAGACCAAGACGGCGACGCAGATGCCGACGATCTTGATATGCCAGATTTTGCAGCTATGATTGCAGATTTCAAGGGCCCAAAAAAGGATATGATTGGGTACAAGGATCTGCCAACCATTGATGCGGACTCCAAGAAAGAATTGTATCCAGGTTGCAAAAAGAAATATTCCAAGTTGAGTGCCACCCTGGCGCTTCTCAGATTTAAAGCAGCAAACGGTCTATCAAACAAGGGCTTCACAGAGATGTTAGGTCTTTTCAAAGAAATTCTTCTGGAAGATAATGTGCTCCCCAGAAGCACAAACGAAGCAAAGAAAATAGTTTGCCCATTGGAACTTGAAGTACAGAAGATACACGCTTGTGTGAATGATTGCATATTGTACCGTGGTGAGTACAAAGATTTGCATTCATGTCCCACAAGCAAGCATGCACAATACAAGCATAGGAAAGCAAAGGACAGTTACAAATTGGATGACGAGATCAAGATAGTAATCCCGTTCAAGGTTGTTTGGTATTTGCCTTTAATTCCAAGGTTTAGGCGTTTGTTTGCAAACCCTAGAGAGGCAAAGAGGTTGCGGTGGCATCATGATGAGCGAACTGCGGATAAATATATGAGGCACCCGAAAGATGGGGCTCAGTGGGAACTAATCGACAACAAGTTTGAAGACTTTGCCAAGGATCCTAGAAGTATAAGGCTCGGGGAGTGTACTGACGGGATGAATCCTTTTGGCGATATGAGCACCAATCACAGCACATGGCCGATGCTTCTGTGCATATATAACCTAGCTCCTTGGTTGTGTATGAAGAAAAAATACATTATGATGTCAATGATTATCCAAGGCCCGAAGCAACCTGGAAATGACATTGACATTTACTTTCAGCTACTGGTAGAAGAACTGCTAACAGTGTGGATAGATGCGCCTGCTGTAAAATGTTATGATGCTTACAAAAAGGAGATTTTCGATCTCCATGCGATGCTGGTGCACACCATTCAAGATATGCCAGCATTAGGCAACACATCGGGGCAGAAAACAAAGGGAGATGTAGGGTGTGTCACATGCATGGATAGGACAGCTAGCAGATTTCTTCCCAACTCGCACAAAACCATGTATTTGCGTCATCGTAGGTTCTTACAGAGAAATCACCCATACCGAAAGATGAAAGCTGAATTTGATGGTACGGCAGAGGTAGATGTCGGCCCAAGACCCTATGATGGGGAGGTGGTCCACAACATGGCTAAACAAATTAATGTTGTGCTTGGCAAGAAGCACGCTTTGACGGTGAAACAAACACCAAAGGGTCAAGTGTTTAAGAAGAAATCGGTGCTCTGGAAATTACCTTACTGGGAGATTCTACATGTACGTCACTGCATCGATGCCATGCACATAGCGAAGAACGTATGTGAAAGCATCCTTGGTACTCTGCTCAAGATTAAAGGTAAAACAAAGGATGGTGACGGTGCACGGCTCGATATGCTTGCTGATCAATCAAAACGCAAGAGTGAAGCAGAAGATGATGGCAAATTCATCAAAGCTCGCCAGAGTTACAATTTCAGTACAAAAGAAGCAACACATTTCTTCACCTATTTGTTGTCAGTTAAGACACCCTCTTCCTACTCGGCAAACATCAGAAGTCTCTTGGATGTGAGCTTAGGTAAAATGAAGTTGGGACAAATGAAGTCACATGATTGCCACGTCATGTTGACACAAATCCTCCCGGTGGCCATCAGGAATCTGATGGACAAAGATATAAGAAACACACTCATTGAGCTATGTGATTTCTTCAACCAACTATGTCAGAAAGTTGTAGATCCTAAAGAGTTGGATCATATGCAAGAGGATATTGCAAGAATATTGTCCAACCTAGAGATGTTTTTCCCACCGTCATTCTTTGATGTAATGGTCCATCTCACTGTGCACCTTGTCGACGAGATAAAGTATTGTGGTCCTGTGTTTCTTCGCAACATGTATCCCTTTGAGCGGTTCATGGGAATACTAAAGCGCTATTGTCAGAACCAAAACCATCCAGAGGCAAGCATTCTACAAGGTTATACCGCGGAGGAGTTGGTTGAGTTTTGCACCGAATACATGAAACAAAGACCTATAGGTTTGCCCCTCTCTCGCCACGAGGGAAGGTTGAAAGGTAAGCCGGTCCTTGCTGGCACGCAAATGGCTGCACCCGGAGAATTGGCAGAGAAAGCCCATTTGACGGTACTGCTTAACATCCCATATCTCAGCGCTTATGGCGAAGAACACTTGGCAGAGATACGCCAAATCTTCTTATCAATGGTGCCTTCATCAGATGTGGAGATGAAGGAGCACACTAAGAACTACGCCGAATGGCTGAAGAATCGTTTGGCACAAGGATCCATCGATGACATTGCTATGTGGTTGGCACAAAAGCCATCACCTACGGTGTTGACGTACTAAGCATATGAAATAAATGGATACACGTTCTACACTGAGGAACATGATGAGAAGACCTCATATCAGAATAGCTCTGTTCGAATAGAATGCATGACTATAGATGAAGCTGATAAAAGGGTATACTATGGAACCATCAAAGAGATTTGGGAGCTTAACTATGTGAAAGTTAAGGTGGCATTATCCAGGTGAGCATGGATCCCTCTTGGTCATGTACAGGTTGATGATTATAGGAAGACCTGTGTTAACAGGACAACAATGGCATATCACGCGGACCCGTTCATTCTTGCCAGCGATGCTGCCCAGATTTTCTATGCAGAAGACCCCTTGCATAAGAACTGCCATGTAGTGATGCATGGTAAGAGGACGGTACTGGGTGTCGAGGATGTTGCCGATGAGGACGAGTACGATGAATTTGCTGAGTTGCCAGCCAAGGGATCACGCACCCATCTAACAAAGAAGCGTAAAATCATCAGAAAACCCAAGTTCATTCGGGGTCAACGTAATGATCCCAGTTCCCCCATGTACATGGGAATTAAGCCGTAAGACTAGCCTTTATGCCTACCTACAACTTAATTCATTCAATTTAGAACTGTCGCGTGTACTGAATTTGTGAGTTATGCTCGGTTTTCTGTTGATGTAAGAACCATTAATATGTTGACCTCGATATGCTGTCAGCTCAGGCAATGAATATGAAATGTTTATTATTATTATTATTATTATTATTATTATTATTATTATTATTATTATTATATCAAAGAGGTAGCACACTCAATTGATCTCACTCCAGTATGTGTGAACAAAAGATATGCAATCTGGTTTGCGAATAGCACACGGTTCGTTCATGGAAGCCGTGTGCCGACCAAACCCTGCGCGCGATCTGAGTCGTGCTTTCTGATTGGCCAGAACCCAAACCCCACGGATCGTACGTCTGCACCGTTGGATGCTCCGAGATTGAACAGCAATCCTCATCCCTTTCGGCAGCAAATGCAGTTCCAGTTGTCATTTTATTTTTATGCACAAAATGCACGTTAAACTCAAAAAATGTCTTAAATATAGCTAACGATACCTGAAATGCGCCAGAAAATCAAACCCGTGGTATAATGGTGATTGCATACCATGGAAATTTTTATGAGGCCAAACGATGAAGTCACCGGCCACTGGAGTTTGAATTGACATGTGTCCTTTTGGAAACAATGATCCTTCATGTGAGATGCTCCGGTTTGGAAGGAGCGATCATCAAAACTTGTGCCAAACTTTACCAAATTTTTTCCATGGGGTTGTGAGAGCACGCCACGGGCACACATCGATTTTGATGATGTCCGGACTCCATCTGAATTTCCTGTAATTAAAATACCAACTTGGCCTACGCCAGTGGCCGCATCTCGCGGCCGAAATGTTTGAAACATCTCCCCGCTTCTCGGACGAATGGATGAAAACTCGCAAAGCGAGGCACAAATGATTTGTACACCTTCTTTGCTAAGGCTGGCCATAGTGGGCGTATCATAGCCGGTATCATCCACTCGGGAATAGCAAATATGATGATGTGGCAATGAATTAAAGAGGGGAGAGTGGGTTAGAGTAACATAGGTAGATACCGTAACATAATAAATGCTATACTACTTTGTGTCATGCATGGCCATAAATACGGTCATCTATGATACTACTCTATGATACTATGCACTATGAAGGTAGAATCATATGCATGATACTAGTGTATGATACTCCCCACTATAAGGCTGGCCATAGTGGTGGCACCATAGCCGGTATCATGCACTCGGAAATAGGAAGTATGCTGATGTGGCAAAGAATTAAAGAAGATAGAGAGGGTTAGAGTAACATATAGGTAGATACCGTATCATGTTAAATGCGATGCTAATTTGTGTAATGCATGGCAATAAATATGATCATCTATGATACTACTCTATTATACTATATATGCACTATAATTAAAGGTAGTATCATACACTAGTATCATATGCATGATACTAGTATATGATACTCTCCACTATGAGTAGACTAAGTAGCCTAACTAAAACACCCACATGTAGTTCTACTAGGGTTTTGACTTTATATGCACTAAATGAAAGGTAAGTGCAAAAAATGACTCAAATATAGCAAACGAGATCTCAAATGCACCAGAAAATCAAACCATAGGATACAATCGTGATTTCTTACCATGGAAAAAAATTGGAGGCGAAACGGTGAACTCATGTTTTCATTCAAACGAAAATATGTTGTTAGTTCTTGTAAATGTTTTCACATAGCACACGGTTCACTCACGAAAACCGTGTGCCTACTAAACCGTGGCCGATGCCCCCCTGCCACGCTCGCAATCTGAGTCGTGCGTTCTGATTAGCCAGAACCCAAACCCCACGAATCGTATGTCTACACCGTTGGATTGTCCTTGATCGAACGGCAATCCTCATCCCTTTTGAAAGCACATGCAGTTCCGGTTGTGATTTTATTTATATCCACAAATTGCACATTAAATTCAAAAAAAGTCTTAGATATAGCAAATGATACCTGAAATGCGTTAGAAAATCAAACCCGTGGTATAATGGTGATTGCGTACCGTGGAAATTTTTATGAGACCAAACGATGAAGTCACCAGCCACTGGAGTTTGAATTGACACGTCTCCTTTTGGAAACTTTGATCCTTCATGTGAGATGCTTCGGTTTGGAAGGAGCAATCATCAAAACTTGTGCCAAACTTTACCACATTTTTTCCACAGGGTCGTGAGAGCACGCCACGGGCACACGCCGATTTTGATGATGTCTGGACTCCATCTGAATTCCCTGTAATTAAAATACCAACTAGGCCTATGCCGGTGGCCGCACCTCGCGGCCGAAATGTTTGAAACTTCTCCCCATGTCTCGAACAATGGATGAAAACTCACAAAGCGACACACAAAAGATTTGTACACCTTCTTTGCTAACTAACACCCAGATGTAGTTGTAGAATGGTTTTGATTTTATATGCACTAAATGCAAGGTAAGTGCAAAAAAATGACTTAAAATATAGTAGACGAGACCTGAAATGGGACAGAAAATCAAACCTAGGGTATATACGTGATTGTTTACTGTGAAAAAATTTCGAGGCGGAACGATGTAGTCACCGACGATTGGAGTCCGAAGTGTCGCGTCTCCTTTTGGAAACTATGATCCTTCTTGTGAGATGCAACGATTTGGAAGGTGTGAGCATGAAAACTTGTGCCAAACTTTACCAAAAATTTTCCATGTGAAGCTAAGAGCACGCCACGGTGACACACCGATTTTCGTTATTTCCGGACTCTATATGCATTTCCTGTAATTAAAATAACAACAAGGCCTATGCCTCTGGCCGCACCCTACGGCCGAACTGTTTGAATTTTTTTCCCGTTTCTCAAACAATGAATGAAAACTTCCAAAGTGACACACAAATGATCGTGCTAGATAGCACCCACCTGTAGTTGCGACTATAGCAAACGACTCAAATATAGCAAACGATACCTCAAATGCACCAAAAAATTGAACCATAGGGTACAATGGTGATTTGTTACCGTGGAAAACAATTTGTAGGTGAAACGATGAACTCTTGTTTTCATTCAAACGAAAATATGCTGCTAGTTCATGTAAATGTTTTCAAATAGCACACGGTTCACTCACGAAAGCCGTGTGCTTACCAAACCGTGGCCGATGCACCCCCCTTGCTGCGCGCGCGATCTGAGTCATGCGTTTTGATTGGCCAGAACCCAAACCCCACAGATCAGACGTCTGCACCGTTGGATGCTCCTAGATTGAATGGCAATCCTCATCCCTTTCGACAGCAAATGCAGTCCGGCTAGGATTTGATTTATATGCCAAAATGCACGGTAAATGCCAAAAAATGTCTTAAATATAGCACACGAGACCTGAAATGCCCCAGCAAATCAAACCTGTGGTATGATGGTAATCGCTTAATGTGGGAAAAAATTAGAAGCGAAATGATGAACTCACTGTCGGTGTCAAAACAGGCAGACCTCGGGGTAGGGGGTCCCGAGCTGTGGATCTAGGATCAATGGATAATAGGGGACAACGAACACAGTGTTTACCCAGGTTCGGGCCCTCTCGAAGAGGTAAAACCCTACGTCCTGCTTGATTGTATTGAATATATGATGGAGTTTACAGAGTAGATCTACCTCGAGATCGGCATGAGCTAAACCCTAGGCTATGAGGTGATGAATATAGCTCTAACCCTAATGACTACAACCCTCGGTTTATATAGACACCGATAGGGTTAGGGTTACCGAAGATAGATTACAACAAGAGAGAAAAGGATCTCGTCCACCCTTAACTTGGAGGGCACACCACGGCTTCACAGGTCTCCGGTCACCACACGGCTCCACCAGTCCGGCCCACGTACAATGGGTCGTCGCCCCGAGGACCCCTGAGTCCATGACTCCCTCAGTAGCCCCCGAACTTGCCTCCAACGCCAAAGCTTGTATCCGGCATCTGCTAATCTGACCAGTATTTGGCTTGCGAGGCGAGTTCTTCAATGTTCGGGACCAGGTGATGTCTGGAATCTGATGTGGCAATTTTACTTAACACCGAAGGAAAAAAAAACGTCGCTCAAGCGCGAATAGTGCCTTTTTCTGACAACTTCTTATCTCTCAACGAAGAGTCGCTTCCAGCCATAACGCCAAGCGGTTACTGTTTCTTGAAGCGCAGTTCAAGACTGACGCCACGTTCGACACATCCTCTCAAGGTGGAAATCTTGTCCTGCTTTTCAGGGGATATGGTTAATGATATCGATTCCCCTCCCCGCTCATAATGTTGCGGAGATATCAGGAAGTGGAGAGGCCAGCGACGTACAAAAAGGATTCCCTGGCCTGTCAACAACCTATAACGGGGGTGGGTCGCTACAGTTCGCACCTCACGCTTACTCAGATCCTCAGAGCTCCAGCGCCCTTTCTCTCTGCTCTTACAACGAATCCAACTCCACCTCCCTCAGCCATGGCTGGATCTGGTGCCAATGGGAAGTGGGAGGCCTCCTCCGTAACCAATGAGGATATTCTGAAGCTGAAGGAGGCCGGATACTTGCCAGCTAATGTCGCTCAGCGGGCCATTGAAGAGGGCCAGGTCATCCCAACGCTCGGTCCTGGCGAAAGAGTAGTATTTCTCCCCCATTTTCTCAGGGGGCTCGGGTTTCCCCTGCATCCCTTTGTGCGGGGGCTGATGTTTTTCTACGGGCTGGATCTTCACGATCTATCCCCCAATTCCCTTCTCCACATCTCATCCTTCATCTTATTCTGTGAGGCCTTCCTCCGCGTCCAGCCACACTTCGGCCTCTGGCTGAAGGTGTTCAATGTCAAGCCCAAAGTGGTCGGCGGCGAACATGCGGACTGCAGCGGGGCTATGATCAGCAAGCTGACGCGGGTCCAGTGGCCGGAGGGCCAATTCAACGACACCGTCAGGATGTGGCAAAACGAGTGGTTGTACATCACCGAACCAAAGGGAGCCGGCTGGGTAGCAATCCTCGCATTCTGATCCGGACCCCCGACCAGGCTAACCTCGTGGGTCGAGAAGAGCCCGGACTGGGGGTCGCCTAATGATTTAAAGGCGCTACAGAAGCACAATGGCAGTGTGATGGAGACCGGCGCGAAGCTGGTCGATGTGATCCAAGTCATGCTCAATCGCCGGTTCCTCCCCTGTCAAGAGAGGGCCAAGCCCATGTGGGCACACAACCCCGAAGCCCCGGCCACCGTGCGGTGCCTCTTCAACACGACCCACAAGAAGGTGTGGGGGCTGCTATTCAGGCCGCAAAAGGAGTGGCCATAAGAGGAAGGAGACATTGGCCTTGACGCTGAGCATCCTCCAAAAAAGGTGAGCGATACTTTGTTCAAGCATGAGTCTAAACATTTATTTTGCATGACTTAATCCGAACCCCTTTACATGGATTTTTCAGGGCTGGCTCACCAAGGCCGAGAAGATCAGCGGCCCAGTGCCGCTGCCAGAGGGCCCCCGATCTAAACAGCTAGAGCAGCTGCTAGTCGTCGCGCCATACAAGGCGCCCGACAAGAAGGGCAAGAAGAAGGAGATATCAGAGGCTAGGGAGGGCCTCCGCCACAGGGCGGGCGACCGCCCCCGATATGCGGTGGCATTATCCGTTCAGGATGGGGATGATGACAAGGGCGAGGAGAAGAGTGCCTCCTCGCACTCTAAGAAGAGTGTGGCGTCTGAGGACGTCGAGGAGGTTCATCCTCCCCAAGCTCTCAAGAGGCAGTGCCGGTCTTAGCTGGTACTGCCTGATAGCTCGATGAAGAGTCTGAAGCGTCCGAGCCGATCCCTCCAAAGGGACCCAGGGTCAAGTCCCCCGCGACTAGGTACATGTTGTGGCTTTTTTAGTTATCATATTTTCAGTCATTTGCTTTGGTTTGAAGGCTAAACCCTTCCGAGCTACAGCCCCCGAGCGAACGCCCCACCGAGCAGACCTCGGAGGGGACGTCTCCGCCCACCGAACTGGCGGACAGTGGGTCTATGGTGGATTTCGTGCCTCCTCCGATCCCCGAAGAGGTTGAGGAGGTGTGGTCCCAAAGGACTCCTCTCCCTCCGAACACAGAGGGGGAGGCGGACGCCATAATGGCCGAGGTTAATACCTCGGCCGCTGGAGATTAGGAGGAGTCCGGACCATCCAGACCCCCGCAGTCGACCGCTCCCGAGCCCCCAAGGCCTTCGACGGGACAGGCTCCTCACAGAGAGGAGGGGGCTGGGGAGCAAACGCCAGCACCGAACACCTCCACATGAGCGGCAGCTGGCTGGCCGGAGGTTCTAGGGTAGCTGGTGAGCGGCTCCGTCATCGTTGACGGGCATCGCACTTTGATGAGTGCGGTTATGCAGGGTGTTCGGTCCGTCCAATCCGGGCTGAACAACGCTGTCCAAGGCCTTCTAACAGTCTTTGAGGTAAGTCAAGTAATGTTCTTTCCTCATAACGCGGTAATGATTATTAGTTTTAGGTAGGCCGCACATATAGCTGCTACTTCTTGAGCTTGCGTTGGTTTTTCCCTTGAAGAGGAAAGGGTGAAGCAGCAAAGTAGATATAAGTATTTCCCTCAGTTTGAGAACCAAGGTATCAAACTAGTAGGAGACAACGCACAAATCACCGAATACCTGCACAAACAATCAAACAACTTGGACCCAACGCGATAAAGGGGCTGTCAATCACTTCACGGTTATTTGCAAAAGTGAGATCTGATAGAGATAGATAAACGATAAAGTAAATATTTTTGGTATTTTTGTTTTATAGATCGGAAAGTAAAAGATTGCAAAATAGTAGATCGGAAACTTGTATGATGAAAAGTAGAAGATTATATGATGGAAAATAGACCCGGGGGCCATAGGTTTCACTAGAGGCTTCTCTCAAGATAGAAAATAATACGGTGGGTGAACAAATTACTGCCGAGCAATTGATAGAAAAACGCAAAGTTATGACGATATCTATGGCAATGATCATGAATATAGGCATCACGTCTGTGTCAAGTAGACCGAAACAATTCTGCATCTACTACTATTACTCCACACATCAACCACTGTCGAGCATGCATCTAGAGTATTAAGTTCATAAAGAACGAAGTAATGCATTAAGTAAGATGACATGATGTAGAGGAATTAACTCAAGCAATATGATGAAAACCCTATCTTTTTATCCTCGATGGCAACAATACAATACGTGCCTTGATGCCCCTACTGTCACTGGGAAAGGACACCGCAAGATTGAACCCAAAGCTAAGCACTTCTCCCATTGCAAGAAAAACCAATCTAGTTGGCCAAACCAAACCGATAGTTCGAAGAGAATTACAAAGATATGAAATCATGCATATAAGAAATCAGAGAAGATTCAAATAATATTCATAGATGAGCTGATCATAAATCCACAATTCATCGGATCTCGGCAAACACACCGCAAAAAAGTATTACATCGAATAGATCTGCAAGAACATCGAGGAGAACATTGTATTGAGAATCAAAGAGAGACAAGAAGCCATCTAGCTACTAGCTATGGACCCGTAGGACTGTGGTAAACTACTCATGCTTCATCGAAAGGGCAATGGTGTTGATGTAGAAGCCCTCCGTGATCGAATCCCCCTCCGGCAGGGTGCCGAAAAAGGTCCCCAGATGGGATCTCACGGGTACAGAAGGTTGCGGCGTAGGAAAAGTCTTTTCGTGGATGCCTCTGTTGGTTTGGGGATATATGAGTATATATAGGTGAAAGAATTAGGTCAGGAGGTGCACGACGGGCCCACAAGGATGGGGGGCGCGCCCTACCCCCTGGGCGCGCCCTCCTTCCTTGTGGCCGCCTCGTGGCTCCTCCGACTTCATCTCCAAGTCTCCTGGTTTCATTCTGGTCCAAGAAAAATCATCGTGAAAGTTTATTCCGTTTGAACTCCGTTTGGTATTCCTTTTCTACGAAACTCAAAAACAAGGAAAAAGCAAAAACTGGCACTGGGCTCTAGGTTAATAGGTTAGTCCCAAAAATAATATAAAATAGCACATTAATGCATATAAAACATCCAAAACAGATAATATAATAGCATGGAACAATAAAAAATTATATATACGTTGGAGACATATCAAGCATCCCCAAGCTTAATTCCTGCTCGTCCTCGAGTAGGTAAATGATAAAAACAGAAATTTTGATGTGGAATGCTACCTAACATATTTATCCATGTAATTTTCTTTATTGTGGCATGAATGTTCAGATCCATAAGATTTAAAACAAAAGTTTAATATTGACATAAAAACAATAATACTTTAAGCATACTAACAAGGCAATTATGTCTTCTCAAAATAACATGGCCAAAGAAAGCTTATCCCTACAAAATCATATAGTCTGGCTACACTCCATCTTCATCACCCAAAATACTCAAATCATGCACAACCCCGATGACAAGCCAAGCAATTGTTTCATACTTTTGACGTTCTCAAACATTTTCTACTTTCACGCAATACATGAGCGTGAGCCATGGACATAGCACTATAGGTGGAATAGAAGGTGGTTGTGGAGAAGAAAAAAAGAGGGAGATAGTCTCACATCAACTAGGCGTATCAACGGGCTATGGACATGCCCATCAATAGATATCAATGTGAGTGAGTATGGATTGCCATGCAACGGATGCACTAGAGCTATAAGTGTATGAAAGCTCAAAAATAAAACTAAGTGGGTGTGCATCCAACTTGCTTGCTCATGAAGACCTAGGTCAATTTGAAGAAGCCCATCGTTGAATATACAAGCCAAGTTCTATAATGAAAAATTCCCACTAGTATATGAAAGTGACAACATAGGAGACTCTATCATGAAGATCATGGTGCTACTTTGAAGCACAAGTATGGAAAAAGGATAGTAACATTGCCCCTTCTCTCTTTTTCTCTCATTTTTTTTCTTTTTTTTCTTGTCGGAGGGATTGACCACGGGTAGCCTCATCCACACCCCTTAGCATTTCAAGACATCGGGGCTGGCAAAGCCCCTCACACCTTCCAAACACCCGGTCGGCTCCTCGGGCTGGCTGGGCCCAAGCAGCCGGCTCCCAGAAGACGGAGCACTCTTAGGAGGCGGCTTCGGGGAAGGCCGGCTCCTGGCAGACGGACCCTCCTCCCCTCGGAGTCTGCATTCAACCACTACGACGAGACGGAGCGTGGCTATAGGGCCACCCTCACCCCCAAATCCCAGGGGAGGCATGGCTACAATGCGAGCTAACCAAGCGGTCACCTACCTGCCATGCGCAGGACTGTAGCCATGCGACCCTCAGCATGGCCCTCGTCAGCAAGGGCCCTGCCACAGCAAAAGGCAATTAGTATGGCCCGCAGGTGGCGGGCCATACCTGTTCGTGAGCTCCCAGAGCACGGTGCATTCCTGGAAGGCGGCTTCGGGGGCGGACCGGCCCCCAGCAGGCGGCCTTTCCGCTCCCCTCGAAGTCTGCGCTCAACAGCTCCGACGGGATGGAGCATGGCTACAGCGTGCGCTGACCAAGCGGCCACCAACCCATCAGACGGTTAGACTGTAGCCATACGACTCCTGACTTGGCCTCCGTCATCAAGTATGATGCTATAGCAAAAGGCAATCAGCATGGCCCGCAGGCGGCGGGCCCTACCTGTCGGTCGGATTCTCGGCAGCCGGCGGGGCCCTCCGGCGGTGGGCCCCAGCAGCCGGCGGAGAACCCGACGACCCTAGACACTGACGTCCGGGTCCTACACCTGGCCATGTTACCATTCTACCCCTGGGGGGCAGGCCTATATAAGCCCCCCAGGAACACCCATGGAAAGGGTTGAACACACACGCCACTCACACACCATAGCTAGGGAGAGCAAGGTAGCAGCTCTGCCCTTCTTCCTCCTCTAGCAACGTAGCTCAAGGAGCAACCTTGTAGCCACCATTCGATCATAGTCATCATGCGGAGACCCCGCAAAGTAGGACTAGGGGTGTTATCTCCCCGGAGAGCCCCGAACCTGGGTACGTCTCATGTGCGATCGAGCTCGTGCTCACTCCCGCTTCCAGGGCCCGACGACGTCCTTTTGGCTCCACCCATGATAAGCCACCCCCTGGCATCTGTCGCGAGAATACCCCGACAGTTGGCGCCCACCATGGGGCCTAACGCAGCATTGGCCGGAGACACGTTCTGGACGGGAACCCTCTTCCTCTCCGGCGAGCACGTCGCGGCCGGCCTGATCAGCCAGCCCGGCGCGCCCACTTGCGCTTGCACCAGCGCACCGCCCAACATGGGGGCATCCTGCCCCGCGAGCTGCCTTGTCAACCTCTTCGGCAAGGCCAGCCTCTCCGACGAGCCCGCCTCCAACGCCGAGGCCCTCCGCTCCATCGACCCCCTCTCTGAGCTTTTCGAGAAGCTCACCATCTCCGATGCAGCCTCCACCGACGGGTTCCCCGCTGACGTGGTGTTCATTGACGATCCGCTCCCTCCTGTCGCCAGGGACGCTGATGCCGGCATCGTCGCGGAGGTGCTGGTCATCGGCCATAGTGGGGACTCCGATGGGGTCGCCCAGGACCCGTTACGAGCGGCCATGCTGGGCCTGGCCACTCCCGTTGCTGCCAACGCCGATGGGGCGACACTAGAGGCATTTCGTGTCACGCTCCTTGACAGCGCCAACAAGATGGCGGCCATAAAGCGCCGCGCGGAGGCCAACCAGTGCGAGATCGACCGCATCGCAGGCAGCACAACGGCTGCTGGCAAGCCTAGCCGGGCCGGCACCGTTCAGCAACGCGGCGCGGTCATAGCTAGCATGCTGGGGGTCAGACGCCCGATCTACACCACCCCCGCGCAGAACCTGCGCGCCGCCCAGGTGGCGGCAAAAGAATTGGAGCACCTAGAGGGCGACGAGCGGCGCAGCCAGATGGTGGGCCTCTAGGAGACCGGCGCGAAGCTGGTCGATGTGATCCAAGTCATGCTCAATCGCCGGTTCCTCCCCTGTCAAGAGAGGGCCAAGCCCATGTGGGCACACAACCCCGAAGCCCCGGCCACCATGCGGTGCCTCTTCGACACGACCCACAAGAAGGTGTGGGGGCTGCTATTCAGGCCGCAAAAGGAGTGGCCATCAGAGGAAGGAGGCATTGGCCTTGACGCTGAGCATCCTCCAAAAAAGGTGAGCGATACTTTGTTCAAGCATGAGTCTAAACATTTATTTTGCATGACTTAATCCGAACCCCTTTACATGGGTTTTTCAGGGCTGGCTCACCAAGGCCGAGAAGATCAGCGGCCCAGTGCCGCTGCCAGAGGGCCCCCGATCTGAACAGCTAGAGCAGCTGCTAGTCGTCGCGCCATACAAGGCGCCCGACAAGAAGGGCAAGAAGAAGGAGATATCAGAGGCTAGGGAGGGCCTCCGCCACAGGGCGGGCGACCGCCCCCGATATGCGGTGGCATTATCCGTTCAGGATGGGGATGATGACAAGGGCGAGGAGAAGAGTGCCTCCTCGCACTCTAAGAAGAGTGTGGCGTCTGAGGACGTCGAGGAGGTTCATCCTCCCCAAGCTCTCAAGAGGCGGTGCCGGTCTTAGCTGGTACTGCCTGATAGCTCGATGAAGAGTCTGAAGCGTCCGAGCCGATCCCTCCAAAGGGACCCAGGGTCAAGTCCCCCGCGACTAGGTACATGTTATGGCTTTTTTAGTTATCATATTTTCAGTCATTTGCTTTGGTTTGAAGGCTAAACCCTTCCGAGCTACAGCCCCCGAGCGAACGCCCCACCGAGCAGACCTCGGAGGGGACGTCTCCGCCCACCGAACTGGCGGACAGTGGGTCTATGGTGGATTTCGTGCCTCCTCCGATCCCCGAAGAGGTTGAGGTGGTGTGGTCCCAAAGGACTCCTCTCCCTCCGAACACAGAAGGGGAGGCGGACGCCATAATGGCCGAGGTTAATACCTCGGCCGCTGGAGATCAGGAGAAGGAGTCCGGACCATCCAGACCCCCGTAGTCGACCGCTCCCGAGCCCCCAAGGCCTTCGACGGCACAGGCTCCTCACAGAGAGGAGGGGGCTGGGGAGCAAACGCCAGCACCGAACACCTCCACATGAGCGGCAGCTGGCTGGCCGGAGGTTCTAGGGTAGCTGGTGAGCGGCTCCGTCATCGTTGACGGGCATCGCACTTTGATGAGTGCGGTTATGCAGGGTGTTCGGTCGGTCCAATCCGGGCTGAACAACGCTGTCCAAGGCCTTCTAACAGGCTTTGAGGTAAGTCAAGTAATGTTCTTTCCTCATAACGCGGTAATGATTATTAGTTTTAGGTAGGCCGCACATATAGCTGCTACTTCTTGAGCTTGCGTTGGTTTTTCCCTTGAAGAGGAAAGGGTGAAGCAGCAAAGTAGATATAAGTATTTCCCTCAGTTTGAGAACCAAGGTATCAAACTAGTAGGAGACAACGCACAAATCACCGAATACCTGCACAAACAATCAAACAACTTGGACCCAACGCGATAAAGGGGCTGTCAATCACTTCACGGTTATTTGCAAAAGTGAGATCTGATAGAGATAGATAAACGATAAAGTAAATATTTTTGGTATTTTTGTTTTATAGATCGGAAAGTAAAAGATTGCAAAATAGTAGATCGGAAACTTGTATGATGAAAAGTAGAAGATTATATGATGGAAAATAGACCCGGGGGCCATAGGTTTCACTAGAGGCTTCTCTCAAGATAGAAAATAATACGGTGGGTGAACAAATTACTGCCGAGCAATTGATAGAAAAACGCAAAGTTATGACGATATCTATGGCAATGATCATGAATATAGGCATCACGTCTGTGTCAAGTAGACCGAAACGATTCTGCATCTACTACTATTACTCCACACATCAACCGCTGTCGAGCATGCATCTAGAGTATTAAGTTCATAAAGAACGAAGTAATGCATTAAGTAAGATGACATGATGTAGAGGAATTAACTCAAGCAATATGATGAAAACCCTATCTTTTTATCCTCGATGGCAACAATACAATACGTGCCTTGATGCCCCTACTGTCACTGGGAAAGGACACCGCAAGATTGAACCCAAAGCTAAGCACTTCTCCCATTGCAAGAAAAACCAATCTAGTTGGCCAAACCAAACCGATAGTTCGAAGAGAATTACGAAGATATGAAATCATGCATATAAGAATTCAGAGAAGATTCAAATAATATTCATAGATGAGCTGATCATAAATCCACAATTCATCGGATCTCGGCAAACACACCGCAAAAAAGTATTACATCGAATAGATCTGCAAGAACATCGAGGAGAACATTGTATTGAGAATCAAAGAGAGACAAGAAGCCATCTAGCTACTAGCTATGGACCCGTAGGACTGTGGTAAACTACTCATGCTTCATCGAAAGGGCAATGGTGTTGATGTAGAAGCCCTCCGTGATCGAATCCCCCTCCGGCAGGGTGCCGAAAAAGGTCCCCAGATGGGATCTCACGGGTACAGAAGGTTGCGGCGTAGGAAAAGTCTTTTCGTGGATGCCTCTGTTGGTTTGGGGATATATGAGTATATATAGGTGAAAGAATTAGGTCAGGAGGTGCACGACGGGCCCACTAGGATGGGGGGCGCGCCCTACCCCCTGGGCGCGCCCTCCTTCCTTGTGGCCGCCTCGTGGCTCCTCCGACTTCATCTCCAAGTGTCCTGGTTTCATTCTGGTCCAAGAAAAATCATCGTGAAAGTTTTATTCCGTTTGAACTCCGTTTGGTATTCCTTTTCTGCGAAACTCAAAAACAAGGAAAAAGCAAAAACTGGCACTGGGCTCTAGGTTAATAGGTTAGTCCCAAAAATAATATAAAATAGCACATTAATGCATATAAAACATCCAAAACAGATAATATAATAGCATGGAACAATAAAAAATTATATATACGTTGGAGACGTATCAAGCATCCCCAAGCTTAATTCCTGCTCGTCCTCGAGTAGGTAAATGATAAAAACAGAAATTTTGATGTGGAATGCTACCTAACATATTTATCCATGTAATTTTGTTTATTGTGGCATGAATGTTCAGATCCATAAGATTTAAAACAAAAGTTTAATATTGACATAAAAACAATAATACTTTAAGCATACTAACAAGGCAATTATGTCCTCTCAAAATAACATGGCCAAAGAAAGCTTATCCCTACAAAATCATATAGTCTGGCTACGCTCCATCTTCATCACCCAAAATACTCAAATCATGCACAACCCCGATGACAAGCCAAGCAATTGTTTCATACTTTTGACGTTCTCAAACATTTTCAACTTTCACGCAATACATGAGCGTGAGCCATGGACATAGCACTATAGGTGGAATAGAAGGTGGTTGTGGAGAAGAAAAAAAGAGGGAGATAGTCTCACATCAACTAGGCGTATCAACGGGCTATGGACATGCCCATCAATAGATATCAATGTGAGTGAGTATGGATTGCCATGCAACGGATGCACTAGAGCTATAAGTGTATGAAAGCTCAAAAATAAAACTAAGTGGGTGTGCATCCAACTTGCTTGCTCATGAAGACCTAGGTCAATTTGAAGAAGCCCATCGTTGAATATACAAGCCAAGTTCTATAATGAAAAATTCCCACTAGTATATGAAAGTGACAACATAGGAGACTCTATCATGAAGATCATGGTGCTACTTTGAAGCACAAGTATGGAAAAAGGAGAGTAACATTGCCCCTTCTCTCTTTTTCTCTCATTTTTTTTCTTTTTTTTCTTGTCGGAGGGATTGACCACGGGTAGCCTCATCCACACCCCTTAGCATTTCAAGACATCGGGGCTGGCAAAGCCCCTCACACCTTCCAAACACCCGGTCGGCTCCTCGGGCTGGCTGGGCCCAAGCAGCCGGCTCCCAGAAGACGGAGCACTCTTAGGAGGCGGCTTCGGGGAAGGCCGGCTCCTGGCAGACGGACCCTCCTCCCCTCGGAATCTGCATTCAACCACTATGATGAGACGGAGCGTGGCTATAGGGCCACCCTCACCCCCAAATCCCAGGGGAGGCATGGCTACAATGCGAGCTGACCAAGCGGTCACCTACCTGCCATGCGCAGGACTGTAGCCATGCGACCCTCAGCATGGCCCTCGTCAGCAAGGGCCCTGCCACAGCAAAAGGCAATTAGTACGGCCCGCAGGCGGCGGGCCATACCTGTTCGTGAGCTCCCAGAGCACGGTGCATTCCTGGAAGGCGGCTTCGGGGGCGGACCGGCCCCCAGCAGGCGGCCTTTCCGCTCCCCTCGAAGTCTGCGCTCAACAGCTCCGACTGGATGGAGCATGGCTACAGCGTGCGCTGACCAAGCGGCCACCAACCCGTCAGACGGTTAGACTGTAGCCATACGACTCCTGACGCGGCCTCCGTCATCAAGTATGACGCTATAGCAAAAGGCAATCAGCATGGCCCGCAGGCGGCGGGCCCTACCTGTCGGTCGGATTCTCGGCAGCCGGCGGGGCCCTCCGGCGGTGGGCCCCAGCAGCCGGCGGAGAACCCGACGACCCTAGACACTGACGTCCGGGTCCTACACCTGGCCGTGTTACCATTCTACCCCTGGGGGGCAGGCCTATATAAGCCCCCCAGGAACACCCATGGAAAGGGTTGAACACACACGCCACTCACACACCATAGCTAGGGAGAGCAAGGTAGCAGCTCTGCCCTTCTTCCTCCTCTAGCAACGTAGCTCAAGGAGCAACCTTGTAGCCACCATTCGATCATAGTCATCATGCGGAGACCCCGCAAAGTAGGACTAGAGGTGTTATCTCCCCGGAGAGCCCCGAACCTGGGTACGTCTCATGTGCGATCGAGCTCGTGCTCACTCCCGCTTCCAGGGCCCAACGACGTCCTTTTGGCTCCACCCATGATAATCCACCCCCTGGCATCTATCGCGAGAATACCCCGACAGTTGGCGCCCACCATGGGGCCTAACGCAGCATTGGCCGGAGACACGTTCTGGACGGGAACCCTCTTCCTCTCCGGCGAGCACGTCGCGGCCGGCCTGATCAGCCAGCCCGGCGCACCCACTTGCGCTTGCACCAGCGCACCGCCCGACATGGGGGCATCCTGCCCCGCAAGCTGCCTTGTCAACCTCTTCGGCAAGGCCAGCCTCTCCGACGAGCCCGCCTCCAACGCCGAGGCCCTCCGCTCCATCGACCCCCTCTCTGAGCTTTTCGAGAAGCTCACCATCTCCGATGCAGCCTCCACTGACGGGTTCCCCGCTGACGTGGTGTTCATTGACGATCCGCTCCCTCCTGTCGCCAGCGACGCTGATGCCGGCATCGTCGCGGAGGTGCTGGTCATCGGCCATAGTGGGGACTCCGATGGGGTCGCCCAGGGCCCGTTACGAGCGGCCATGCTGGTCCTGGCCACTCCCGTTGCTGCCAACGCCGATGGGGCGACACTAGAGGCATTTCGTGTCACGCTCCTTGACAGCGCCAACAAGATGGCGGCCATGAAGCGCCGCGCGGAGGCCAACCAGTGCGAGATCGACCGCATCGCAGGCAGCACAACGGCTGCTGGCAAGCCTAGCCGGGCCGGCACCGTTCAGCAACGCGGCGCGGTCATAGCCAGCATGCTGGGGGTCAGACGCCCGATCTACACCACCCCCGCGCAGAACCTGCGCGCCGCCCAGGTGGCAGCAGAAGAATTGGAGCACCTAGAGGGCGACGAGCGGCGCAGCCAGATGGTGCGCCTCTAGGAGCTCCCCGACGCTGATAATACGCAGCAAGACGCATGCAATCGCGCGGTGGAAGCCGGCAAGCAAACCGAAAACTACCCCCCCCCCCCCCCCGCCTCGAGCATGGAGCGACCTCCCGGTCCCCAAGCGGCGGCGACCGCGGCCAGCGGAACCCGGATCCGGCTACTAGCCGCAGCCGGCGCACCTGCCTGACGGTTGTTAATAGCCGGCATGTTCCTCCAAGAGTGGAGGACCGGCGCCAGCAGGACGAGCGTCCGCCTCCCCCTCGCAGGGAGAGGCCGGCCTCTCTGGCGCCGGTAGACCACCCGATTCTCTGGGGCCGGCTGGGCCCCCGTGAAGGAGTCGGCGAGAATGATGCCCGCCACCGGATCGAGCGTTTGGGTCTGTCCCTGGCGGTCGAGGAGGAGGACACTGTCGGCCCGGCCTGCTTTGGCCCGCGCATTCGTGACAAGCCCTTCCCCAAAGGGTTCTCGCTCCCCCGAGACACTCCCAAGTACACCGGCTCCGTGAAGCCGGCGGACTGGCTGACCGACTACGCTATGGCAGTCAGCATAGCAAACGGCAACAAGCACGTTGCCGTGAAGTATGTTCCGCTCATGCTCCAGGGCACGGCCCGGACATGGCTGAACAGCCTCAAACCCTACAGCGTCAACAGCTGGTTGGACTTCGCCGACGTCTTCGTCCGCAACTTCACCAGCACCTACAAGCGTCCCCCAAGCCACGCCAGCTCTCCATGTCCGTTCAGGGCCCGACCGAGTCCACCCGTGACTACATGACGCGCTGGGCCGAGCTGCGCAACTCCTGCGAAGGGGTGCACGAGGTGCAGGCCATCAAGTACTTCACCACCGGGTGTCGAGAGGGCACCCTGCTCAAGCACAAGGTTCTGTGCGACGAGCCGGCTACATTGGACGAGCTCCTGGTCGTGGCGGACAAGTACGCCACCGCCGACTGCTCCATGAAGTCGGAGATCCGGGTTGACGCATCCGGGAAGGTGCTCCCACCGGCTCCCCAAATGCCGGCTGGTGACTCCAATCGGCGTCAACAGCCGAACGACAACAAGCGCAAGGCCCAGGAGCCGGCTACCAGCAACCGGCAAGTGGCGACCGTCGAGGATGAGCAGCCGGCATGCCAACCCGGCCCCAAGCGTCAGTGGGGCAGCAAGGGGACCTGGCTGCCAGCCTTCTCCTTTGAGCAGACCCTCGACGTTGCATGCAAGTTCCACAGCGGCGCGAAGCCGTGTAACCACACCACCCGCCAGTGCAACTGGCTCACCAGAATCGCCAAGGGTGAGGGCTTGCTACCTCCTGCTGCCGGCGCGGCGGCTCCGCCTCCTCAGCAGCCGGCGGCCCGCCCAGCCGGCATGCTCCAAGACGAGTTCCCCGACGCAAACGCCACCTACATCGTCTTCACCAGTGAAGCCGGCGACAAGCACAGCCGGCGCTAGCACCACCGCGAGGTGAATCCTGTCGCCTCAGAGGTCCCCCAATTTATGCACTGGTCCGAGAGGCCCATCTCCTGGAGCTGTGAAGACCACCCGGCCGTGATGCCTTCGCCGGGTGCTTAGGCAATGGTGCTGGACTCCACCTTCTCAACGGAGAGGCGGGCCTGCCGTTTCTCCCGGAACCTGATAGACGGCGGTAGCAGCATCAACATCCTCTACCGCGACACCATGGAGAAGCTGGGCATCAAGGAGAAGCAGCTCCTGCCCAGCCGGACCGTGTGCCATGGCATCATCCCCGGGCTTTCCTGCTCCCCAATCGGCAAGATCAAGATTGATGTCCTATTCGGCGACATGACCCACTTCCGCCGCGAGCCGATCTGGTTCTAAGTGGTCGACCTGGACAGCCCCTACAACGCGCTCTTGGGCCAGCCTGTGCTGGCCCAATTCATGGCAGTGCCACACTATGCCTACCTGAAGATGAAGATGCCGGGTTCCAAGGGCATCATCACCATTGCTGGCGACTACCAGAAGTCGCTCACGTGCGCCGCGGCCAGCTCCCAGCTGGCCGAGTCCCTCGTCATTGCCCAAGAGAAGCGCCCCCTAGACCGGGCTGTGGCTATGGCCAGCGACCAGCCGGCCATTCCATCTGACCCCAAGGACACGGAAACTGGGGCCTCCTTCCAGCCGGCCAAAGAAACCAAGAAGATAGTCATGGACCCGGCGCACCCGGAGAAGTTTGTTGTCATAGGGTCCGCCCTTGACAGCAAATAGGAAAGCGAGCTCGTCGACTTCCTCTGTGAGAATCGGGATATCTTCGCATGGTACCCCAAGGACATGCCGGGTGTTTCGACGGATTTCGCCGAGCACAAGCTACATGTGACATCGGATGCAAAACCGGTCAAGCAACCCCTCCACCACCTATCAGAGGAGAAGAGAAGAATCATTGGTGAAGAAATCGCCCGGCTCCTGGCAGCCGGCTTCATCATGGAAGTGTTCTACCCGGACTGGCTTACCAACCCAGTCCTCGTTTTGAAGAAAAACAACAAGTGGCGCATGTGTATCGACTACACTAGCCTCAACAAAGCCTTCCCCAAGGACCCTTTTGCCTTACCCCGGATAGATCAAGTGATCAACTTCACGGCCGGCTGCGAGCTGCTGTCCTTCTTGGATGCCTACTCCGGCTACAACCAGATCAAGCTGGACCCGGCCGACCGACTTAAGACCGCCTTCATCACCCCTTTCGGCGCCTTCTGCTATATCACCATGACGTTCGGCTTGAGGAATGCCGGCGCCACCTTTCTGTGCTGCATGCAGAAGTGCCTCCTGAAGCAACTCGGCAGGAATGCCCACGTCTATGTGGATGACATTGTGGTGAAGACGGAGAAGCGCGGCACCCTTTTGGAGGATCTCAAGGGGACATTCACCAACCTGCGCCGCTTCCAGATCAAGCTCAACCCGGAGGAGTGTGTCTTCGGAGTACCAGCTGGCCAGCTCCTTGGCTTCCTTGTTTCTAAGCGCGGGATCGAGTGCAACCCCGTGAAGACCAAGGCCATTGAGCGGATGAAGAAGCCGACCCGGCTGCGGGACGTCCAGAAGTTCACCGGGTGCTTAGCCTCTCTCAGCCGATTCATTAGTCGGCTGGGCGAGAAGGCCCTCCCTCTGTACCAGCTGATGAAGAAGACCACATGCTTCGAGTGGACCGATCAGGTGGACGAGGCGTTCCTCCAGCTCAAGCGGATGCTGTCCACGCCACCTGTTCTGGCCGCTCCAGCTACTAAAGAGCCCATGTTTTTCCTCTACATCGCCGCTACCAGCCGGGTTGTCAACACCGTGATTGTGGTCGAACGCCCAGAAGACGGCAAAGCATAGCCGGTCCAAAGGCCGATCTACTACCTAAGCGAGGTGTTGTCCGCCTCCAAGAAGAACTACCCCCACTACCAGAAGATGTGCTACGGCGTGTACTTTGCCCCCAAGAAGCTGAAGCAGTACTTCCAGGAGCACACCATCATGGTCGCCTGGACCACCCCCCTTGCCGAGATCATGGGCAACAGAGACGCCTCAGGCCGGGTGGCAAAGTGGGCCATCGAGCTAGCTCCCCACACCATCCTCTACCAGCCCCGCACCGCTATCAAGTCCCAAGCGCTGGCCGACTGGGCCGAGACACAACACCTGCCGCCAGCGCCGGATTCCACGCATTGGCGGATGCACTTCGATGGCTCGAAGATGCGCACTGGTTTGGGAGCCGGCATCGTTGAAAGTGCAACTAATCCCTGGGTAGTTTTGGTAATTCTTAACAACATATAGCTCATTGAACTAATACTCTTTCAAGATGATCATTTCAGAAAGTTCAATGATTGGCATGGCATGGACTAGAGATGTGGACCCCTCAAAATGCTAAGGAAATATATTGGCTCAAGCTCAAGACTCTACTCTTTTCATTTTAGTGATCCAAGATCACATTGAGTCCATAGGAAAGCCAATACTATTAAAAGGGGATGAGGTGTTGCTTAATGGCTTGCTTGCTCAAAATGCTTAGTGATATGCTCCAAAACCCTCAACCACTTTCTCATATCCACATATGTCCCAAACCAAAAGTCAAACTCGGCCCCACCGATTTGATCTATATGGCGCCACCGAGTTCATTTAACATAGCCACTGCCAGAAACCCTAATCAGTTCGGTCTCACCGATAGGGATCTCGGTCTCACCGAGATGGGATTGCTAACTCTCTATTTCCCTTCGCAACGTTTTGGTCTAACCGAGATGAGCGATCGGTCCCACCGAGTTCACAATGCAAACTCTCTATTTCCTCTTCATACCGTTTCGGTCTCACCGAAATGAGCGATCGGTCCCACTGAGTTTGCCTGACCAACTCTCTGTTTGCCTATTACAGAAATCGGTCTCACGGAGTTAATGTGATCGGTCTCACCGAGATTACGTTATGCCCTAACCCTAACGAAATTGGTCTCACCGAGTTGACATGTCGGTCCCACCAAAAATCCTAACGTTCGCATTTTTGAACTAAATCGGTCTGACCGAGTTTCACTATTCGGTCCCACCGAGTTTGGTAAATTGTGTGTAACGGTTAGATTTTGTGTGGAGGTTATATATACCCCTCCACCCTTCCTCCATTCGAGAGGAGAGCCATCAGAATGTGCCTACACTTCTAGCATTCATTTTCTAAGAGAGAACCACCAACTCATGTGTTGAGACCAAGACATTCCAATCCAACCATAAGAATCTTGATCTCTAGCCTTCCCCAAGTTGCTTTCCACTCATATTATCTTTCCACCATATCCAAATCTGTCAGAGACAGTTGAGTGTTGGGGAGACTATCATTTGAAGCACAAGAGCAAGGAGTTCATCATCAAAACACCATCTATTACCATTTGGAGAGTGGTGTCTCCTAGATTGGTTAGGTGTCACTTGGGAGCCCCCGTCAAGATTGTGGAGTTGAACCAACGAGTTTGTACGGGCAAGGAGATCGCCTACTTCGTGAAGATCTACCCTAGTGAGGCAAGTCCTTCGTGGGCGATTGCCATGGTGGGATAGACAAGGTTGCTTCTTCGTGGACCCTTCGTGGGTGGAGCCCTCCGTGGACTCGCGCAACCGTTACCCTTCATGGGTTGAAGTCTCCATCAACCTGGACGTACGATAGCACCACCTGTCGGAACCACGCCAAAAATCTCCTTGTCTACATTGCATTTGCTCCCTCCAAACTCCTCCCCTTTACCTTCATATTCAATGATTTACATTCCGCTGCTATACTCTTATAATTGCATGTGTAGGTTGATTGCTCGACTTGTGCTAAGTTGCTAAAATCTGCCAAGACTTAAAATTTGGAAAAGGCTAGATTTTTATTTGGTTAAGTAGTCCAATCACCCCCCCTCTAGACATACTTTCGATCCTACAAGTGGTATCAGAGCTTTGGTGTCCATTTGCCTTGATTTCCATAGCTTTGGTGATCATAGACTTGGTTTCACAACCTTGGAGAGTATGGCGTCTAGCGAGGGAAATTACCACCGTAGAGGTCCTTACTTTGATGGTACAAATTTTGCTAGTTGGAAGCATAAGATGAAAATGCACATTCTTGGACATAACCCCGCCATTTGGGCTATTGTGTGTATTGGCTTGCAAGGTGAATTCTTCGATGGGAAAGAACCGAATCGTGAAGCTACCGCGGAAGAATTGTAGATGTTGCAATACAATGCTCAAGCTTGCGATATCCTCTTCAATGGATTGTGCCCCGAAGAATTCAACAAAATCAGCCGTCTTGAGAATGCAAAGGAAATTTGGGATACTTTTATTGATATGCACGAAGGTACCGACTCCATCAAGGAATCCAAATTGGATGTGCTTCAAAGTCAGTTGGACAAGTTCAAAGTGAAGGATGGTGAAGGTGTCGCTGAAATGTACTCTAGGCTTGCTCTCATCACAAATGAGATTGCCGGCTAAGGAAGTGAAGAGATGACCGACAGATTCATCATCAAGAAGATCCTAAGAGCCTTGGATGGAAAATATGACACCGTGTGCACATTGATCCAAATGATGCCAAATTACAAAGATCTCAAGCCAACTGAAGTCATTGGAAGAATTGTTGCTCATGAGATGTCACTCAAGGATAAAGAAGAGCTTCACAAGAAGTCTAGTGGTGCTTACAAAGCCTCATGTGATGCTCCTACATCATCAAGTGAAACACAAGCCTTCAATGAGGAATTGAGACTAATGGTGAATAATTTCACCAAGTTCTACAAGAGTAGAAGCAAGGAAAGAAGTTCCAAGTCAAGGTCCTACAATGACAAAAGATCTTCTAGTCGTGAGCGTAATTGCTACAATTGTGGAAGACCCGGACACTACTCCAATGAGTGTACGGCTCCCTACAAAAGAAGAGAAGACACACCTAAAAGAAGAAGCAAAAGAGAAGAATCACCTCCAAGGGAGAGAAGGAGTAGAGATGATCGTTATGAACGAAGAACCTGTCACAGAAGCAAGGATTCGGAAAGGAAGGACAAGTCATCAAGGAGCTATACAAAATGAAGACATCAAGGTCATATTGGTGAATGGGTATCTGGCTCCGACTCTGACCACCAATCCGAGAGAAGTTATCACTCCGACTCCGAATATACTCAAGATGAAGGTGTTGCCGGCCTAGCACTTGTGTCAACCAACTCCTATGACATATTTGACTCACCAAATGAAGGAATTGGAAGATGCTTCATGGCTAAAGGCCCAAAGGTATCACACCCCGAGTATGTTGATTTCAATAGTGATGAAGATGATTTGCTAGGTGATGATGATTTACTTGTTGACAACTCTAGTGATGAAAACTATGATGAACTTGCTATTAATCATGCTAAACAAGATAAAATGAATGATGATGATAAGAAGGAGATTGAGCGTCTAACTAAAGAACTAAACACTCTTAAGTTAGCCCATGAAACTACCTTAGAAGATCATCAAGAGCTTTTAAAGACTCATGAGAAACTACGCTTTGAAAAGCTCAACCTAGAGCAAGAGCATGGGTTCTTAAAAGCAGTCAATGATGAACTTCGTAAGAAAAGTTCTTCTTACATTGCCAAGCGTTTACTCTTGTCTACTTACATGCCACAAGTAAAATCTAGCAACAAGAGTAAGAAAGATTCTTCTTCTAGTAGTAACAATAATCATGCTAAAACCAATATTGTTGCTTCTAGTAGTTCTCTTGATTCCACTAATGATTCTCTTAGCCAAGTTACACTTGAGCAAGAAAATAGCTTATTGAAGGGAATTATAGAGAAAGGTGTTTACAAGAGCCTTGCCGGAAGTAAGCAATTTGAGGAAATTGTACGCAATCAAGGAAGGCACCGAAAGAATCAAGGTGTTGGTTTTGAACGAAAGTTCAATGCCAATGGAGTTGAGTGGGAAGAAGATCAATACCCCAAGACGAAGTTTGTTCCTCGACAAGAGAAGTATGATCCTACTTCCTTCGAGGGGACACAAGCTCAAGATGATCTTCCACCACAAGACCTCAAGCACAAAGGCAAGGACAAGCTTCAAGAGGAGATTGATGCATTTGAAGAAGCTCCTAAGGCCTTGGTCAAGTGGGTTCCCAAGACTACATCAAGTTCTACTTCATCAAGTACGACTACAACTCCAAGGATTCCCATCAAGATGATGTGGATCCCAAAGAAGAAGAACTAGAGAATTCATGAGGGTGACTCCGCCAACATATTTCACTCATATCATTTTGGCAAGAACAAGTGCAATCATCTTCCACATCTTGCACTAGTTCAAGGAGTCACAAACCCTCTTGTTGGTAAGACAAGGGACAAGGTAACCTAATGCTTTCATGGACATCATCTTGTGTGTACTTCACTCTATGTCTATGGATATCCTTGTTTGTTCCTTGTGGGACTAACCCATGTAGGTATTGAAAGTGCAACTCACTCCAATGGATTGCTCCAAATGATCTACATCAAAATTGAGCATCCACATCTTCAACATCTACATGAAGTAATCATCGACAAAACCCAAGGTTAGTTCATCCCTCTTAGGGGGGATATCACATCTAGGGGGAGCTTTACTCTAAGAATTGAGCTAAAGCAACTCTAATGGTGTGAACACAACAATGCTTTATGTAAAAGTGGTAACCCCACTTGTGCTTAAACGATGAGTATGACCTATGATCAAATGTTCTCATTTGACTCCTAAGTCAATATACTCATATATAGATGATATAGTCATCGCCAATTTCTTGATAGATGCTTCAGTGTTTGTGCATGCTTTGTCACATATTTCATTTGCCATTTTATTGTGTGAGCATGTTGGTTGCATATTTTTCTCATTCGAGGACATCCATTTGTTGCTTTGATTGTTTGATCTGTTTCTTTTGCCAAATGGATGGACAAGAATGTCTAAGAACTTCCTTTAGCTATCTATGCTTTTCTCGTCTCAAACTCTATTCATGCTACATCACAAAGTTTGATCAAGTCAGATTCGAACCCCTCTGGGTGAGGAGCACTCGGAGTCACTGATTCGTCATAGACTTAAACTTCCAAAACCTTTCTGTGCATTTCGGTCTGACCGATTCGTCCTTTTCGGTCATACCGAGTTCACTGAGTTGATCTAGGTTTTCAATCTTGGTGCAACCGATTAGAACCATTCGGTCACACCGAGTTGCAGTAACCGCTTGCGATTCTGCATCTCGGTGCCACCGAGTTGTTCCACTCGATCAAACCGACAGGGTCAAGATATATATACCGACGGGTCAAATTTTGGAAATTTCTCCAAAACCTATTCACCCGCGCGTGTCCTGCTCTGCCGACTCGGGTCTCCGGATCGTCCTCTCGTCGCTAGTGATCCCCTGCCGCTGGTCTCCGCCGCCGTCAACGGAAATCTACACCGCCGTTGCCGCCGTAGCGAGCTCATCGCCAAGTTAGGGTATGAGTTCGACCCTTTGTGCAATCTTTACCTCCGATTCTTAGCACAAAGACAATGCCAAGATTCTTACCACATATGAGATCAATCTATCCAACGAAAACTTTCTTTAGATTAGTTTTGATTCAAAAATTTAGGGTTAGGTTTCCGCCGAACTCATCTTGGACCGACCGAGTTGTAGAAATCGGTCTCACCGATTTGGCTTAGGCCATTGCACTTGTAACTTTCGGTCTAACCAAAAATTGCAAATCAGTGTGACCGAGTTCAACTCTCAGTGAAACCCTAGCAATCTCAGACTCACCGAACTGTGTCTCGGTCTGACCGATCTCACTAGTTTAGACTCCAACATTGCTTCGGTGGCACCGAGTTTAACAAATCGGTAGCTCCGAAATGCTTTCTGTGGAAAACTAAAACTAAATTTTTGACTCAATTGTTTTGCAAAATCTCTGCACTTTGTGATGCTAATCCACTCTATCTCATCTATAACTATTCACAGGGTCAGCTTTCAGTTTGCATTGCCAGAATGTCTGATCAGAGTGATAGCCAGAACAGGTCTGAGGAGCAAGTTAATCTAAGAGAGGGCACTAGTCCCTCTGACAGCTATGAGGATGGCAGCAGAAGTACTCCTAGCAACCTGCTTAAGGCTGCTACTAGGCAGAGGAGAAAGAGAAATTCTGATTCTGAAGATGAAGACTATGTTGCTGCTGAGGAGGAAGTCAGCTCCAAGAAGGTGCTTTAAAAGGAATATGCTACTGCTACTGCAACCAAGCATGTGTTGCACAAGAAAGCTCCTGCCAAGAGAGTGCCCATGTCTAAGGCCAGAGCCTCAACTCTTGAAGCCTCCAAATCAACTATTGAGGAGACTGGTGGGGGTAAGAAGAGAAAGGAAAGGGTCAAGAAGACAATAGCCAGAGTAATTGGCAGACCCTCTATGATGAGAGACCCAACTGAGGATGAAGAAGAAGATGATGAAGAGGATGCTGCACTAGCACCCAAAGCTCAGAAGTTGATGGGGGATGCCATCAAGTCTGGGGCTGCTTCAGCAAAGCCCAAGACTGCCCCCAAGTCTACTGCTCAAGCTTCTAAGTCTGCACCAAAGAGAAGCACAAGAAACATACCAGCTGCTGAAAAGAACAAGGCCCCAATGCCTGAAGTGGAAGATGAAGAAGAAGCCCAAGTGCTCAGGAAGCTAAAGCCAAAGATCCCTGACCATGATGACAATCATCCAGTGGCTGAGAATATGAAAGCAAGGAAGGATGCAGGTCTCAGATTGTGGAGACAATAAGATCCATATGCTGTGAGGAGAAGGACTGCTATGGACTATAGATTTCACACCAAGGAGCAGCAGGACTTCTATGAGACAATTCTTTTGGATAAGAAGCCCATAGTGTGTGACATGAAGTGGGTAGACTGGGAATACATCGACAACAATGTAGACCACTTCCCAGGAGTGCATGAAAGTTTCAGACTCAATGGAGTAGACACTTTTGTGGGTCAGAAGCTTACCAAGTGGAATGATGAGCTCATTATGCAATTCTATTCTACAGCTCATTTCTATCCAGATGGAAGGATTGTATGGATGTCTGAAGGTACAAATCAACAGTTGCTGAGTGGGCCAAGCTGATCAATGCCCCTGCAGAGCTTGAGGATGACATATATGTCTATGCCAAGAGAAAGAAAGATCACAACTCCATGGCCAACATGTATAAGGAGATTCGTGACAAAGCCTTGGAGACTCACAAGCTAGGCTCTGTATATTATCTATTGTCTGGACTGGCCAGTATTAACACCATCTTGAGGCACACCTTGTTGCCCAAATCAGGAGATCACAGGATGATCAGAGGCCACTCCATCAATTTGCTTCTATTGTTTGATGTGCCCCAGAAGTTTAAGGTGATGAGTTTGATTGTTGAGACAATCAAGAGGACAGCTATAGACCAGAAGAGATCATGTGGGTATGCTCCACACATCCAGATGCTCATCAACTCCAAGATGGGCATAGGCACATATTTGTTGGATAAAGAACACCTTCCCTTGAGACCTGAATTTGAGGAAAACACAGTTGTCATGGATGCTGAAGATCCTACATCAGTAGAGGCTCAAGAGAAGAGGGAGAAAGCGAAGGCAGAGAAGGCAGCCAAGATGCCAAGTGTTGAAGAGGCATCTCAAGTTTTTCTCAAGTCAAAACAAGATCAACTTAGCTATCTCATTCAAGCAACTTTGAGGATTGAGAAAGGTTTGGCCACCCTGACTCAGAATCAAGAGAGCCTGGAGAGGATCATTGAAACAAAGTTTTATGATCTGGACTTGAAGGTGACAGAGATGCAGACATCTGTTGAGCAGCTCCAGGAAGAAGTTGAAAAGAGGAAAGGGAAAGCTACCACAGATGCTTTTCAGAGAATGCCTAGGCACAGAGATCTGCAGCAATGCCTGTGACAGATACAAGAGCTACAGCGTCAGCACCTGCAGCTACAGCTTCAGTTGCCCCTCCAGTTGCAACTCCACCAGCTCCAACAACCTCAACAGATGCATTTGTTCTTGGAGTCCTCTCTACACCGCCTCCCGAAGATCAAGCCTAGAGAGACGCATAGCACTATGCATTTTCAAGCTTTTTGGTAACTTGTTGCCAAAGGGGGAGAAAGTGTATAGATCATAGGCTTCGAGAGAGAGTGCTTGCTTCTCTTTGCCATTCTCTTTGCTACTTTTTGTGTGCTTGCTTGCTTGGTTGATATTCTATGTCTATGTGTGTGAGATACTTATGGTCATGTGTTTGATCATATCCTACATTAATGTTTGTGCTTGGATGATGACATTATTTATCTCTCTTGTATGATCATTCACTTTGCCTTGGTGATGAGTGCATATTTTTCATATTCCATCATTTTGACCCCTCCACCAAGATGTATGTGACATGGAAGAGTAACCCATGATCCTAATCGATTGTGCATTTGCATTCAAAAGCAAATTTTAAATAATGCACAAATTTAGGGGGAGCTCTTGCTTATCACATACTTCTCAAAGTGACGATATACTTCATTCTTATTATCATGTGTCGAAGCTTTGATCTATATGTTGTCCTCAATTACCAAAAAGGGGGAGATTGAAAGTGTAACTAATCCCTGGGTGGTTTTGGTAATTCTTAACAACATATAGCTCATTGAACTAATACTCTTTCAAGATGATTATTTCAGAAAGTTCAATGATTGGCATGGCATGGACTAGAGATGTGAACCCCTCAAAATGCTAAGGACATATATTGGCTCAAGCTCAAGACTCTACTCTTTTCATTTTAGTGATCCAAGATCACATTGAGTCCATAGGAAAGCCAATTCTATTAAAAGGGGATGAGGTCTTGCTTAATGGCTTGCTTGCTCAAAATGCTTAGTGATATGCTCCAAAACCCTCAACCACTTTCTCATGTCCACATATGTCCCAAACCAAAAGTCAAACTCGGCCCCACCGATTTGATCTATCCGGCGCCACCGAGTTCATTTAACATAGCCAATGCCAGAAACCCTAATTAGTTTGGTCTCACCGATAGGGATCTCGGTCTCACCGAGATGGGATTGCTAACTCTCTGTTTCCCTTCGTAACGTTTCGGTCTAACCAAGATGAGCGATCGGTCCCACCGAGTTCGCAATGCAAACTCTCTGTTTCCTCTTCGTAACATTTCTGTCTCACCGAAATGAGCAATCGGTCCCACCGAGTTTGCCTGACCAACTCTCTGTTTGCCTATTACAGAAATCGGTCTCACCGAGTTAATGTGATCGGTCTCACTGAGATTACGTTATGCCCTAACCCTAACGAAATCGGTCTCACCGAGTTGACATGTTGGTCCCACCAAAAATCCTAACGTTCACATTTTTGAACTAAATCGGTCTGACCGAGTTTCACTATTCGGTCCCACCGAGTTTGGTAAATTGTGTGTAACGGTTAGATTTTGTGTGGAGGCTATATATACCCCTCCACCCTTCCTCCATTCGAGAGGAGAGCCATCAGAACGTGCCTACACTTCCAGCATTCATTTTCTGAGAGAGAACCACCTACTCATGTGTTGAGACCAAGACATTCCAATCCAACCATAAGAATCTTGATCTCTAGCCTTCCCCAAGTTGCTTTCCACTCATATCATATTTCCACCATATCCAAATCTGTGAGAGAGAGTTGAGTGTTGTGGAGACTATCATTTGAAGCACAAGAGCAAGGAGTTCATCATCAACACACCATCTATTACCTTTTGGAGAGTGGTGTCTCCTAGATTGGTTAGATGTCTCTTGGGAGCCTTCGTCAAGATTGTGGAGTTGAACCAAGGAGTTTGTACGGGCAAGGAGATCGCCTACTTCGTGAAGATCTACCCTAGTGAGGCAAGTCCTTCGTGGGCGATGGCCATGGTGGGAAAGACACGGTTGCTTCTTCATGGACCCTTCGTGAGTGGAGCCCTCCGTGGACTCGCGCAACCGTTACCCTTCGTGGGTTGAAGTCTCCATCAACGTGGAAGTACAATAGCACCACCTATCAGAACCACGCCAAAAATCTCCGTGTCTACATTGCGTTTGCTCCCTCCAAACTCCTCCCCTTTACTTTCATATGGAATGATTTACATTCCGCTGCTATACTCTTATAATTGCATGTGTAGGTTGATTGCTTGACTTGTGCTAAGTTGCTAAAATCTGCCAAGACATAAAATTTGGAAAAGGCTAGATTTTTATTTGGTCAAGTAGTCTAATCACCCCCCTCTAGACATACTTTCGATCCTAGAATCGTCCTCAGCTCTCCCAAAGGCGACAAGCACTAGTATAGGCTGCAGATCCACTTTGCCGCCTCCAACAACATGGCCGAGTACGAGGTGCTCGCCCATGGGCTCTGGCTAGCCAAGGAGATCGGCATCCGCCGCATTCTATGCTACGACGACTCGGACTTGGTGGTCCAACAATCTTCTGGCGACTGGGACGCCAAGGACGCCAACATGGCTAGCTACCGCTTCCTCGTCCAACAGATGAGCGGACACTTCGATGGGTGTGAGTTCCTCCACATGCCACGGGCCGACAACGAAGCAGCCGACGCCCTGGCACGGATTGGCTCCACTCGGCAAGCCATACCAGCTGGCGTCTCCCTCGAGTGCCTGCGCAAGCCGTCTGTCAAACCTTCGCCGGAATCAGAATCCATATTCGTGCCGGCTGACCCTGGAACAGTCGAATCCGGCTCGGGGACTTCAGCAGTCGGCCCGGGGACTTCGGCAGGCAGCCCAGGGGCTGCATCACCCGCACCCGGACCAGGGACCCCAGAACCCAGCTCGGGGACTGCTGCAGTCGGCCCGGGGACTTCAACGACGCAGCAAGCAGTGGCCGGCTCCGACCCGCCGCCTCCCAACCCGGCCGCCCTTATGCCGGTTGCTGTCATGACGGTGGTTGAAGCGCCATCTTGGGCGCAGCCCATCCTCAATTTTCTGGTTAGCCACGAGCTGCCAACCGATGAAATCTTGGCCCGGCAGGTGCAACGCCGGGCGGCTGCATACACAATTGTCAACACAGAGCTCGTCAGGCGCAGCGTGACTGGTGTCTTCCAGCGCTGCGTAGAGCCAGAGAAGGGCATAGCAATCCTCAGGGACATTCATCAAGGCGAATGTGGCCTCCATGCCGCCTCCATAGCCCTCGTCGCCAAAGCTTTCCGCCACGGTTTCTCCTGGCCGACCGCTTTGCACGACGCCAAGGAGTTGGTCCGCAAGTGCAAGGGGTGTCAGTGCTTCAGCTCCAAGTAGCACCTGCCGGATTCTGCACTCAAGACCATTCCCCTCACCTGGTCGTTTGCCGTATGGGGACTGGACATGGTGGGCCCATTCAAGACAGCACGTGGTGGCATGTCCCATCTACTGGTTGCCGTGGACAAGTTCACAAGGTGGATCGAGGCAAAGCCAATCAAGAAGCTGAATGGTCCGACTGCTGTCACGTTCATCACAGATATCACCGTCCGATACGGCATCCCGCATAGCATCATCACCAACAATGGCACGAACTTCGCCAAAGGCGCCTTGGCCCGTTTCTGCACAACGCAGGGCATCCGACAGGACCTCGCGTCCGTCGCCCATCCGCAGTCAAATGGCCAAGTGGAGCGAGCAAACGGACTCATCCTGTCTGGCATCAAGCCCTGGCTGGTCGAGCCACTGGAGCGCTCGGCCGGCTGCTGGATCGAGGAGCTGCCAGCCGTCCTTTGGAGTCTTCGGACTACGCCGAATCGAGCAACTGGCTTCACACCCTTCTTCCTCGTGTACGGGGCCGAGGCTGTCATCCCAACTGACATTGAGTTCGACTCGTCCCGCGTCACCATGTACACGGAGGCGGAAGCCAAGGAGGCGCGAGAGGACGGCATCGATCTGCTAGAAGAGGCCCGGCTGCTAGCACTCAGCCGGTACGCTATCCACTAGTAGAGTCTGCGCTGCTACAACAACAAGAAGATCAAGCCGCGCGCCTTCCGCGAGGGCGACCATGTGCTTCGGCTGGTCCAGCGAACAGCCGGCCAGCACAAGTTCTCGGCCCCTTGGGAGGGGCCTTTCATCATCAGCAAGGCCCTAGGCAATGACTCCTACTACCTCATCGACGCACAAAAGCCCAGGGCACGCAAGAGGGACAATGCCGGCCAAGAGTCGGAGCGCCCGTGGAACACGAACCTTCTCCGCTCATTTTACAGTTGATGCAGTGTATGTACCACGCTACCTTTTGTATTAAGCAAAGACAACAGGTCCCCCGAGGCACACTCGGGGGCTACCTTTTTATCTATATGATAAGCTTCACCTATGAGTGTTTTCTTTCATTCTTCTGCCCTGCCCGGGTCCGGTCCGCCGGCCCGGGGGCTCGATGCGTTGACCTAAGTTGGCACCACCCGAAGTCGGCTAAGTTGTGTGCCGATGCCAAGGCCCTCTCTTCGCCTCAGATACAGCTCGCAGCACGACTATCCAGCTGGCAAGAACTAAAGGCCGGAAACACTGTCCTCACAAAAAACGACTAATGAAGAACACCAATACAGGCCAAGCTAGCTCCTCGCCTCACCCGTCCGGCTGCCCAGCAGCCGGCCGGCCGGCTTCTCGCTCGACTAGCTACGCTCTAGGCGACTGAAGTAACTTGCCTATTCAAAACGGCCAAGTCCCTGACCCGGCCACAGAACACAGCGCGGTTGTCCGGCTGGCAGGGCGGCGGCCAGAGGAACACGTCAAAAGAAAAAGCCAACAAGAGCAAAGGCAAAACCGAGCCAGAGCCCGGCAGAGAGACAAGCATGAAAATAAGTTATTTACATTGCAAAAGGCCCAAGGCCAGCATTCATCAGAGTTTAATACACCCCAGTGGGTGGAACTGCGGACGATTAACTCGTTCTTAAGTACAAGACAGAGATTTTAAGAAGATAAAAGGCCGCCTAGGCCGAAGGTGCGGCAGGCTGCTCGGACAGGTCGGCGGTGGCTGAGGCACCGGCTGGTAGGGCTTCCGGCTGGCGGGTCTAGGCCTGGTCGGCGTCAGCGGCAGCTGACGTTGTCTCCCGCGGCTCGCTGGCCGAGGCCGGGTCGGGATGAGTCCGGCTGGTCGCTCCATCGTCTGGTGCGATGTCACCGCCTTCCTCGTCCTCGCTCTCCTTCGTGCCTTCGTTGCTGGAGGCAATCTCCTCCATCGGGTCCTCCCCCTCGTCTGGGTTCAGCCCGAACCAAGAGGGCGGCACCTCAGTGCCGTCTTCTGCCCGCTCCAGGACGAAGACGCTGAAGTCGACATAGTCGGCAAGGGCTGCCGCGCGTTCGGCGATCGCCTCATTCTCCGCCTCCAGCTCTGGCGCCGCCTCCTGGCGAAAAGTGGCCAGCTGAGCCAAACTCACACCTGGGTACCATGCCTTGACGAATTCCAGCGTCGCCCTGGTGCCTGGCCATGCCGCGGCACCCTTCCAAGCCTCGAGCTCTCGGCCGCCAACCCCAACCAGTCGGCGGTCCGACTGGGAGTCCGGGGCACCTGCACACCCGGCCAGAACCCCTCCAGGACCTGGGACCCGGCGCACTGAAATCAGCGGAGCAACCGGCGGACCGGCACAAGGCGCAGCTGGACGGCCCGGAACTGCTCGCCCATAGTCCGAGGCCGGTCCGGCGCAATCTCCTCGCCCACCCGCCTTCGCTCTTCACGTTGTGCCTCGATTGCCTGGCTGATGACGCCGGCGTGGTCCGGAAAGCACTTTGCGCGAAAAGAAAACAAAGGAATAAGAGGCCGGCTTCCAGCAACAGCCGGCACCTCCGAGCAAAAAAGAAAAGTTACCTTCAAGCATGGCCTCGATCACCTCATAACCTTCCGACAGCAGCTTCTCCCTCTCAGCCCAGTCCGAGCGCTGAGACTCGAACTCGGCCTTGAGGAGCGCCTCCCCGTCTTTCAGCTATCGGACCTGGTCCGCATGCCGGGTCGCCTGGTCAGCCAGCTCCTTCGCAAGCCGATCGCGCTCTACGGCTGCCTGGCTGTGCTCCTGCTCCTTGGCTTGGAGCTGGCTCTCCAGCTCACACACGCGCGTCCGTAGCTGGGCGGCGGCCTCTGCAAAAGCAAGAAAGAAATGTCAACATCGACAAAACTAAGAAGTCACCAGAAGATCCGGCCCGACTGCTCAGCAGTCGGCCCGAATCTCGGGGGGCTACACCCAGTGGGTGCGCTTGCGCGCCCCCACTGAAAGCCGGCCTACGTACCACGGCTCTTGTTCAGATCATTAGTCCGGTTGGCGAGCTGCTGGTTCTGGGAGTTGTAGGCGGCCGCGCGCAGGTTGTGGTAGTCCTACAGCAAGAACAACACTTCAATGTTCAGAAACATGCCTTGAAGTTCCAACCCGTCCACTCAGCAGCCGGCTTGGAACTCCGGGGCTACACCCAGTGGGTGCGCTGGCGCTCCCCCACTAAAGATTGCAAAAATAAAAAGCAAGATCGAGAGCGTACCCGGACGGACGTCTGCATCGCCAGCATCTCGTTCCTGGTCTGCAGGAGGGTAGCGCCGTGGGCGTTGAACTTGTCCAGGATGTTCTGCACTACAACGTTCAGAGCGACCGGGCCGGCTCCTAGCGCCCAGCCAGGCGGAGCAGAGCTCGAGGCTTCGGTGTCAGGCGTAGGCGAACTCGCGGCCCCAACCTCCATCGGCCTCGGCGCAGAAGCAGCCCGCGAGGGGTGCAGGCGCGGGGAGGTGCGGGTCATCATGCCCGGCTTGTCACCAGCTCGGTGCTCGCTGGCGGCACCTCTGGCCCTTCGGAATGGCCGCCTCCCCGCTCGTCAGCACCCGGCATGCGCTGAGCATCCTCCGGGATGATGGGGTCGGTCGCCCCGTGCTCTGGGGTCGTCTGGTCAGCTTCGGCTGCTCCAGCCGGCGCCCGGTCCTCCACCACTGGTGGCTCCGGCTGCTGCATGTCGGCGGTCTCCGGAACCTCGCCGTGGAACAGGTCCTCCGCGGCCTTGGTGTCGGCCTCCGCTTGCGCCTTGGTCGCAGCCTCCTCCTACGCCTTGGCCGCAGCCTCGGCCTCCGCCTGCGCCACAGTCGCCGCCTCGGCCTCCAGTCGCACGGCGGCCTCCCGCTCCTCCCGCGCTTCTCGCGCATTCTTCTCCATCGCCTCCCGAAGGGCGCCGGCCGGGTCCACGCGGCGGGCCTCTTCAGAGCCGCCTGTTGCTCCGATCAGCGAGGTGGATGGAGCCCGCGACACGGAAAGGGGAGCCCTGCGCGTCAAGGCAAGTAAAAGATAAGAAACTCGCAAGAGAAGAAAAAGCCAAGACGAAACAACCAAGACAAGAGCATTAGAGCACTCACGCGGACACCAGTGGGCGTTCCTTCGGGGTCCTCCGGACAGCAACCGTCTTCGCGGCCTCTTGCCGCCTGGTGGCACTCGGCAGTAGACGAAGGCGGCCAGCAGATCCGCCGGCTGGAGCCCCTCCGAGTCCGTCATCTCCTGAAGCTGGTCGAGGGCGTTGGTGATGGCAGCCGGCAACGGTTTGGGCTGTTGCCCCCAGTTGTTCCGCGGTTCAGCAGGCGGGCCAGGTGTAAAGGCCGGCAGATTGATGTATTCATGAGTTGGGTAGAGGTTATGGATGTAGAAGTATGACTTCTGCCACAACACTGCCGACTCATTCAAGACGACGGGGGGAAATTGGGTCCCGGCGCCGGTACGCCGCATGGCGACGCAAGCACCGCACTGGGCCGGCTCGCCCTTGGCCGCGGTACCAAGCTTGAGGTAGAAGAACCTGCCCCACAAATCGAGTGTGGGCAGGACACCGAGGTAGCCTTCGCAGAAAGTGACGAAGGCGGAGAGAAGGACTACCGTGTTGGGCGTGAGATGGTGAGGTTGAAGGTGGTAGAAGTCGAGGAACTCGCGGAGGAAGGCACTCGCCGGCAAGCCGAAGCCACGGAGAAAGTGGCAGTGGAAGATCTACTCACTGGCCCGCGGCACCGGCGAGATCTCCCGCGCATCTGGGATGCGCGCCCCCACGCACGGTTCGTTGGGCATCTGCTGCATCGCGCGGAGGAACTCGACGTGTCCGTAGTGGACATTCGAGCCGTCCCATTCGCCTCGCTCCATGGTTCGTGGCGACTTGGCAGCGGAGCGGCGAGGTCGGGTGGCGGCAAGTCTGTGGTGGCGCGGCGAGGCTAGGCGACGACGAGCTACGGTGGCGTTTCGGTGGTGGGCGGCGCAGCAGCGCAGTGGCGGCAAGGAACAAGAAGAAGAAAGAAGAAGAAGATCGGAGGAGGGCGAGTGTGTTTGGTCGCAACCCCTCCCTCCTACTTATACGGCAGCGGTGGCGGAGCCGAGGCGACGCATCATGGGGGCGTGGGGATTAACTGCACCCATGCCCCGCACGTCCCCATGTATTCCGCGGCATCATGGCGCACGATCATTGCGCCTGGGAAGGGCAACCGCCCACCTCGGCCGCAGCGGATCCGCGCGCATGCCGAGGCCCTATAGTGGTGGGCCCGGGCCTGCGGCGACGTCCTGTCGCACGCGTGGGCTGGCAGGCCGGCCTAGCTAGCTGGCACCACGTGGCAAGCAAGCAACGGGCGGCAAGTGCGCCACCCGGTGGTGTCAGCCCGGCGCCTGCCACGACGGTTCAAATTCACCAGACGGCCGGCTTAGCCTCGGGCGGCTCCTGTCAGACGGCTTCCCCTAGCCGGACGAAGCAAGGGCACAGGATATCTCGGAGGAGGAAACTGCTGAGGCACTCTAGCTTCGAGCCGCGGCACCCCACCAGCTTCGGGGACTACTGTCGGAGGGATTGACCACGGGTACCCTCATCCACACCCCGTAGCGAAGCCCCTCACGCCTTCCAAACACGCGGCCGGCTCCTCGGGCCGGCTGGGCCCAAGCAGCCGTCTCCCAGAAGACGGAGCACTCTCAGGAGGCGGCTTCGGGGAAGGCCGGCTCCTGGCAGATGGACCCTCCTCCCCTCGGAGTCTGCATTCAACCACTACGACGAGACGGAGCGTGGCTACAGGGCCACTCTCACCCCCAAATCCCAGGGGAGGCATGGCTACAGTGCGAGCTGACCAAGCGGTCACCTACCTGCCATGCACAGGACTGTAGCCATGCGACCCTCAGCATGGCCCTCGTCAGCAAGTGCCCTACCACAGCAAAAGGCAATCAGTACGGCCTGCAGGCGGCGGGCCCTATCTGTCCGTGAGCTCCCAGAGGATAGCGCATTCCTGGAAGGCGGCTTCGGGGGCAGATCGGGCCCCAGCAGGCGGCCTTTCCCCTCCCCTCGAAGTCTGCACTCACCTGCTCCGACGGGATGGAGCATGGCTATAGCGTGCGCCGACCAAGCGGCCACCAACCCGTCAGACGGTGAGACTGTAGCCATACGACTCCTGACGCGGCCTCTGTCATCAAGTACGACGCTACAGCAAAAGGCAGTCAGCATGGCCCGCAGGCGGTGGGCCCTACCTGTCTGCCGGATTATCGGCAGCCGGTGGGGCCCTCCGGCGGCGGGCCCCAACAGCCAACGGAGAACCCGGCGACCCTAGGCACTGACGTCTGGGTCCTACACCCGACAGTGTTACCATTGTACCCCTGGGGGGCAGGCCTATATAAGCCCCCAAGGATCACCCATGCAAAGGGTTGAACACACACGCCACTCACACACCATAGCTAGGGAGAGTAAGGTAGCAGCTCTGCCCTTCTTCCTCCTCTAGCAGTGCAGCTCAAGGAGCAACCTTGTAGCCACCATTCGATCATAGTCATCATGCGGAGACCCCGCAGAGCAGGACTAGGGGTGTTATCTCCCCGGAGAGCCCCGAACCTGGGTACGTCTCGCGTGCGATCGAGCTCGTGCTCACTCCGCTTCCAGGGCCCGACGACGTCCTTTTTGCTCCACCCATGATAAGCCACCCCCTGGCATCTGTCGCGAGAATACCCCGACATTTCTTTTTTTCTCTTTTTCCCCTTTTTTTCTTTTTTTTCTTTGGCTTCTTTGGCCTCTTTTTTTTTTATTTCCTCACATGGGACAATGCTCTAATAATGAAGATCATCATACTTCTATTTACTTACAACTCAAAAAAAAATTACAACTCGATACTAGAACAAAATATGACTCTATATGAATGCCTCTGGTGGTATACTGGGATGTGCAATGAATCAAGAGTGACATGTATCAAAAAATTATGAACGGTGGCTTTGCCACAGATACGATATCAACTACATGATCATGCAAAGCAATATGACAATGATGACGCGTGTCATAGTAAACGGAACGGTGGAAAGTTGCATGGCAATATATCTCGGAATGGCTATGAAAATGCCATAATAGGTAGGTATGGTGGCTGTTTGGAGGAAGGTATATGGTGGGTGTATGGTACCGGCGAAAGTTGCGCGGTACAAGAGAGGCTAGCAATGGTGGAAGGGTGAGAGTGCGTATAATCCATGGACTCAACATTAGTCATAAAGAACTCACATACTTATTGCAAAAATCTATTAGTCATCGAAACAAAGTACTACGTGCATGCTCCTAGGGGGATAGATTGGTAGGAAAAGACCATCGCTCGTCCCCGACCGCCACTCATGAGGAAGACAATCAAAAAATATCTCATGCTCCAACTTCGTTACATAACGGTTCACCATACGTGCATGCTACGGGACTCACAAACCTTAACACAAGTATTTCTCAAATTCACAATTACTCACTAGCATGACTCTAATATCACCATCTTTATATCTCAAACAATCATAAGGAATCAAACTTCTCATAGTATTCAATGCAATTTATATGAAAGTTTTTATTATATCCCTCTTGGATGCCTATCATATTAGGACTAAATTTATAACCAAAGCAAATTACCATGCTGTTTAAAGACTCTCAAAATAATAAAAGTGAAGCATGAGAGTTCAATAATTTCTACAAAATAAAGTCACCGCCATGCTCTAAAAAGATATAAGTGAAGCACTAGAGCAAAATTGCCTAGCTCAAAAGATATAAGTGAAGCACAAAGAGTATTCTAATAAATCATGATTCATGCGTGTCCCTCTCAAAAGGTGTGTACAGCAAGGATGATTGTGGCAAACTAAAAAGAAAAGACTAAAATTATATGAGACGCTCCAAGCAAAACACATATCATGTGGTGAATAAAAATATAGCCTCAAGTAAAGTTACCGATAGACGAAGACGAAAGAGGGGATGCCTTCCGGGGCATCCCCATGCTTAGGCTCTTGGTTGTCCATGAATATTACTTTGGGGTGCCTTGGGCATCCCCAAGCTTAGGCTCTTGCCACTCCTTATTCCATAGTCCATCAAATCCTTACCCAAAACTTGAAAACTTCACAACACAAAACTCAACAGAAAATCTCATAACCTCCGTTAGTATAAGTAAATAAATCACCACTTTGGTACTGTTGTGAAATCATTCTTTATTTATATTGGTGTAATATCTACTGTATTCCAAATTTTCCATGGTTCATACTCCCCGATACTACCCATAGATTCATCAAAATAAGCAAACAATACATAGAAAACAGAATCTGTCAAAAATAGAACAGTCTGTAGTAATCAGAGAACTTCGAATACTTCTGTAACTCCAAAAATTCTGAAACTTTAGGACAACCTGGGAAATTTGTGGGCCAATCTTTTGCAAATAGAATCAGATCAAAAGCATGCTTCTGTAAAAAATGAAAGTTATTTTCCTGGGCGCAAAAGTTTCTGTTTTTCAGCAAGATGAAAACAACTATCACCGTAAGCCATCCCAAAGGTCTTACTTGGCACAAACACTAATTAAAACATAAAACCACATCTAACCAGAGGCTAGATGAATTATTTATTGCAAAACAAACTAAAAAAAGAAACAAAAATAAAATTGGGTTGCCTCGCAACAAGCGCTATTGTTTAACGCCCTTAGCTAGGCATTGATAATTTCAATGATGCTCACATAAAAGAGAAGAATTGAAGCACAAAGAGAGCATCATAAAACACGTGACAAAACACATCTAATTCTAATATACTTCCTATGCATAGGCATTTTATAAGCAAACAAATTATCAAGGCAAGCAAAAACTAGCATATGCAAGGAAGAAGAAAGAGACGATAGCAATCTCAACATGAAGAGAGTTAATTTAGTAACATGAAAATTTCTACAACCATATTTTCCTCTCTCAAAATAATTACATGTAGGATCATAAGCAAATTCAACAAAATAGATATCACATAACATATTCTCAACATGATCCACATGCATGCGAAGTTGACACTCTTCCAAAATAGTGGGATTAACATTAACTAAAGTCATGCCCTCTCCAAACCCACTTTTATCAAAATTTTCATAAGATTGAACATTCTCCAAATATGTGGGATCTAAAGTTGACACCCTTCCAAACCCACTTTCAGTATTATTGCAAATATTATTATCAATCTCATATTCATCAGGGGGCTTAAATAAATTTTCAAGATCATAAGAAAAATCACCCCAATCATGATCATTGTAACAAGTAGTGGACATAGCAAAATTAGCATCCCCAAGCATAGGGTTTTGCATATTATTAGAACAATTGATATTAATAGAATTTATAGTAAAACCATTGCAATCATGCTTTTTATTCAAGGCGCTATCGTGAATTACTTCATAAATTTCTTCATCACAATTTTCAGATTCACGAATTTCAAGCAAAACTTCATAAAGATAATCTAGTGCACAAAACTCACTAGCAATTGGTTCATCCAAATTGGATCTCTTAAAAAGATTAGCAAGTGGATGAGGATCCATAAACTTTTAGCAAGCGAAGATGCAAGCAAAAAGAAGGCACATGGTAACACAAGCAAACAAAAGATCGAACGGAAGAAGGGCGAATAAAAAGGAAAATATTTTGGAAATTCATTTTAGAAGTGGGGGCGAGGAAAATGAGAGGCACATGGCGAATAATGTAATGCAAGAGATGAGAGTTTATGATGGGTACTTGGTATGTCTTGACTTGGCGTAGATCTCCCCGGCAACGGCGCCAGAAATTCTTCCTGCTACTTCTTGAGCTTGCGTTGGCTTTTCCCTTGAAGAGGAAAGGGTGATGCAGGAAAGTAGAGATAAGTATTTCCCTCAGTTTGAGAACCAAGGTATCAATCCAGTAGGAGACAATGCACAAATCACCGAATACCTGCACAAACTATCAAACAACTTGCACCCAACGCGATCAAGGGATTGTCAATCCCTTACGGTTATTTGCAAAAGTGAGATCTGATAGAGATAGATAAACGATAAAGTCAATATTTTTGGTATTTTTGTTTTATAGATCGGAAAGTAAAAGATTGCAAAATAGTAGATCGAAAACTTGTATGATGAAAAGTAGAAGATTATATGATGGAAAATAGACCCGGGGGCCATAGGTTTCACTAGAGGCTTCTCTCAAGATAGAAAATAATACGGTGGGTGAACAAATTACTGCCGAGCAATTGATAGAAAAGCGCAAAGTTATGACGATATCTAAGGCAATGATCATGAATATAGGCATCACGTCCATGTCAAGTAGACCGAAACGATTCTGTATCTACTATTATTACTCCACACATCGACCGCTATCCAGCATGCATCTTGAGTATTAAGTTCATAAAGAACGGAGTAATGCATTAAGTAAGATGACATGATGTAGAGGAATTAAATTAGGCAATATGATGAAAACCCCATATTTTTATCCTCGATGGCAACAATACAATACGTGCCTTGCTGCCCCTACTGTCACTAGGAAAGGACACCGCAAGATTGAACCCAAAGCTAAGCGCTTCTTCCATTGCAAGAAAAACCAATCTAGTTGGCAAAACCAAACCGATAGTTCGAAGAGAATTACAAAGATATCAAATCATGCATATAAGAATTCAGAGAAAATTCAAATAATATTCATAGATAAGGTGATCATAAATCCACAATTCATCGGATCTCGGCAAACACACCGCAAAAAAGTATTGCATCGAATAGATCTCCAAGAACATCAAGGAGAACATGGTATTGAGAATCAAAGAGAGAGAAGAAGCCATCTAGCTACTAGCTATGGACCCGTAGGTCTGTGGTAAACAACTCACGCTTCATCGGAAGGGCAATGGTGTTGATGTAGAAGCCCTCCGTGATCGAATCCCCCTCCAGCTGGGTGCCGAAAAAGGTCCCTAGATGGGATCTCACGGGTACAGAAGGTTGCGGTGGTGGAAAAGTCTTTTCATGGATGCCTCTGTTGGTTTGGGGATATATGAGTATATATAGGCAAAAGAATTAGTTCAGGAGGTGCACGAGGGGCCCACAAGGGTGGGGGACGCACCCTACCCCCCTGGGCGCACCCTCCGTCCTTGTGGCTGCCTCGTGGCTCCTCCGACTTCATCTCCAAGTTTCCTGGTTTCCTTTGGTCCAAGAAAAATTATCGCGAAAGTTTTATTCCGTTTGGTATTCCTTTTCTGCGAAACTCAAAAACAAGGAAAAAACAAAAACTGGCACTGGGCTCTAGGTTAATAGGTTAGTCCCAAAAATAATATAAAATAGCTTATTAATGCATATAAAACATCCAAAACAGATAATATAATAGCATGGAACGATCAAAAATTATAGATACGTTGGAGACGTATCAATAGCGGCCCCCGAGACTCTGCCAGGACCTCAAAGAGGCCTGCCGAGGATCAAATTCGGTAACCGGATAACAATGTCGATGTATTTTTGCTGACGCAGGCATCTTCCATTGCCGTGGCTGGTATTGTTGCAGCATTAGATGAGATGGATCGGAAGCTCCAGCTTTCTGATAAAGAGCTTGACCTTGTCAACAAACGGCTTGACGAGGCGCAAGGTAAGCCCTGTAAGGAGATGTGTAATTGACTTGACGCTGGGTATTGACTATCCGAACTATGTGTTAATCCGTAATCTTAATGATTCTGCAGCTGCTAGCACCGAGGTCGAGGGCTTGAAGGAGGCTCTGAAGAAAGCCGAGGCCGAGGCGGCCGCGAAGAAGACCGCCACTGAAGAGGCAGTGGCCGAGTTTGAGAAGGCCAAGCTTGCTGCCGAGCAACATGAGGCACGGTTGACCGAAGTCCTAGTAGAGCTCCCTGATGCCGCCAAGAAGCTGGAGGCCCTTGATAAGGGGCAGGAGGAGAAATCCTCCCGGCTATCCAAGGCGGAGACAGAGCTTCATGAGGCAAGGAGTGACGCTCGAGTCGTCCGGGAGGAGCTCCAGCAAGCGGCGCAAATTGCCAATGGTAAGAAATATTTACTGCAGAGTGTGTTTGGAGGCAACAGATTCGCCCTGCTGACGAGGGTCTGGCGCTCCGCAGGAGTCTTCGCCGAGCTCCTGAAGAATGCGGCGGCTGTGGCGAGGCACTATGCCACCGTCGAGGAGGACTCCACGCAGCAGCTCTTCTGGTCACAGTTTTCGGACTCCGAGTGTCCGCCCCTCCTCAGTGATCAAATGAAGCAGCTGATGGAGATGCATCGGATGTCTGAGCTGGCGTTGAAGGACCTCTGTGTCAGCCTATGGCCGGCGGAGCCCCTTCCAGACACCTACTTTGGCCTTGTGCAGAGGCTGAGGGAGGCGCCACTCCGGATTGACGCCGTGAAGAGGTCGGCGTGCCTTGAGGGGGCGACGCTTGCGTTTGCGAAGACCATGGTTCATTGGCAAGGATTAATCCAATGGAGATGGCCAATGGTCCTCCGCTCCAGGGGAAGGAGCACCGTCGCCCCGAGCAGTACTTCACGCAAGTGATGACCGGAGCCCGGGCGATAGAGGGCCAGTGTTCAAAAAATGTAATGCTTGAGTAGCTGTAATCAATTGTGTACCAAGTGGGACTTATGCTTTATTATGCACCCGGCGAACTTGTTTGATATTGTAGTGATTAAATTTTGACTCCTGTGTGGCCGTATGTTAATTCTGAATGCTACCAGTCATCGGCTTCAACCCCCAAGTGAATATCATGAGGGGTGTTTTGTCGCCACACTCTAACCCTTAGCGAGCGTCTTGGTTCCCGGAGGCGGTAGTGTGGGAACGAAACCAGGCAATCAGACTATTTGGTTTAATGCCTTCACTTAGCTGTAGGAGCTTGACGGTGGGGACTAGGGACTAGCCCCCGGTGTATGTGTGATGTACTTGGGGGCTGAAGTTTATACCTTCCAATCACATGGTTTGTGTTAAGACGAACCCTTCGTGTGACACGGCTAAATCGCCAACGATTTTTAGAGTCCAACCTCATCATCGGATCGCAGACCCGTCCGCGCTTACTATGATGATCAGTTTTCGGCTTTTTCCTCCTGAGGTACTTGACCGGGCAAGCAAGTAGTACAATCGCAGGGGTTCTCCTTTTGCCCTCTTAGCCGAACTAGCAGAACATAAGGGGCAAACACAGGAGCCGGGCAACCCAACTATTGACCCAAGACATAGTTCGGAACAGATGCATATAGTGCAATATCTGAGACGTCGGACACCTAGCGGGAAGCAGTGCCGGACTTAAGGCTATTGAGCTGACACATAAATCGAACTCGTGAATGACTAATATATTTTTTCATGCCGGTATGCTCGAAGAGCGATCAGAGAGTCGGAGAGGTACAGCAAAATTGCAAGAATGCGGATATCCGAACACCATAAAAGGTATTTTTTTATTTCTCGTAAGCTCAGGACGTCTAACCGTACAATTCGAACTAAGAAGGCAGCAATAGTAAGAAGGAAAAAGGAGATTTTACAGAGGAAAGGTTGACGTAGGGCCTTGATGCGTGAGTTGTAGTCTTCACTGTGCACTGCTGCACGTCTGCGCCTTTGCTTCTGATAGGTGGGGGCTGAGGCCTTCAATGAGACCTTGATGGGCGAGGGCTCTGCTTGTGGTGCTTTATGCTTGGGGGTATCCGGAGTTAGTCCCCGGATCGTCCGAAGACCAGGTCGCCCCAGAGTTCGGTTGAGCCGAACATGTACTTTGGATTAAAGAATGCCTCATGGTTGCCCATGGAATTTTAAGCGCAAAGTTGTGCTAGCGAGGCACATGGAGCATGGAGGAGATTGGTGTGCCGTGGGGCGCGTATCCCTATTTGCGGGAATGCATGTGGGCTCCCATGACGGAGAACGGGTTCGAAATCATTTGCTGTTGTCGCCGTCCTTTACGGCGGGTCGACACCCGGGCCTATATGGGCCGGTGTTATATTCGGCCGCTAGGGCCGCAGTGTGTTCTTCAGTTCGAAGTGAGCGTTTGGTGTTGCTGTTGATAGTTATGACCCCTGAAGGGCCCGGCATCTTCAGCTTGAGGTACGCGTAATGCAGGACGATATTGAATTTGGCGAACGCTGTTCGGCCGAGGAGGGCGTGATAGCTGGTGCGAAAAGGTGCAATGTCAAAGATCAAGTCTTCGCTCCGGAAGTTATGCAGGGATCCGAACACTACTTCGAGTGTTATGGTGCCCGTGCAGCGGGCCTCCACTCCTGGAATGACTCCTTTGAAAGTGGTATTACTGGGTTTGATCCTTGGCGGGTCGATCCCCATTTTCCGCACTGTATCTTCATATATCAGATTCAGGCTGCTGCCTCCATACATTGGGACTCTAGTGAGATGGAATCCGTCGATGATGGGGTCTAGCACTAGGGCTGTGGACCCTCTGTGGCGTATACTAGTGGGGTGGTCTATGCAATCGAACATGATCGGGCAGGCTGACCATGGATTGAACTTCGGCGCTACAGGCTCGACGGATTATACGTCCTGTAGCGCTCGCTTCCTCTCCTTCTTCGGTATGTAGGTTGCATAGATCATATTCACCGTCTTGACTTTGGAAGGGAAGGGCTTTTGGCCTCCATTATTCGGCCTGCGGGGCTCGTCATCGTCCTCGCTGGGTCGGCTCTTTCCCGAGTCTTCGGCGTTGAGCTTGCCGGCCTGCTTTATCACCCAACAGTTACGGTTGGAGTGGTTGGCAGGCTTTTCGGATGTGCCATGGATCTGGCAGGGCCTATCCAGAATTGTATCTAGCCTGGACGAGCCATCGCTGTTGCCTTTAGGGGCCTTTTTGCGCTGTCCGAACTTCGGGTTGCGGAATCTGGCGTTTACTGCCGTATCCTAGCCTTCGCCATCATTGTGGCGACATTTGTTCTTGCTGCGTCGTGGCTTTCCATTTTTGTCCTGGACTTCCGAAGTACCAGGGGTATCGGGATTGGTGGTTTTACGAGCAAGCCAACTGTCCTCGCTTGTGCAAAAGCGGGTCATGACTGAAGTAAGGGCTGCCATGGTTCGTGCTTTATCCTGGCCGAGCTGCCTTATGAGCCATTCATCCCTGACACTATGCTTGAAGGCGGCCAAGGCTTCGGCGTTTGGACAGTCGACAATCTGGATTTTTCTTGGTGAGGAATCGGTTCCAAAACTGTCGGGCAGATTCTCCGGGTTGTTGCATAATGCGATTTAGGTCGTCGGCGTCTGGAGGCCAGACATAGGTGCCCTGAAAGTTTGCTCGAAAAGCGTCCTCCAGCTCTTCCCAACAACCTAAAGAGTCTTCTGGGAGGCTGTTCAACCAGTGCCGAGCTAGGCCTTTGAGCTTTAGCGGCAAATATTTAATGGCATGGAGGTCATCTCCTCTTGCCATGTGAATGTGGAGGAGGAAATCCTCTATCCATATGGCTGGATCCATGGTTCCATCATATGATTCAATGTTCACAGGTTTGAAGCCTTCCAGGAATTGATGTTGCATTACCCTCTCTATGAAGCGTAAGAGGTGTGCGGTGCCCCTGGCTCGGGCTATGTCGCATCGGCAGTCTTCGGTCCTCCGAATCTGCTGTTGTTCCCGGATTCTATTGTTTCGGTTTACCCGATCATAGTATGCTTCCCGGTATGCGGGCGAGTCTTGCCTGGGTCGTAGATGGACCTGGTGCGACCTCCCCTGGCGTCTAGGTCATGGCGAAGATCATACTTGTAAGTGGGCCGCGCTTGATCCTTGCCGTAATGGCGAGGAGGGGCGGCTGGGCGTTCGGCCTTGTTAGCTTCTCTGTCCTGTCCTCTAGGGGGACGGTTCGGCTGGTTGGCTCGTGTGTACGTTGGAAGTGTTGGCTCTAAGGATTCATCGTCGAACTGGGGTAGAAATTTTCGCTTAGGATAGCTCTTAACATCCTATTCATGGCCGTACCCCTCTTCGGCGGCTAGGACTTTGGTCCATCGATCATTGAGGGTGTCTTCTTCTGCCTTGATTTTGCGCTTTTGTTTGTTCAGGCTGCGAGCAGTGGCTAAAAGCCTCCGTTTGAATAGTTCCTGCTCCAGCGGGTCTTCGGGGACGATGAAATCATCCTCCCCGAGACTGGCCTCCTCTTCAGAGAGTGGGAGGTAATTGCTGTCTTCGGAGTCATCACGGTCTTCTGGACTGAGCGGGTCCTCCTGCCCCGCAGGGTCATCCTGGTGATGCTCGTTGGCTGCGGCTCCGGCTCCGGCGGGGTCATCCATATTATTCTCGGTGCCGTTCTCTGCCGAGTCTATGTTGCTCGTATGGCTTCGGCGTGGTTTTGACCGGCGGCGTTGTTTTCGTCATTTGGGCGGCTCGTCTCTGGGCTTGCCTCTGTCCTGATTGGGGGTGTCGTCGCCGTCTTTGGGGGTGTCCACCATGTAAATATAGTAGGTGGACGTGGCCGTCCAGCGGCCGGTGATGGGGGGACTGACCTCTGTGTTAGCCGTGGTTACGTCCTCCTCATCCATGTATTTGGCATTCTCCGAATTGTAGTCTAACATATCGGTTAAATCATCGATAGTTGCTACCAAATGGGTGGTGGGTGGGGCGCAAAATTCCCTGTCGAACGCCTCAAAGGGTTGGCTATGGAAGGCGGAGGGCAGGTTCTCCTGGATGGTCATTTTCTGAATCTGGTCCAGCGCCTCGTTCAACATATCGAGGGTTACCGGGCTTTAGGGCTCTAGGCCAGACCTTGTGGTGAAGAAGCGGAGGTCGGTCTATGACTCAACCAATCCTTGGCTCCGGACGGCCCTATTTTCAGGATTCGGGACCGAAACCTCGCGAGGCACCGGATTGTCCTTGGAAACTGAGGGTGTACTTTGACCCTCCCGTGCACCTTCCACGCCTATGTTTGAGGTTGGGTCGTTTTGGGCCGGGGTGACCCCTAGCCGCTGTTCGCTGTCTCGGGGTGCGGGCTCAAAGCTAGCAGGGTATTGTGAGGGAGGAGCTCGGCTGAGATCGAATCTTGGCCTCTGAACTCTGGTTCTACCTCAAGGGCCGGGGATAAATCCTCCGCCGATGTAGGTTCGGTTGACAGTGGGGTGAGGTCTCCTCTCTCGAGGAGTCCTTCCTGGCTCAAAGCCGTTTGGTAGACTGGGACCGATTCGTAGATCGGATCGGAGGTGTAAGCCGGAGTAGGCGCGGCAAGGCCTGCGGGGGTGGTGAATCCGGTGAAAACTAGATCCCCCCATGCGTCAGTGATGTACTCCAGATTGCCGAATCGAATCCGGTATTCAGGAGCGAAGTTGTCGACCTGACCAAGATTGCCGGTCGGGTCGGCGTGTAGCACGATGCTGCCAAAAGCGAAGAGTTGTCCAGGGACGAAGAGGTCGATGGAACTGATGTCCTCTCCAAGGACTAAATGAGCCATCGATCCTTCCGGCGATCCAATCAGCGGGACTCTCAATGAAAGCACCAATGTCGGTGTCAAAACCGGCAGACCACGGGGTAGGGGGTCCCAAGCTGTGGATCTAGGATCAATGGAAAACAGGGGATAATGAACACAGTGTTTACCCAGGTTCGGGCCCTCTCGAAGAGGTAAAACCCTACGTCCTGCATGATTGTATTGAATATATGATGGAGTTTACAGAGTAGATCTACCTCGAGATCAGCATGAGCTAAACCCTAGGCTATGAGGTGATGAATATAGCTCTAACCCTAATGACTACAACCCTCGGTTTATATAGACACCGATAGGGTTAGGGTTACCGAAGATAGATTACAACAAGAGAGAAAAGGATCCCGTCCACCCTTAACTTGGAGGTCACACCACGGCTTCATAGGTCTCCGGTCACCACACGGCTCCACCAGTCTGGCCCATGTACAATGGGCCGTCGCCCCGAGGACCACTTAGTCCCTGACTCCCTCACTCACGTCTTCATTTCAAAATTAGCACGTCTTCATTTCAAACAAAATTATTCTCTTTGTGCACACGAGCGCTTAGAGGCAACCGTTTGCATAGGCCTTTCCGCGCGGCGACCGGGGATATTTTTTCACCCTTTTCACCTAGGCCGCCAACACTCCCCCACCGCCGGCCCACGTTTCACTCAATTAGTCCTCCCAATCTCCATCGCCAGCTCCCCCCACCCCCAGATCCACAGCAGAACCCTCTCCAGCACCAGCGTGGTCACCCCGGCCGTGTGCCCGCTCTTCGGCGTCAACCCTACCTCCACTGCCGTTCCCAACACGCGGCTGCCCATGCCTCGCTGTCTTCATTTGCTCGCCAGCCACCCTCGAGCATATCGATCCTGTAACCCTCGCCTCTCCCATGGTCCTGCCGGGTTTGCATTAAGAAACCTGTTAGTTACTGCTCTCCATCGCGGTGAGGCATATTTCCTTGCAATCCCTCTTCCTATTTCGTTCCGTATGTTCCCAAATTGGCTATAAAATAACGGAGAGCGTATATATGTTCATTATCTACCTTCCTAACTAGTACATATAAGTTGTATTTGTTGCAATAAGTTACTTCCGATTTACAGATCGCGGGCGCCCGAGTCACACAAACTTAACAAATAAGCCGTACATTTTCTAAATTATTGCATGACATGTTTAGGCAGCTTGATACCAAGTTGTTAGTTTTATGCTTATCCTCCTTTCCTGAGTTTTGCATGTGTTCTCTGTAGATGCCGAGTAGCAGCGACAACACTCATGCTTCAGGTGATGTATCGTCATCTGATTCCGACAACCCTAGGTCTTCAGCAGATGGTGAGGGACCAAGTAATCTTGAATGGGATAGAGCTGCAGCAATTACCCTTCCGGTCAGGACACAGAGGAACACTCCAAGGAAGCCCACACACCAGCCTAAATGTGTATAGGAAGTAATCGAGATTGATTTAAAGTCTTGGGCTCCAACTAAACCAGATAAAGCACGCACGAGGTTCAGGAGTGTGTGTGGATTTGTTGGCAGGGCAAGGCTCAACATTAATCTGCCGTGGTTTCGGAAGGCTAACACAAAAACACGGCAAAGGATAGTCCAGGAGATCAAGGATCACTTCAACGTTCCATAGCAGTGGAGAATGCAGGTGGAACACGCTGCTTTGAAGAAGACTAGGGATGCTTGGAGAAACTGGAAGCACGTGCTATACAAGAAGTACTTGAGTGAAGGCAAGGACCCAATCCCCGCATACCCCCAAATTACAAAGGCAGACTGGGCAGAATTCAAAAGGGGTCAGGGCAACTACAGAGTTTGCTAAGAAGAGTGCCAAGCAATCGGAACTTCAGAAGAGGTACACACACCCCCATCATATGGGTGTGGCCAGATACTACGGCATGAAACCGATATGGGACCAGGAGGTCAAAGAAGCAGTAGCGGCGGGTGGGAAACCAGCCTTTAGTGAAATCAGGGGCGAACGCACTAGAGACTACTTGCGGGAACGTGCAAGGAGGCGTGATGACGGAACTTATTACTTTGAAAACTCACATGACGCAGAACTGTATCGCGTGATGTTAAAGGCGTCCAAGATCTCTGGAAGGTTCTACAGGAACTCAGGGCCATGTGACATTCTGTTCAATGCTCTGGAAACAAGAGAGCCCCCTGGCCGTGCAAGGGGTATAGGTGTTAATGTCCCGCACAAGAGGGCTTTCACACTCAACAAAGAAGAGAGGCTCGGCATGAAAAAAGCGAGGAGTGAAATGAAGCAGAATGAATTGTATGAAAGGTTGAGGAAGGACATGTATCCGGCTGTTCGAAAGGATATTGAGGAGTCAATGATGATGCAGAAGACTCTAACACTGACAGATAGCCAGCAGATGGGAGGGGAGGTGGGCATGGAGGATGCTAGTTATTGCGCGACAACACCGCACAAGAGTAGCTGTGCATCAGCTAACCCCAGCGACACTGAGACTGTAGCTGCTCATGATGATGCTATATCTGATCTATCTGGAATGAAAGACAGACTGAAGGGCGTGCTTACACATTATGAAGGTACATTAAAATGTGCAATAGCCAGGGTTTGCCCACCTTTCTTGGAAGAGGGCCTCTTATTGGACAATGTGCCATTGAAGCTGGGCTGTGTGAAGTGCTACGTGACTAAAGTAAAGCCTGGATTCAATGAATTTGCCCTGAAGAATGTCCTAGGAGACTTTGATGAGCAAAGGACCTTGGGAGAAACACTGTTACATCACATCTAGTGGCCACGAAAGGAAATAGAGTTCATGGACGAGATCCCTGAAGCCCCACCAAGAGCAACCAATGTCGCCCCTCAACCGGTGACACTCTCCTTGCCACAGCAGCTCTCGCGTGCTTCCCCTAAAGAACCTAATACTCGTAATCCGACGGCACAACTTTGTGCCGTATAGGCCATGTCATCGTCCGCCCCAAAGCAGCCAGTGGCAAGGCCTACAACCGCTGAAGACGCACCATCGGTTCAGATGCCGGCCGCTGAAGCAGCGGGGGCAGACCCAGCTGCATCACATGCTCAGTAGACCAACCTAGTGGAACGGACTGCTAAGCAGTCTGATGCTTTGAAACCACCTACTAAGCAGTCTGTAGGTCCCGAACCGACAGCTCATCAGTCCGTCGGTCCGCAGCCGCGTGATCAGCATTCCAATGCGTCAGCACTTCCTGCTCAGCAAACCAACGCGTTGGCATGGCCTCCTCAGCACATCGACAAGTTGGCACCACCTGCGCAGAAACCCGACATAGCTTCAATGCATGGTCAGCAGTCCGATGTCTCTGCTCCTATAGCTCAACAGTCTGTAATAGCAGCACCGCCTCCTCAGCGGTCTGGCATAGCTAAACCATCTGCTAAGCTGTCCGTCGAAGCTTCACCGTCTCCTCGACAGTCTACCTTTCAGCCAACCAGACGTTCTACCAGAAATGCTTCAAGTACCAAGAAGGAAGCGGCCAAAAAGGCTGCAACTGTGAGGAAGCGCGCCGTGAGAGCGACAAGGAAAGAGAATGATTGCCTCTTACTTAAAGCACTCATCGCCCAAAACTAAATTAACAGGAAGTTGTTCGAATGGGGGAGTAATATTATTTCTGACGGCATGGATGATGAAGAAATATCTTTGCAGCTTGCTAAAAATAAAGCAGACGTACTTGAAGCACGCAATTACATCCATTGCCAGCCATTTCTTGTTGGCGAATACTTTGATGAGTGCAGCTCCAGTTGCCGCGAGTTACATAAATATTGCATGGATCAAATGTCAGCAGGTCATCAGATTCTGCTTGTCCACTACAACAAAAATCATTTCAGACACGATGCTGGTTCCATTAGTGTGGGTTTCGAGGACTTACATCTTTTCTTCAACTTCAACGAGCTCGATGCCACTCTTGTTAGATTCCTGATTTTGTAAGTACTTAACAAACTCTGATCAACTTCTCCATACAGCGTTGTAAATGATAAACAGCTAACTACATTTTATTCCTCTCAGGGGATTGAACACGTAGAGAAGAAAAAGGGAGAGTGTGTATTACATATATCTTGCAATAGCAAATGGAACAACATTAGATGGTAAGGACCTACGGGACTGGGCCATTAACACGGTCGTCCGTATCTTCGAAAACACGTCCCATGCAGAATCATTTCTCTGGCCATATCATGAACGGTAAGTCAAGTAAACAACCACGCATACACTGATTGTCTTTCAGATTTCGACATAATTCATAAGTTCATGGCTTTCTTAATATGTTGCAATCACTGGATATTGGTATTCATTGTTCCAAACAAGAACACAATTTACTACATGGATTCTCTCAGAGAGTCAACAAACGCTCAGGATCTGACGCATCTTCAGCAATTCATGGATAGGTTTTGAATTCTATGATGTTGAAATTAATTTGCATTCATATCTTGTTCAATAATTGATGTTGTCAAAATTCATCTTCATTTACAGTGTGCTCGCATTGTGGAAAACTAAACCAGGGAACCTGATCAAGAGGGAACTACCTCTGCAGCACGAGTTCGTTTCTCCGGTAACACACTGAAATCCGCTATTGTTGGAAAATGCAAATACCTTTTCTTACGCTAGTCAAATGTTCAAGCTTCTAAATAAACCTATTTCTATTTCTGTCCAAAAAAAAAATACATCTAACACCGGTTAGATTGTTCCTAACAGGACAAATACATGACTAATTATGTACAAAAAATTTATGTGTCCTCAGCAACAAGCAGGGACAGACCTTTGTGGATACTATGTTTGCAGACAAATGATCTCCATTTGCAAATCTGCTGATAGCTGTGAAGATGCTCGTGAATTAGTACCATTAAGTCTATCTTAATTAATATCTTCTACTCCACTCATATGGCATATTCTGGTCTTAAAAATACTGCAGCTCATCTTAGAACCAAGGACCCTTGAACCGCTCCCCGCTGGTAAATTCCTGATGGTTCGGAGATTTATCAGCGAATTCTTCCTGAATCACTACATCAATCCCACTGGTGATAATGAAGATTTCAGCATGCCTTCTCCTGAAACATTGAGTAAGAGTTAGCTGCTAAACATTTACACATGGATCCATTGTTTTCCATCTGTTGAGGTCTTCGTATTTCATACACTATGATTAATTATGTAATGCATATATGTGTCGACAAATCTTTGGAATTTAGCTACCATTTGTTCAATTGCAATTGTTGCGAAATCTGATGAATGTTCTTCCTGTGGACACTATTTGTTCAATTGAATATTGTGGTGAATTTGCTTTTTTCATGCCGATTCAAATGCGATATTTTTGTTTTAACCTCGCAATTCCTCCACACACGGTTCAACTAAATGAGTGTATGTGATCCACATCGGAAAGCATAGGTCAATCGTAGTGGAACCGTCGATGATAAACAGCAGATCGCAAACGATTTGCAGCACTACTACGTGTGCGTAGGGGCTTCGGAACCGTTTGTGATATCACGTTATCGCACACAAGAGCTCAGAGTAAACTGTGCCCAATGTAAAATATAATCCCAGTCGTAAAATTTTTAGGAAACGTGTGGGACCCCAAACGAAGAGCACACGTCACTCTTGCCGCAACCGTCGGTGATACACAACAAATCACAAATGGTCTGTAGCACTTATATGTGTGCGAAGGGGCTCCTGAATCGTTTGTGATAGAACATTATCGCACATGGTAATTGTTGGGAAACGTGTGCGACGGAGTCTTGCATGGTCGACGGGTTCCACAGAAAACTCGTGTCCGATGGGGCACATATCACACACAGTTCATATGTTGTGCCGTGTGCCTTACATACTGTTTCCCAAACGGTTCATTATGACAGACCGTTTGGTTTCACTACATCATTAGAAACATTTAATCACCGATCCCACACATGCGAAAGAATTTAGTGTGTGCTGCATCGCATATGATTACATTTGGCAAGGCCTCTGCATCATGGCTCCATATCACCGACGGTTTCTGGGTCGTGTGGGAAGGACCCCCCTATCGCAGTCACTCACTTGGCGATGGTTCAAAATGCCGTCGCAGAAAGGGGTTAAAAACCGTGTGTATAGCACCTTGCGGTACCAGTGGCTACGTGTATTTTCCTCCACATTCACCCAATACATAAAAGCAGGAGTAGGGTTTTACGCTTCTCAGCGGCCCGAACCTGGGTAAAAACCACGGCGTCTCCTATTGTGCTTGCTCTTCGCGCCAACTGACCCCCAGCCGAACCAGCAAAGGGGCAGCCCTGCCCCATAGATCGCCGGCTCCATGCCGACATCTTTGGCACACCAGGTAAGGGAGGTCGTTGGCGAGAATCAAGGCAGCATGCGACATGTAGATTCCTTTGAGTTCATCTTCATCATCACCATCCATAGCGCCCAAGAAGAAGGGCTCAGTGGCTGTCAAGCCTTCTAGTCCCAGCACCCATCGCCCTTGTCTGCAGGCGGCGCCGCCACCATGGATGGGGCGAACACCGTGGTAGGCACGACCAGCGCAAGCGGCGCGGCCACCGGGCTTGCCGTGATGGGAGCTGGCGGTGGAAATGCTGGAGGCAGATGCTTACCTCAATGCTCAGGCGAAGACGATGTTGATGGCACGGACGACGCAGGTGCTCTACCCCAGCCTCCTGCTCGCGCCCGCGAACACAACCACCAGAGCGATCCTGTTCGATTGGGCTCAGACCACGACTTTGCCGTCGCGACCGCGCAGGCGGCGACCAGGGGAGGCGGCCCCGGCGTCGAAGCACACGTGGATTAACCTAGTTGTCGACAAACCAGCACCCGACGACCTGGGTACCCACTTAGTGAGGTCGGGTACCCGGTAGTACTGCGTGCCGCGGCAAGTCCACTGGATATCCACCAGCCCCCGGCAAGTACAGGACGCTGCCGTGATGCCATGGTAAGATCACCACCTCACTCTCCCCCAATGGAATTCCCAACGCGTCAAGATCCTTGGTACGCATTCCATATGTAGAGGAAAGATATCTTCGTGTACAGGGTTTCGAAGGGGGGAAGAAAGGAGGAAGGGTAATCCATCCCCCGAGACGAAGACTAGAGCAAAAGGAAAAGCTAAGTTGAAAAATTCCTCAACTTCCTATTCCTCAGTTTATTTTTTGTGATTCCCTTCACTCAAACCTGATGATTGTGCAAGAAACGTGCATGTGAAGGAACACCGCCGTAGTCATTCACACCCTTGTCTATTTTGAGCCCGTTCAACAGCTCAAGTGGCCATGCTGATAACATTGAATCAAAGGGTAACTTGTCGGTTGCAGCAGTACTAGTAGGCTGCTAAGGGTCTATCCTCAAAGCGCTCGCGGCTAGTGATTAGCCCCGTCAAGGTTTCGGCATGCATAGTGTGCTCAATTGTACAAAGACAGAAGGCAAAATAAAGTGAAGGGATAGCATGAGTTCATGCCGCTACTTAAAAGTAATATTACATCACGAAAGTATTAAAGACCTAACATAAGGTCAAAATGTGTCTTTTGTTTGGTAGAGCGGCGATAAACATAACAACGAGCCTAATCAATGCAGTCGCCTTGGACCCTGGGGATGTTGAGGACCTTGTCGATGATGGGAGCGATGATCTTGGTGGTAGCGGAGACATCTGTGTTTGCCGGAAGCTTCTTGAAGGCTTTGGAGACGTTGAGCCCTGGATTGTGGTGGACCAGACTGATCAACATAGTGTAGAGCACGTCGCGAGCAAATTGCCGGGATTCGTTGGCGAAGGCCACATTCCTGTCATCATGATATGTCTTCAGCGCTTCAATCAGGCCATCAAAGAACTTGGATAATCTGGCGCTGGCAAGCTCGTGCTCTGAAGTAGGGAAGCTCCAGCTCTTCATGTCCATGACCACAGGCTGGGAAGAGAGACGCTCGGTTGTGTCAACCAACTCATCTGTCTAGAGGGAGTACATCTTTTGCAGCTTGTCCAGCGTGCCCTCAGCATCTTTCCGGAGAGTTTCTACAGCGGCAAACTTCTCCGTCAAGGCCTTCTGCAGCGTATTGGTGGACTCAAGGTTCTGCTCTAGGCCGGCAAGTTTGTTTTTGAAATCTTGGATCACACCATCGGCGTGATCAGCTCTTGGCCCTTGGACAAGAGCTGCGTCTACAGCTCCCCTAGAGTGTGAGATACTTTCTGCGCATCGTGCTTTAGGGCCTTGACCTCTTTGCCGCTGGTGGTGAGCTCTTCTTTCAACTTGCCGGCTTGGGTTTCCAAATCTGTCTTGGCGGTGGTAGCGGCCACAACATCGTCAATAGCTTCCTTGAGCTTGACGGTATTCTTCGAGACCTCTGCCTCTAGGGCCTTTTGGTGGTCATCCTCCAACTTCTGAGTGCGCTGCTTCACAAGTGCTTCAATATCATCATCCTTGCTGCGGAGGGTGGCGGCAATGGCTTGCTCTTGGGAGGCAATATCTTCAACCTTGGCGTTGAGCTGCATCTCGCGCTCCGTCGACTTGCTATCGTGAGCCGTTGCCTTCTCTCCGATAGCGGCCAACTTCTCCTCGTGGTTCTTGAGTTCGCGGGATCGATCGTTGTACCACGTGTGCAACTCTTCTGCTTTCTCCTTCAGCTGCCGGTCAACTAAGTCCAAGGATTTTCGTCTTCCTCGATCTGCTTCCACCTCTTGTCGTACTTGTCCTGGGTATCCTTGAACCCAGCAGCCATGGCCTGCAAGAACACGTAGTCGTCTTGCTCATTGGCAATGTCTTCAGCATCTGTAGACCTCTGGGCCAAGGGGAGTAGGATTCGAGTGACTTCTTCCTCAAAGTTCAGTTCTGTAGTGCCAGATGAGGTGGGGGCAACAAGACTGGCCTCGAAAGTCACCATTTCTTTGCTGGTTGGCGGGATTGGTGGGGCCACTGACACTGGTTGCTCAACAAGCACTGGCGACGGGCCAATGGTGTGTGCCACATCTACATGCATCTTGGCAAGCTCGGGCTGGTTGCCGGAGGCCTCCTCCATCGCTGCATGGGCCTCTTGAATGTTCCCATCAGTTCGCTCAGGGTTTTCTCTGGCGGCAATCTTGGTGGCCTCTTCAGCAGGGGCTTTGGCAATGCCCACTACCTTGACGAGCTCGTCACCTCCTATGGGAGAAGTTGGGGCTGAAAACGAAGACACAAGGCAAAGAGAAAGAATGAGGTTCAAATCACAAATGGAAACCAAATAAATTTCTTATGGAAATAGCTCTACAACAAGAGGATTACCCGGCTGTAGTTGTTGGGAATGGGCATCCCATCCACCAGCAACTTGCGTTGCCGGCATGCGGCCCTCGATGTCCTCCCTCGTCGGGGAGATATCGGCATGGACATAGACACCGCTGGAGGCCCTTGCTAGAGAAGTTCCCCTCAGAATGATGGTTGACGGGGTCCCCTTGGTAGGATCTGCTTCTTGGCATTCCTCGCCTTGGTGTTCCCCACCCGTCTCCTTGCCGTCACCAGAAGAATGAACCTCAACATCAGCGGCAACCATCTAGAATGGTGGCACATCCTGAAGCGGGGGGCTGGCCTGGGGGCTGGCGACGGCCATGTTAGCCACCGGCATCTCCTACCCGACCCTTGATGGTGAACCATGGCCCTGAAACAACAAAAGGCCAAATCAGAATTGGTATGAATTGAGGCATGACAAGAAGAGACAGGGAATTGCTTACTCCTCATCAGATTTGAGGAGAACGCTCATTTTGTACTGGGATGGCGGTGGAGACTCCTTGGCTCTCATGATAGCTGGCGGCGGCGAGCTTGGCGGGAGCAAGATCTCATCCTCCCTGGAAAGTTCTTCCCGGGAGGACGGACGCTTGAGCTTGACCTGCCGTGCCGGCTGCCAGTGTATTATCTCATGCTTCCAAGTCTTGGTGGTGGTCTTCCTCACCACAGGAGCGGATCGGGGCGGAGGAGTACCCGCACACTCTTCGCTGCTCCTGCTACGGAGACGCCGCGGTGGCTCCGAGACATAGGATTCCTCCCCTTCGGGGTTTTTGGTCGTCTCTGTCCTGACAACCTCATCCCCGGCAGGCACCTCTTGCCCTTCTTCGGCAGGCTCTTCATCGTGCTTGTCGTCGTCCTCTTCATCTCCTTCCTCTTTTTCACCAGTATTTTCGGTGCTTTCGGCCTTGGCAGCCGCCTGCCATCGAGCCTCAACAACTCTGCTGGCTATGTATGCTGCTTCCTCTGCCGTGGTGGCCTTGACGAGGTCTTTTTCTTCTCGTTCAACCTACTCCTTCAGCTCGGAGGCCCATTTTGCCTCATCTTCCAGCTTAGGCAACTTCCAGCTTTCCTTGACCCCTGCGGTAGAGCATTTCGGCATCCACGCCAAAATGGCGCTCCTCTCTAAATTGATGTGCAGTGGCACGACTGTGGCCGGCAACAGGAAGGTGCCCAGCTTGTGGAACAACTGCTGGTAGAGCCAGGAGTGGCCCAACACCGTCAAGTTTCATCCGCGTCCTGGATACAACCGCATCTTATCACCGGCATTCTGGTACTACCAAGCTGGCATGTCTCTCTGTTGCAATGGGCAATGCGGCACCACAAGAAGTCAGCACCAACTATCTCAATATTCAGACCAGCATCCCTCAGGCGAGCGATCCTATTCAGAACCAGGCGGAGCTTCTTCTCAAAGGCGCGATACTTCTTCCAATCCTCATCACGTTCAATCCTCTCTATCTGCGGCAAGTAGAATGCCGGGAAGTTCTCCTCATGGATCCAGCACCAGACCCCCCTTCCATTCATCCCACATGCCATGGAGCTTTCCAGGGATGTAACCCCTCTAGTCCTTCCTTCCCCTCGAAAACCATGTTACGCTTCCAGAGAACGCCATGCCTTCGACCCGAGGAACAAAGAAATGGCGAAACAGATCCACATTGGGCATAACTCCGATGAAGTTCTCGCAGAAATGTGCGAAGACTGCCATACATGTCATTGTGTTGGGGGTGAAATCAAGCAGCTGTAACCCATAAGTAGACATCAACTTGCAGAAGAAGTCTGAGTATGGGCGCAACAATTCGCAATAGAAGTACGCTTAGAAAAAGGGGTAGGAGTTGTCTGGACCTTGGGGCCGTAAGGAAGAACTGTGGGGGCTCCATGGCTGTCTATCTGCTTCCCCCACATATATGCGTACCTTTCAACCAAGGTATTGCCGGACAAGGTCGGCGGCGAGAAGACAACATTTTCTTACAACTGTCTCTCCAACTCATCCAGCTCCCTCTTCTTTTGCTCCGCCTTGGGGTCGAGCGGTTTGGCCACCTTCTTCCCCTTCATGGCGGCTGCCTTGGGCGCCATCAAGGGCTCAGGAAGGAGGAAAGCTTTGGAGTTGAGACGGATTGATGGCGGCGGCGACAGATGCAGTTTGTTTTTGGCAAGAGGAGGAAAATGAAGCTGGGGAGGGCGAGAGTGAATGAGCAGTGCCCCCTTCGCGGTTACCTTTTTATGGGGAATACGCGAGGGGGCTGGCTCTTCGCTGCCTCCCCTAGCCACGCCCTTCGTAGGCACGCATGATGGGTAACTGCAGCAGCACCCACGCCCCCACATCTCGCGATTAATGCGCGGATTGGACATGCGTCTGCGGGAACCGTCATGATTACGGATCACAGTAAAAGATTATGTCAGTTATCCTCTACCATGTGTATCCGTGCATGTTTTTCGGCCTAGCCAAACGACGCCTCGGATGCGCATATGGACTAGGCCCGGGGGCTCCTATCGGTGCACTAGAAATGGGGTACCTAGTGCTCACAACTTGTGCATGGACGGTGGTAGCATACCAGGCAAAGGACCTTGACGGGGGACCAGCAACTAAACCAGAGAAGCTGCTCTTCATGAGATCAGGAAGCGCACTAAGAACACCAAGGCATGGAGCAAGCCACGGGATTCACAACGGAAGTGGCCGAACCCAGCAGAAGCGAGCCGGCAAGTTGCGGCCTGGCAAGCCCCTCGAGCACGGACGTCCCGCCGAACACCAGCGCTCCACCTCTCTGGCCAGCTGGCCACTGATCAGTGAGGTGTCGAGCCCACAGGTGATTAGGTGGAGACAGCCCATGCGTGTCAGCTTGATGGGAATGATGATTACCTTTATTGACACATGTCCTAATGGTGTGTCAAGCTAATAAGAGGTAGGTGGATTAGCGGTGCATCACCCTTGCCGAGGTTCACCCTCCACACGACACCTAGCAGAGCATTTAATGCACTTTTGTCCTAACTAGCAGAGTTAGCTATGATAGATCTGCATCAGTCTAATCACCTTGTAATGACCTTTTTGCCACAGTGGTAACCCCTTGAGATATAAAAGGAGGGCCAGGACAACCTTTACAGGGGTTTGAAACCCTGCAACCCATACTCATAGATATCCATGCAGCTGCTCTCTCTAGCGACGTGCCGAGGGAGAGCGCTCTGTGTATTTTCTTCCACATTCACCCAATACATAAAAGCAGGATTAGGGTTTTACGCTTCTTAGTGGCCCGAACCTAGGTAAAAACCACGGTGTCTCTTGTTGTGCTTGCTCTTCACGCCAACTGACCCCCAGCCGAACCAGCAAAGGGGAAGCACTGCCCATAGATCACCGGCTCCACGCCGAAAGTTCTCAACTGAGAGAAATACTTATGTCTACTTTGCTGCATCACCCTTTCCTCTTCAAGGGAAAAACCAACGCAAGCTCAAGAAGTTGCAACGACCAAGTTAATTAATGAACTACCTGGGCAGAATATGTTTGATTGGTGGCGAAGTACACTGGGAGCATTCATGGGGAATCCATGGGAGTGCACACTAGTGGTCCGTCCGCTCAGGATCAAAGGGATCAAACGTATTTTTCATGTCTAGAAGCTTACGTGTGCAGCCACAAGCCATCATGGGTTCTGGCTTAGTTGAGTACATAGTGTGACCTCTTCCAGGATAGGCTAGCAGAAGTAGAATGTGTAGGTGTACCGGCCTATCCGTGGGTTAACGGCGAATACTTACGAAATACTATGTCTCGATCTTCCGAGTAAGGAGGTGGTCAAGTCTTGTGGGGAAAAGTGCGCAACCTCTGCATAGTGTTAAATCTAATCGATTAGCTATGTCCCCGGTTATGGACAATTTGAGCTTTTAGTAGTGGAAATACCGGGATATCTCATCACCCTTAACTTAATCATTTTGGTTTAATTAAACTTTGGGAATAGATTGTGATGGGGGTACCATCTCAGTCATATGTTATTTTGTAGTGGTAGAACAACATCTTTTATAATAGCGAAAAAATAGATTTATGTAAAATTAAACTTAGAGCTTTCCACCAGCCAAATTGCATGTATAAATAGATTAATTATACTCTTGTGATGTGACTTGCCAGTACATTCAATGTACTGACCTATATGGCTGCAACTTACCACATTGTAGATATATCCGACGAGGATTAAGGTGCGATAGGTCGATGTTTTACACACATCTTTTGCTCGTGGAGTTGATGGACTCATTTACTTATATGCTTCCACAGTATTTTTTTTATTTGGCCTTGTGCCATATCTTTGTAATAATTTATATTACTCCTGGACTATCGATGTAATAAAGAGACATGTGTTATTTCTGTTATTTCATCAAGTATTGTGTGTGCTAGAAAGTCGATCCAGGGACTAGCATGGTAAGCACATGGAGTCTGATCTTTACCGTGTCGGGTCGGTACATGAAGATGTTAAGAATTTACGACCTATTGAATAAATACGTGGACTTGACACCCCGACACAGGTAGTAAAGGTAAATTCTCTTATAAGATTTGATGAAGGTGATATTCCTTATAATAAATCAACTAGTCAATGCCTAGATGAATTTGACAATTACATTGTGAAGGAAGAACACTTTAATATGTATGTTACTAAGCAATTGAAACGTAATGACTTCATGATTGATCGCTTGGGTGACTTCATGTTCAGAATTGCTAATGATGTTAAAGGTCTAAATAAACATGCGTCCATGGTCCAAACTCAGTAAGAACAAGTTGTGAAGTCTCAAAATGATTTGCTCAATGAGATGAATAATAATATGAATGATTATGCTATTAGGGTAATGACTAGAGGAGGTAAAATGAGTCAGGAACCACTTTATCCTGAAGGTCACCCTAAAAGAATTGAACAAGATTCTCAGAGAACAAATATTGATGCACCTAGTCCATCTAAGAAGAAAAATAAAAATGATAGGACTTTGCATGCTTCTAGTGAACCTGAGGTAGAAAACCTTCTGAGAATAGTAATGATGTTTCTATGTCTGATGCCGAGGCACAATCTAGTAATGAACATTCACCTGGTGATAATGATATTGGTAATGATGATGTTCATGTAGATGCTCAACTAGACAATAATAAAGAACCTGATAATGATGTTGAAATAGAACCTACCGTTGATCTTGATAACCCACCTCCTAAAAATAAACGATATGATAAAAGAGATTTCATTGCTAGAAAACATGGTAAAGAAAGAGAACCATGGGTTCAAAAACCCATGCCCTTTCCTCCTAAGACACTTAATAATAAGGATGAAGAATAATTTGAATGCTTTGCTGAAATGCTTAGGCCAGTCTTTTTGCGTACTCGTTTGACTGATATTTTGATGATGGCCCCATATGTTAAATATATGAAAGATATCATCACTAATAAAAGAAATATACCTGAAGTTGAAATCTCCACCATGCTTGCAGATTATTATTTTAAGAATGGAGTACCTAAGAAACCAGGAGATCCAGGAATACCTATTATACCATGCTCCATTAAAAGAAATTATGTCAAAACTGCTTTGTGTGATTTGGGAGCCGGTGTTAGTGTTATGCCTTTCTTTTTATATAGAAGACTTGTTTTGAATAAACTCACACCTACTAAAATATCATTGCAAATGGCTAACAAATCAACTGCCATACCTATCGGTATTTGTGAGGACGTGCCTGTTGTAGTTGCAAATGTTACTATCTTAACAGACTTTGTTATAGTTGATATGCCCAAGGAAGACAACATGTCGATTATCCTTGCTAGACCCTTCTTGAATACTGCAGGGGATGTTATTGATTGCAACAAAAGCAAGGTCACTTTTCATGTTAATGGTAATGAGCATATGGTGCACTTTCCGAAGAAACAATTTCAAGTGAATGGTATCAATATTATTTAGAAAGATTCAACAATTACTATTGGAAGTTTCCAACTCCCTCTTCCTACTGTCAAAAAGAAATATGAAACTCTTATTATTGGGGAAATGTATATCCCCATTGAGGTAACTTAGTGTTATACGAAGATTTTTTGGTTTCATGTTACTCGGAAATAGTTTGTTAATAAGACTTGATCAAACTTATTAATGGATTATTTTTTAGGGGCATGCGATGAATTTAGTAAGCACAACTTTCTGTTCCTACTATTTGTTCTCTGTTATTTTTAGTTAGATACAATAAAATGCCATGATTATCCTTTTTTCTGAATTTTCCGTGCAATAAAAAATGGCCCAAAAATAAAAGTGCTTAGAATGATGTGAAATTTTAACATGAATTTTTCTGGAATATATAAGAATTGTTGGCACTGATAACAACCCTGGGGGATGCCCCTGGTGCCCGTGAGGCACCTGGGCATGGCCACCCCCTAGGCGCACCCATGTGGCTTGTGGGCCCCACAGAGACCCCCTGACTTATCGCTTTAGCCCACTTTTCGTCTCCTACCTCTAGAAAAAAAATCCTGGTAGCTCTCTCCCTCGAGTTCTTGCTCTCAAACCTGAAATTTTCGATCTCTTTGCTCGGAGCTCCACTTCCAAAACTATTTTGGGGGATTGCTCCTTGGTATGTGACTCCTCCATTGCTCCAATTAGTTTTTGCTTTAGTGGATTATATTTGCAAAATTAGTTCCTCTTGGTGCTACTGAAAATAAGCTTGCATGTTGATTCTTTGTGTTCCAAGTTGTTTGAATGCTTGATATAGCCTCTAGACATTCATATGAGTAGTTGTTATCAATCTTGTGAAGTTTTATTCACATCATTTTGTGGCCCAAAAATTTCAGAAATTTGTTTGTAAGAAAAATGAACTTCTTTAGGAGGAACTCTTCGAGGAGGAGGTCCTAGGAGGGGTCATCGAGTGAGAACTCGGTACGGCATGCGTATGTTGAACCAAGGGCAAGTTCGGCGTGGATTACCGATGCCAAATCATATCGATGGTCGTGCAATGAGTTCATGATAGGTGCTGGTATTAAGGAGGAATTTGATCAATATATTCAGAACACTGAGCTCACGCCTTCCTCGCAGATAAGTGTTCTCAGCACTATAATCTCACTCATTTGTTCACTAAAAAGTTTGAGTATCATTCTCATGACTCTAGATTTTTATTTCATCTTTGTGACAGAGCCTACGATATGCCTCTAGAAGAATTCTGTGAAGCGTGCAAAATTCCATATTGGGGCTCACTAGATGAACTACAAAAATCCAATTATGATATGTTCCTTAATAGTCCTTGCAATGGTGAGGATAGAGGAGTCACACAAGCTAGAATAAAAAGTATTCAATTTCCTTCTATTCGTTACTTCGCATTGTTTAATGGCAAATGCATAACTGGTAAACAAGACTTTAGTGCATTTGCGCCTGTGAGTTGAGCATTATTCATACTGCTCTAACAAGCCTCAAACCATATAATCTTGGGGCAATTGTTGCATGGAGGCTGCAACGCAACGCGGGCAATGGCCATCTATATGGGGAAATTTATGCCTCTCGCATAGCTGCAAAGCTAGGAGTCTCGCCTAGGCCCAATGATCCTATACTACCTGACAAATACTTAGACTTTGAGGCAATGTGGCGCCATGATTTTGTTAAGGATGGAGCTCAGAACTACGACTATAACTTAATATTCGATAAAAATTGCATTGTCTGTGTTATATTGCCTGCACCTGCTCTCTTTGATTTTCAGAGAAAACAAGATATTTCATCTATGCGAGCGAGGCACATGAATACAACGCAGTAGTAGAAGCTGCTTGTCTGGCTGAGGAGGCTCCATGGAGAGCCTCCACGAGCTACCACATCGAGTATTACCAAGATCAGCGATGGTGATTACCAAGCTAGGCAAAAGCCTAAGCTTAGGGGAGTACGTTTTCTCACCAACATTACATTCATGTTCACACATTTCATTCCAGTTGTCGGTGTTCATCCTCTTTCATTTTATAATCCATCAATTTTTATTTTTTGCTTTCTTCTTGTGTGTTTGAAAAACTTTGAAAAAATCCAAAAATATTTCTCGCTTCTTTTCGTTTTTTTCAAGTTTAATTAGTTGTAGTATTAAAAGAAAACCCAAAAAGATTTCTCGTTTCTTCTTTTGCCTGTTGGGAGCTTTCCCGGGTAAATAGTTTTTCTCCTTTTTGTTTTTCCTTCGTTGATTTGCGTTCTTCAGAAAAACTAAAAACTCCAAAAATATTTCAGTGTGTTTCTTGGAAATTCTTTTCTTTTCTTGAGTCATCGTAAAGAGAAGACCACGATGAAAATGTTGAGTGGCTCTCATGTGCATTATTGTTGATCTAACAAAGAGCCCATATTACCTTGTCTTCTCCTTTGGATAAAATGTTTGATGATTCCAGCTTAGTCCACGACACTCTTGCACTATTATTATTTTCATATCATTCGGTCGTGCAAGTGAAAGGCAATAATGACGATATTTTGATGAAGTGACTATGGCAAGGAAAAGCGGGTATGAACTCAACTTGTTTTTGTTTTTGTAAATATGTTTAACCTAGTATCCATGATTTAGCATATTATGAGTAAACATGTTTATGATGACAATTAGAGATTATAGTTGCCCATGCCATGTTTAAGTCGCTAGGAGTGGATAATGATTTATGTTGGGTGTCAACATGCATTAAAATGGTTATGATGTAGTATGATAGTATGGTATCCTCCTCTGAATGTTTCAAGTGGCTTCACTTGGCACATGTTCATGCATGTAGTTGATTCAAAACCAACATAGCCTCCACGATATTTATGTTCATGGTGTTTATATCCTACTCATGCTAGTATTCAATGTTAATTATTCACAATGCATGGTTATGACCATTGTCGCCCTCTAGTTGGTTGCGTCTCAATCTATTTGCTAGCCTACGCCTATACTAAGCAGGAATACTGCTTGTGCATCCAAATCCCTAAACCAAAGTTGTTCCAGATGAGTCCACTATATCTACCTCTATGCGGTAGTATGTCGTTCCAAGTAAATTTCCATGTGCCACCTCTAAATATTCAAATGAACATCTATTTTGTGTGCCCGTACCGCTCATCGAGCGACAGGGAGGGTCAATATCTTCCATGCTAAGCAGATTATTATCATGATAAGTGTTTATTCACTTGTCCTTACACGAGAGGGGCTGATATTCGGGATGCCCAGTCCCATGATCAAATTGCAAAATAATGAAACAAACTCCCCTAGAAAGCTGTTGGTATGGAGGGTACCCGAGGATTCGGCTATCCATGGCTTGTGTTTGTCGGTTGAGGGGGAGTAAACTTTACCTTTCCGTTTGGGTACCTCCGCTAATTTGTTTAGCATGGAAGATATTGAAAACTCTCGGTCGTGACGTTGACAGGAAAGGCATGCCTCTCAAAATTATATTTATCTATGGTTCCTACTTTGAGCTGTAGCACGTCTACAAATCCCCGCTTCCCTCTGCGAAGGTCCTATCCACTTACTTTAATGTTATTTTACTTTTATTGTTGAGTCATCACCTTCTAAATCAAGCACCAGTCCTGAGAGCACTATTGTCATTGTTATGCATTGTGTATAGTTAATATTGTGTGCATCATGACTGGATCTCTTCTACCCTGAATTACAATGTTTAGTCGCTGCTTGAACTTTGGAGGTGCTCTGCATTTATATTTTGTGTTCTCAGAAACGGCTAGCGAGATACCATGTTGTCATATTATATCATGATTGTTTCGACAAAGTGTTGGCATTTGAGATATGTTATTATTGCTCGCTAGTTGATTATGCCATTGACGTGAGTGAATATAATTTCTAAGAGTTATCATTTGCATGGTTAGTTATGATCTTTTCTGAAAACATGTGTACTATTTAAGCTTATATACGGATACAAGAACAAAAGAGTTCGTAAAAGTTTTTCTTTATCACTTTCAGTTTGTCAACTGAATTGCTTGAGGACAAGCAATGAGTTAAGCTTGGCGGAGTTGATACGTCTCCATCGTATCTACTTTTTGAAAAACTTTTTCTCTTGTTTTGGATTCTAATTTGCATGATCTGAATGTAACTAACCCGAACTGACGCTGTTTTCAGCAGAACTACCATGGTGTTTTTTTTGTGCAGAAATAAAAGTTCTCGAAATTGGACAAAACTTTTTGGAGATTTTCTATGGAATATATAAAAAATACTAATACGTCTCCAACATATCTATAATTTATGAAGTATTCGTGCCATGTTTGCAACAATTTTATATGGTTTTGGTATGATTTGATTCGAACTAACCCGTACCAACGCTGTTTTTAGCAGAACTACCGTGGTATCATTTTTTGTGCAAAAATAGAAGTTCTAGGAATGGGCTGAAAATTTACGATGATTTTTGTGGACCAAAAGAGACCCCTGAAGCTTCGTGGGAGGACCAGAAGACCCACAAGGACACCACAAGCTCGCTAGGTGCGCCCTACACCCAGGGAGGGGTGAGCGAGCTTGTCGCTGCCTCGTGGACCCCCTTGATGTGAGACCGACGCCAAAAATTCCTATAAATACCCAAACCCCCAGAAAGAACCCTAGATGAGAAGTTCTGCGGCCGCAAGGCTCTTTATCCATGAAAACTCAATCAGGAGCCTATTTTGCCACCCTGCCGGAGGGGAAAATCATCATTGGAGGCCATCTTCATCATCCCGGCGGTCTCCATGACAAGGAGGGAGTAGTTCACCCTCGGGGCTGAGGGCATGTTCCAGTAGTTATATGTTTGATCTCGCTCTCTCTCGTGTTCTTGATTGGGCACAATCTTGATTTACCGCAAGCTTTGTTAATATATTTGGATCTTATGGTGTTCTTCCCTCTCTACCTTCTTGTGACGAATTGAGTTTTTCCTTTGAGATTTCATTATTATCGGGTTGAATACTTTTATGGATTTGAGAACACTTGATGTATGTCTTGCGTATGAATACCCGTGGTGACAATGGGGTATCATATTGATTCATTTGATGTATGTTTTGGCACTCAACTCGCGGATTCCCAAGGTGACATTGGGGTAATCTATGCACAGGGGTTGATGCACGTTTTCGTCCTTGTTTCTCTAGTAGAAATCTTGGGGCACTCTTTGAGGTTCTTTGTGTTGGATTGAATATTATGAATCTGAAGTTGTTTGATGCAAATCGTATAATTGACTAACGGATACTTGTGGTGACATTGAAGTATCTAGCTGACATTAGGGTTGATTGATGTGTTTTCTTATGGTGTTATTTTAGTATGAACTCTAGGGCTGTTTGTGACACTTATAGGGATGGCTCAATAGATTGATCGGAAAGAATAAATTTGAGGAGGTTTGCTACCTACAACAATTTCTTCTTATGTTCTCCGCGATAGGAACTTTGGAGTGATTCTTTGTTGCAAGTTGATGGATTGTTATACGATCCATTTATGTTTTCATTGTTGAGAGATCTTGCACTAGTGAAATTATGAACCCTAGGCTTTGTTTCTAAGCAGTGCAATACTGTTTGTGCTCCATTTTACTACTTGTTACCTTGCTGTTTATATATTTTTCATATTACAAAAACCTATATCTACTATCCATACTACACTTGTATCACCATGTCTTCGCCGAAATAGTGCACCTATACAATTTGCCATTGTATTGGGTGTGTTGGGGACACAAGAGATTTCTTGTATTTGGTTGCAGGGTTATTTGAGAGTGACCATCTTCATCCTACGCCTCTCACGGATTGACAAACCTTAGGTCATCCACTTGAGGGAAATTTGCTACTGTCCTACAAAACTCTGCGCTTGGAGGCCCAACCCGAGTCTACAAGAACAACTTGTGTAGTAGACATCAAGCTCTTTTCCGGCGCCGTTGCCGGGGAGGTGAGTGCTTGAAGGTATATCTTTAGATCTTGAAATTGAATCTTTTAGTTTCCTGTTTTATCACTAGTTTGGTTTGTAAAACAAAACTACAAAAAAATGAAATTGAGGTTGCCTCATATTATTCATCTCTATAATGTGTTTTATGAAAATGATGGAAAGGAAAATTATGCTCAATTGTTAGAAGAAGAATTCAATAAAATCTTTGGCATAAAATCTTTGTATGATGAGCATGATTGCAATGTTGTTAGTATGAATTCATTGAATATCCATGATGCTAAAGATATGCAAAGCCACTATCTTGGAAGAGGTTTCAATTGATTATGATAACAAAGTTGCTATCTATGATGATTATTGTGATGACATGTACGCTAAAAAGAATAATGATAACCAAGAAACTTGTCATCATGATTTTAATTTTCAATTGGATTATGCCAATCAAGTATCTCATGATAGCTATTTTGGTGAGTTTGCTCCCGCTTTTATGAATGAGAATAAATTTTCTTATGTGGAGAGTAATAAAAAATCTATGCTTGTGGATCATGAAAAGAATGCTTTATGTGATAGCTATATTGTTGAATTCGTTCATGATGCTACTAAAAATTATCATGAGAGAGGAACTTATGCTTTTACATATCTCAATAATATCAAGTTTCATCTCTAGGTGTTGAATGTTTTGAAGTCATGCTTGTTTTGCCTTCCTATGCTAGTTGATTCTTGTTCCCATAATTTGTTTGCTCACAAAATACCGATGCATAGGAAGTGGGTTAGGCTTAAATGTGCTTGTCATATTCTTGATGATGCTCCCATTATGTTTCAATTCTTATCTCTTATGTGGGCATCATTGAAATCATCATGCCTAGCTAAAAAGGCATTAAAGAAAAGCGCTTATTGGAAGACAACCCAATAATTATACCTATTGTTTTTGTGTGTTCACATGATTAAGCTACTGTAGTCATCATGTTTAATAGCTTTTGTTTCAATAAAGTGCCAAGTAAAGCCTATGGGATACTGTGGATGATAGTTGACTTGATTCTGTGCAAAAACAGAAACTTTTGCGTCCAGTCACAGAATTGTTAAAAATCACTGGAGCATCGAAAAATTCTGAAGTTTTTACAAATTATTGATATACAAATTTCCTAAGTTTTCCAAATATTTCAATTTTTTTGAAGTGACAGAAGTATAGTCATTATTCAGATCTTTAGGACTGTTCTATTTTTGACAAATTCTGTTTGCAATGCCTAGTTTGCTTGTTTTAAGGTTTCTATGGCTTATATTGCTTAATATAAATTGTGGAAATTATAGATTACAGTAGGCATTATGTGGAACCAATTATGAACCTTGTCTTTGACAGTACCCAAGTGGATGATTTGTTTTACTATGCTAACCCATCTCACGAAGTTCCGTTAAGTTTTGTGTGATTGAAGTTTTCAAATTTTGGGTGAGATATCGATATGAGGAGAATAAGGAGTGACAAGACCCTAAGCTTGGGGATCCCAAGGCACCCCAGGGTAATATTCAAGGAAGATCCAAACAACTAAGCTTGGGGATGCCCCGGAAGGCATCCCCTCTTTCTCAACATTATCGGTAACCTCACTTGGAGCTACATTTTTATTCATCACATGATATGTGTTTTTCTTGGAGTGTCATTTTATTCTAGTTGGATTTGCTCTATGCTATTTAGAATAATGTTTTGCATCCCTTACTTCAATAAAAGTGTCAAGTATAGCCTTTACCATGCTTATTTTGCAAGTCTATATGTTGCTCTTTGAAACCAGAAAGTTTGTTGTTATGTTTTGAATATTTGTGAATAGTCAGGAAATGATAAAATCTTGAAATTTTTACACGGTGTGCTACAACAAATTTTCTACAGTATGCCAAATTTTCAGAATTTTTGGATTTAGGGAAGTATGAATATTATTGCACTCTTTACACACTGTACTGTTTAGACAGATTGCTGTTATGTTTGCTTGTTTAATGATTCTATTTGAGGATAGGAGTATTAAATATGCAGAGGCATTTAGTATGCAATGCTAAATTATAATTTTAGTGATTTTCTACTGCAGAGGATGATAAGGTTTTGCATTGATTTATACAAACTTATCTCACGAGTTCTTGCTGAGTTTTGTGTGGATGAAGTTTTTCAGAATTAGGGAAGCCATGAAAGGAGAGGAATTAAGGAGACACAAGAGATCAAGCTTGGGTATGCCCAAGGCATCCCTAGTTAATATTTCAAGAAGTTTCAAGCATCTAAGCTTGGGGATGCCCCGGCTGGCATCCCACCTTTCTTATTCAACAATGATCGGTCAGTTTTGGTTTAGCCTAAGTTTTTGCTTCTTCACATGATATGTGCTATCCTTGGAATGTCATTTTATTTTGTTTTACTTGCTGTTTGAATAAAATACTTAATATGTAAATTTTTTAAATGAGAGAGAGTCTTCACATATCTACTTAATTATTTTACTACTCATTGATCTTCACTTATATGTTTTGAGTAGTTTGTCATTTACTCTCGTGCTTCACTTATATCTTATGAGTAAATGGTTGAATGAATTGAATATCATAAATCTGAAATTATATATGTTTCATATGCTTATCCCATGTTGATTAATGACTTCACATATAAGAAGTATAGGTGGTAAAATTTATTGAAAGTTAGCAAACACAGCATTGGTCACTTGAACAATTCATGAAAGAATATTGAAGGAAGAGAGATTTCACATATAAATATACTATCTTGGACATCTTCTATGATTGTGAGCCCCATTAATTATTTTTAAACTTGAGCAAATTAGTTGAAGTTGGACAAGGAAGACAACGTAATGAGTTATGTTTGGGTATATTTGTATAGAAGTTATATTGTTATGGATCCTCCAGCATGTGGTGCTTGTTTAGGATGTTTTGCTAGCCAAAAATTCGTACTAAGTAGAGATACTACTTGTGCATCCAAAAACCCTTAAACCCAGTTTCTTGCCATAAGTGTCAACCATATCTACCTATGGATTGAATAAGATCCTTTAAGTAAGTTGTCATCGGTGCAAAAAGCAATAAAAATTTCTCCTAAATATGTATGATCTTTTATTGTAATGGAAAATAAGCGTTGTACGAACTTGTGATGGTAAATAAATAGAAGCGACAGACTGCATAATAAAGGTTACTATCACAAAGGGCAATATAATGTGATGTTCCTTTGCATTAAGGGTTTGCCCATCCAAAAATAAAAAGCGCATGCCAACTTCTGCTTCCCTCTGCGAAGAGTCTATCTTTTACTTTTATGTATTTACTTTTATGCAAGAGTCAATAGTATTCCTTCTCATTTCAACCTCAATTATTCTCTAGTTGGCAAGTATCAAGTGGTGGGGAAAGATCCAAACATATATGGCCATTCAAATATATTCGATCATGAATTATTATTGTTGACAATTATCTATATGATAAATAAGTTGGGAGGCGAAACATTAAGCCCCTATCTTTCTCTGTGTTCGATGGATGCTATTTGTTATAAAAATATGCTTTGAGTGTCCGCAATCATGGAAGACTATATGATAGTTGAGTATGTGAAATTTTCTAAATCAAAGCTCTTACATAGACCCTTCCTGAAAATAAGATGAATTGCAATTGTTTGATGACTGAGAACATAGTTTGTTAGTTTTCAAGAAAGTTTATGGCCTATACTTTAACATGTGAATAGCTTGCTACTTGATCATGAGAAGTTTTATGAGATGAGCTACTGTTTATGAAATATAATGATGCTAGAAAAAGTGACTGGGATTATCGTTGATCAAACTTGTGCACTTGCTACCATTCACACTTCATAAATTATTTCTTTTATCATTTACCTACTCGAGGACGAGAAGGAATTAAGCTTGGGGATGCTGGTACGTCTCCAACGTACCTATAATTTATGAAGTATTCATGCCATGTTTGCAACAATTTTATTTGCTTTTGGTATAATTTGATTAGAACTAACCCGGACTGACGTCGTTTTTAGTAGAACTACCGTGGTGTCGTTTTTTGTGCAGAAATAAAAGTTCTCGGAATGGGCTGAAAATTCAGGATGTTTTTTTGTGGACCAAAAGAGACACTCGGAGCTTCGTGGGAGGACCAGAAGACCCACGAGGACACCACAAGCTCGCTAGGCGCGCCCTACCCCCTGGGAGGGGCAAGCAAGCTTGTCGCTGCCTCGTGGACCCCCTTGACGTCACACCGACGCCAAAAATTCCTATAAATACCCAAACCCCCAGAAAGAACCCTAGATGAGAAGTACCGCCACCACAAACCTTTTTATCCACAAAAACTCAATCGGGTCCCTATTTTTGCACCCTGGCGGATGGTGAAATCATCACCGGAGGCCATCTTCATCATCCCGGCGGTCTCCATGACGAGGAGGGACTAGTTCACCCTCGGGGCTGAAGGTATGTTCCAGTACCTATGTGTTTGATCTCTCACTCTCACTCTCTCTCTCTCTCTCTCTCTCGTGTTCTTGATTGGGCACAATCTTGATGTACCGCGAGCTTTGTTAATATATTTGAATCTTATGGTGTTCTTCCCTCTCTACCTTCTTGTGATGAATTGAGTTTTACCTTCGAGATTTCATTATTATTGGATTGAATACTTTTATGCATTTCAGAACACTTGATGTATGTCTTGCGTATGAATACCCGTGGTGACAATGGGGTATCATATTGATTCACTTGATGTATGTTTTGTCACTCAACTTGCGGATTCCCAAGGTGACATTGGTGTAACCTATGCATAGGGGTTGATGCATGATGACCAACAAGTATAGGGGGTCGATCGTAGTCCTTTCGATAAGTAAGAGTGTCGAGCCCAACGAGGAGCAGAAGGAAATGACTAGTGGTTTTCAGCAAGGTAATTTCTGCAAGCACTAAAATTGTCGGTAACAGGTAGTGTGATAGCAAGATAATGTGTAACGGACAAGTAACGGTATAGGTAAATAAAGTGTATCAAGGCATCCCAATCCTTTTTGTAGCAAAGGACAGGCCAAAACGGTCTCTTATAATAAGCAAAGCGTTCTTGAGGGCACACAGGAATTTCATCTAGTCACTTGCATCATGTTGGTTTGATTCGCATTCGCCACTTTGATAATTTGATATGTGGGTGGACCGGTGCTTGGGTGCTATTCTTACTTGAACAAGCCTCCCACTTATGATTAACCCCTCGCAAGCATCCGCAACTATGAGAAAAGTATTAAGATAAAATCTAACCTTAGCATTAAACATATGGATACAAATCGGTCCTTTACTAAGTAGCGCATAAACTAGGGTTCTGAAAGGTTAGCACTAATAATAACAGGATATATCTTTTTCTCATCAAGATAACATACTTCAAAGTGTCAGGCAATTGCTTTAATTCAAACACAGGATCACCTTTAGGTGGGGGAGGACCTCCTAGAGTTTCAATAGGCAAATTGTGTTTAAGGAGAGGTTGTTGTTCAAAGAATATTTTATCTATTTCATTTCTTGCATGCAAGTGCATATCATTTTCATGGTCTAGCAAATATTGTTCTAGTGGATCAGTGGGAGGAACGGCAATAGAAGCAAGACCAATTATTTCATCCTTACTAGGCAATTCTTTATTATTAGGTTGTCTACAAAACTTGGAGAAATTAAACTCATGAGACACATCACCAAAGCTAACACTGACAGTTTCTTTTTCACAATCTATCTTATCATTGACAGTGTTCAAGAAAGGTCTACCAAAAATTATGGGACAAAAGTCATCTTTTGGGGAACCAAGGACTAGAAAATCAGTAGGGTATTTTATTTTCCCACACAAGACCTCAACATCTCTAACAATCCCAAGTTGTGTGATGGTGTCTCTATTGGCAAGTTTAATAGTAACATCTATGTCTTCTATTTCAGCGGGTGCTATGTCATTCATAATTTCTTGGTATAAGGTAAAAGGAATAGCACTCACACTAGCACCTAAGTCACATAAACCATGATAGCAATGATCTCCTATTTTAACTAAGACAACAGGCATGCCAACTACAGGTCTATGTTTATATTTTTCATCGGGTTTGGCAATTCTAGCAGCTTCATCACAGAAATAAATAACATGCCCATCAATATTTTCTACCAAGAGATCTTTAACCATAGCAACACTAGGTTCTACTTTGATTTGTTTAGAGGGTTTAGGTGCTTTAATATTACTTTTGCAAACCATGGTTGATACCTTAGCATGTTCTTTATCCTAACAGGGAAAGCTGGTTTTTCAATATAAGCAGTAGGCACAACTGGATCAACACTGTAAATGATAGTTTCATCTTTAGCTATAACTGGTTCTTTAATTTCTTCTTTAATAGGGGGATGATATTTAAACCACTTCTCTTAGGGAGATCAACATGAGTAGCAAATGATTCACAAAAAGAGGCTACTATCTCAGAGTCAAGTCCATATTTAGTGCTAAACTTGTGAAAAGCATCGGTATTCATAAAAGATTTAACATAATCAAACTCAAGCTTAATACCTGACTCTTTACCTTCATCGAGTTCCCAATCTTCAGAGTTGCATTTAATTCTTTCTAAAAGATCCCACCTAAATTCAATAGTCTTCATCATAAAAGAACCAGTGCAAGAACTATCGAGCATGGATTGATCATTGTGAGAAAGCCGAGCATAAAAATTCTGAATGATAATTTCTCTTGAGAGCTCATGATTGGGGCATGAATATAATATTGACTTAAGCCTCCCCCAAGATAGAGTGATACTTTCTCCTTCACAAGTCCAAAAATTATATATATAATTCCGATCACGATGAACTGGATGCATGGGATAATTATTTTAGTGAAATTCCAATTTCAATCGATTCCAGTTCCAAGATCCAATATCATCGCATGGCCTATACCATGTCAACACTTTTCTCTTCAAAGATAAAGGGATAACCTTCTTCTTGACTTCATCTCCGTGTAAACCTGCAAGCTTAAACAATCCACAAATTGCATCCACATGTATAAGATGCATATCGGGATGCTCAATTCAGTCTCTTCCATAAGGATTAGCTAGCAGTTGTTCTATCATACCCGAAGGAATTTCATCACCAATATTTTCAGTAGGTGCAGTAGGTTGAGGGGCAACTCTTTGTGTTTCCGGTCGAGGTGAAGATACCCTGAACAAACCCCTCAAAGGATTATCTTCCATAGTAACAAGTGACAATAAATTTCAGCACGTAATATAAATTTTTCCTTACCGATTTCCACTTACCAAGAGCGCTTCACTCCCCGGCAACGGCGCTAGAAAAGAGTCATTTTGATAAGTAAGAGTGTCGAACCCAACGAGGAGCAGAAGGAAATGACAAGTGGTTTTCAACATGGTAATTTCTGCAAGCACTGAAATTGTCGGTAATAGGTAGTTTGATAGCAAGATAATTTGTAACAGACAATTAGCAGTAATGGTAAATAAAGTGCCGCAAGGTAGCCCAATCCTTTTTGAAGAAAAGGACAGGCCAAAACGGTGTCTTATAATAAGCAAAGCATTCTTGAGGGCACACGGGAATTTCATCTAGTCACTTTCATCATGTTGGTTTGATTCATGTTCGCTACTTTGATAATTTGATATGTGGGTGGACCGGTGCTTGGGTGTTGTTCTTACTTGAACAAGCCTCCCACTTATGATTAACCCTCTCACAAGCATCTGCAACTACGAGAAAAGTATTAAGATAAAATCTAACCATAGCATTAAACATATGGATCCAAATCGGTCCCTTACGAAGTAGCGCATAAACTAGGGTTTAAGCTTCTGTCACTCTAGCAACCCATCATATAATAACTACTCCACAATGCATTCCCTTAGGCCCAAAGATGGTGAAGTGCCATGTAGTCGACATTCACATGACACCACTAAGGGAATGAGAACATACATATCATCAAAATATCGAACACATATCAAATTCACATGATTACTTGCAACATGACTTCTCCCATGACCTCAAGAACAAAAGTAACTACTCACAAATGAAATTCATGCTCAAGATCAGAGGTGTATTAAATTTCATAATGGATCTGAACATATAATCTTCCACCAAATAAACCATATAGCAATCAACTACAAGATGTAATCAACACTACTAGTCACCCACAGGTACCAATCTGAGGTTCCAGTACAAAGATTGAAGACAAGAGATGAACTAGGGTTTGAGAGGAGATGGTGCTGTTGAAGATGTTGATGGATTTTGGCCTCCCAAAGATGAGAGGGTTGTTGGTGATGACGATGGCTACGATTCACTCCCGAGAGGGAAGTTCTCCCGGCGGAATCGCTCCACCGGAGGGCAAAAATGCTCCTGCCCAAGTTCCGCCTCGAGACGGCGGCGCTCCATCCCGAAAGTCCTCTCCTGATTTTTTCTAGGTCAAAAGACCTCATATACCAGAAGATGGGCACCGAAGGTGGGCTGGGCTGCCCACCACCCACCAGGGCGCGCCTGGGGGGCCTGGCGCGTCCTGGTGTCTTGTGGGCACCAGGTGGCCCCTCAGGTGGTTCTTTTCTCCAGTATTTATTAAATATTAAAAAAAATCTCCGTAAATATTCAATTCATTTGGAGATGTGCAGAATACGTATCTCTGATATAGCTTTTTTAGGAACAGAATTCCAGCTGCCGGTATTCTCCCTCTTTGTGTAAACCTTACATATTATGTGAGAAAAGGCATTAGAATTACTCCATAAAGCATTATTATGCATAAAAACATTATAAACATGATGCAAAATGGACGTATCAATGCACATTTTCGGCCTTGTTTCTCCGGTAGAAATCTTTGGGCACTCTTTGAGGTTCTTTGTGTTGGATTGAATATTATGAATCTGAAGTTGTTTGATGCATATCCTATAATTGATAAATGGATACTTGTGGTGACATTGGAGTATATAGGTGACATCAGGGTTGATTGATGTGTTTTCATATGGTGTTATTTTAGTACGAACTCTAGACTGTTTGTGACACATATACGGATGACTCAATAGATTGATCGGAAAGAATAACTTTGAGGTGGTTTGCTACATACAACAATTTCTTCTTATATTCTCCGTGATAGGAACTTTGCAGTGATTCTTTGTTGCACGTTGAGGGATTGTTCTATGATCCGATTATGTTTTCATTGTTGAGAGATCTTGCACTAGCACTACAAAAAAACCACTTCCGTGATGATACGTGTTTGTCACAGTAGGTCACATTTTCTGTCATGCATGTACATCCATGACGATTTTATGACAGAATCAAGATAGTCATACATGTGCTATCGTAGAAGTGTTCCATGAAAATACCAAAATTATCATCACGGAAGTGTCCACTTCCATGACGATAAATGGCGTGTCATGGAAGTGCTTTCATCAAGGGTAACCGACACGTGGCATCCACCGTAACGGGTCGCTGTTAAGCTATCGGGTTCCGATAACCCGTTAACAGCCCGGACCAATGGGGATTTTCCACGTGTAAAATTCCCAATGGCCAGAGGAACCACGTGTCGGCTCAGCATTGGGACAGATGGCATCCACTCATTGGACGAGAGGCGCCTATGATATGTCGACATGTGGCACGGCCCAACAGAGGATAATTTAGGTGAAAAGGCCGGCCCATTTGACTTGGTCAAAAGATAGCGGGCCGGCCCACGGAAAGCCTGTTAACGGCCTTTTCGCATACAGCCCATTTATATCCCGCTAACTCACGGCCCGTTATGGCCTATCCGAATTAGGCCCAGTAGTGACATCTAGGCCGTCCAATATGATTCCAGCCCATTGTAACTTTCGGCCCATGTATGGTCCATGACGTCTTTCGGCCCATATGAGGCCCTTTGTAACTCTTGGCCCATAAACGGCCCGTGGTGAAACTGGCCCATAATGAACAGTATATCGCTTTATACCCATTAACGGCCCATTATTCCATTGGGCCGTTTGCAGCCCGTGTTATCTTTCGGCCTTCTAAGGGCCCACTTATTATTGGGCTCATTTTGAGCATTCGATTACTTACGGTCTGTTACTGGCCTGTTATGCTTGTGGGCCAAATTCAGCTCGTGGTTAAAGTCGGCCTATCTGTGGCCTATTAATCCGTTGGGCCATTTTCATAGCGTCATCAAATATGGCCCATTAATGACCCGTTATGCTTGCCTATTGAATTAAGCCTGTTGTACACATCGGCTCGTTATGGTCGACCCATAAATAGATGATTCCCATTCTAGCCCGTTTACGACCCATGTTGCGGTCCGTTAATGGTCTACAAATAGTACGGCCCATATTTGGACAATGGATCATACGACCCATTGAAGGCCCATTGAATCTACGACCCGTAGAAGGCCTGTAGGAGGCCCATGGTGTCTACAGCAGATAGTAGGACCATGGTTATTGTAGCCTAGTTTTAAAAAATAGGTTATTGCGACCACTAGGAAACCGAGAAAAAATAACTGCAGAACTAGAAGCAAACAAATAAATAAGACTAACAAAATAAATAAGCAAGCAACAAACACTAGGATATGACGGCGATTACACAGATTACATCCATTGGGCATCAAAGTTCACCACCAGTGCAAATATAGGGAACAAAGCAGCATATTACATACATTGGTTGTCAAAGTTGGGAACCAGTGCAAATAAACGACGCAGCAAAACAAGTCCAGAATTGAAACCACTTCAAAAGAGCTCAAGAAACAATATCCTGGGTACCCAGCATGCTGGCAAGATGCTTAGCAAGCTTATTAACTTTCTCTTGTTTGGCGCTTAAATCCTCCAGCGCTTGCTGTTGCACCAGAAAGTATGCATCTGAATTCTGCAGGGACTTCCTCAGTCCTTCGGCATTGTGTCGCAGCACATCTGATCGATGTCTTTTAACTCGAAGTTGAGACTCAAGAAGATGAACTGATTCAGGCAGCAAGTTTAAAGAGCTTGTGCCAGCAGTAGTGGCCAGTAACTTGAACACTACATCAAGACACGACATTGGGGTTGTCTCACTATCGTCAAGACAGTTTTTATCAGCTTTCTTGGAGACCAACATGGATGTCAAACTATCTTGAACCTTATCTGCATTACTTCCTTTACCATTGCATAACGGGGTACTCTTCTCCAATATTTTGTCCGCATTCTAAAAGAGAAACAAGTAGACACATCACAGGTTTACCATGTTGTATATGAAACTCATTTTGGTAAATTAGTTCAGTAGTAAAGTGGACAGGATAATAGCATGAAACAAACATATATCTATGTACCATGGTCACTCTATGGTCTATATCATTCTAGTTTTTGTTGCCAAATCAAGATAGAGACACAGTTCAAATCATATCTATTTAAGACAAAGCAACATAGATAGAATTTAAGTGTGGGAAACTACACAGCAATAACAACACTTGTAATGTGCATGACATGAGAACATAACTGTTTATTCAACTGAAACTGAAATCAACATAGAGCAAGTTACAACAGCAAACCTGTTAAAGAAACAGGTTGAAAACATACCTGTTGCGCCATTGGAGTTTCAATTCCATCCTTTAAATTTGAAATTAGTTGGTATGAGTAAATACAGTGATGCAAGAGCAAAGGAGTATGAACCATAGCTATAGAATCTGACCTGAGAACAATTCTTCTTCTGCTTTAAGCGTTCAGTTGTGGTTCGGAGTGGTGGTCCTCGTGCTTTGGGCACTGTAGTTGCCTTACTAACTGCTCGTGTTTGGGTGCTGTGTGGTGGAGACGGTGATGTGTCAACTGGAACTGGGTTACTATCTGCTGGGCTTGGTGTTAGAAGGGGTGTAGCTGGTTCTCTGTCCAACTGGGTAGGGGTACAATCAGCGAGAGTCTAGGTTATGTCTGGTGGGGCTGGTTCTTGGGCAAGTACAACCGTGGTTCTATCTGCACCAACTGGTAGCACTATCTTTTCTGAAGAATGTGTTGTTACTCCCTTAGATACTGCCATCACCCCCTCCAATTCAAATGGCTGATAAACAAGAAAATTAATTGAATGTACAGACATTGTATGATAGACAGGTGCAATGGATGGTGGGGACTAAAAGATGGCATGAAGTAATTCACATTTATGTTGTCTATACAAACAGGATAGCATGACACAATTTCACATATATGATGGCTAACTAAATAGGGTAGCATGACACAATTTCACATATATGATGGCTAACTAAACAGGATAGAAAGACATAATTCAAAATATGATGACTATGTAAATCGGATGACATGATATAACTATATGATGTGTTTATTAAATAGGTTGGCATGCCATAATTCACGTACATGCCGCCTATGGAAACATGATGGCATGATATAATTCACGGATAGAATGACATAATTCAAAATACGACGACTATGTAAACACTAAACAGGATGAGATGATATAACTATATGATGTCTTTATTAAATGGGTTGGCATGCCATAATTCAGATAGATGCTGTCCTAAGTAAACATGATGGCATGATATAATTCAAATATATGATTTATATACTAAGCAAGTAACCAGATGGCAATCGCATATATGATGTCTAAACTAAGCAAATGGCATTCAATATTGTTTATATGATGTAAAAACTAAGCAATGCAAGACAACATATCTTTGGTATAGCGAGGTGCTATACAAACGGTTTTTAACCCCTTTCCGCGATGACGTTTTGAACCGTCGCCAAGTGAGTGACTGAGATAGGGGGGTCCTTCCCACACGACCCTGAAACCGTCGGGGATAGGCCCTCCGGTCACACACACTCGGCAAAATGAGGTCATGTGCGACGGGCGAGCGATCAAATACGGTTATACAGGACCAATCGGTTCCGGTCGTAAGTACATCCCACACAGTCAGTCCCAGACAAACATTTCTGTTTGTTATGTACATTCCACACAGCCAATCCAAGGAATACATTTCCGTTTTTATGTACATCCCACACAGTCAATTCAGGGAAAATGTTTCCGTTCGCATGTACATCCCACACAGTCAATCCAGGGAAAACGTTTTCGTTCATATATACACCCCACACAGTTTTATGTATAGCCTCGTGTGTGATAGGTGTAACTATCACACACGCTCTGCCTCGGTTAACCATTTGCTTTTATTCAACTACATCACACACGATTTGATGAAGCAAACTGTATGGCACTGGGCTATCCATCACAAGCGCTTTTACTGCTAGAACCGTTTGCAAAGTTCCATGACCCATTTAGCATGTTTATTAGTTTACAATTAGTAATTCCAGTAATACGCTAATTCACATTTCATATCGAACAGCTGTTTGCCAATTTCATACCAGGCACATAAATATATTTTAACATCACAGTACAACAGCTACCTGAAAACAGCACAGTACATCATATAGCTAGTTCACCTTCATAAGAACAATATTAGAACAATATATTCATTTCCCTAATCGAGATCATCCAGGCTCGTCTTATCCACCTCTGCTTTCAGTTCAGTAAGAACCTGGTTTGCACTGGCCAGCTGGGAAAGTGCCTCCTCCTTCGCCAACACCATCTTAGCAAAGTCTAATTTAAAAAATCTGAGCTCATTCTCCATCTTCCTCTTTTTATCCCGCATCTTCAAATATTCTTAAGCATTAACAACACTTTCTCTAAGCCTACCTCTGTTCTCTTCCTCATACATGCTCCAGAGCTTTGCTAGGCACATCTTCAAAGACTATGGCCACTCTTGATCAACCAACTCCAGGTAAGAAAACTTTCGTTTATCCTATAATATTTAAAACTAGATCAGTAACAATTGTAGGGGAAATGGGTTTCTAGCAACATAAAAAATCACCAAATACATATTTTGAAAAACTAAAGAAACAGGTTAATTATGACATATCTTCTCAAAAAGATCAATGTGCAAATGAATTAATTGCTACTGAGACAACAACCAAATTCTGAAACTTCAGAAGCTATAATTAACCACAACAACGCGACAAGTTCTTAGTCATGTACTATAATAACAAATTGAAAATTTTATGAGGAACCTAAATATAACTGCAATAGCATAGCGACAGTGTTTGGATGTGGCGCCCCCGATTTGGCCGTACGCTAATCATACACGCAAATGTGTACGATCAAGACCAGGGACTCATGGGAAGATATCACAACACAACTATTGACAAAATTAAAATAATACAAGCTTTATATTAAAAGCCAGGGGCCTCGAGGGCTCGAATACAAGTGCTTGAATATAAACGAGTCAGCGGAAGCAACAATATCTGAGTACAGACATAAGTTAAACAAGTTGCCATAAGATGGCTAGCACAAACTGGGATGCAGATCGAAGAGGCCCAGGCCTCCTGCCTGGGATCCTCCTAAACTACTCCTGGTCGTCGGTGACCTACACGTAGTAGTAGGCACCCTCGGTGTAGTAGGGGTCATCGAAGGTGGTATCTGGCTCCGGGGCTCCAGCACCTGGTTGCGATAACCGGGAAAAATGGAAAAGGGGAAAAAGAGGGAGCAAAGCAACCGTGAGTACTCATCCAAAGTACTCGCAAGCAAGGATCTACACTACATATGCATTGGTATCAATGAAATGGGTTGTATCTGTGGACTGAACTGTAGAATGCCAGAATAAGAGGGGGATAGCTAGGCCTATCGAAGACTACTCTTCTGGCAGCCTCCATCTTGAAGCATGTAGAAGAGAGTAGCAAGTGCAGCATCAAGTAACATCGGATAGCATAATCCTACCCGGCAATCCTCCCCTCGTCGCCCTGTGGGAAAGCGATCACCGGGTTGTATCTGGAACTTGTAAGGGGTGTGTTTTATTAAGTATCCGGTTCTAGTTGTCATAAGGTCGAAGTACAACTCCGGGTCGTCCTTTTACCGAGGGACACGGCTATTCGAATAGATAAACTTCCCTGCAGGGGTGCACCACATTACCCAACACGCTTGATTACTCTGGCCGGACTCACTTTCCTGGGTCATGCCCGGCCTCGGAAGATCAACATGTCGCAGCCCTATATAGGCTCAACAGAGAGGTCAGCACGCCGGTCTAAATCCTATGCGTGCAGGGGTCTTGGGCCCATCGCCCGTTGCACACCTGCACGTTGCGTACACGGCCGGTGAGCAGACCTAGCAACCTCCATTACAAAGGAAGTTGCGTTACGCGGTCCAACCCGGCGCGCGCCGCTCAGTCGCTGACCTCTAGAAGGCTTCGGCTGATACTACGACATTGAGTGCTCATAACTGTTCCCGCGTGGTGGTTAGTGCATATAGGCACGTAGCTAGACTCAGATCAAATACCAAGATATCGTTATGCGTGTTATTTTGAAGTAACCCCGGACGCCGACCAGGGACCAGGCCAACCTGTCTCCTAGGTGGTCACAACCTGCCCTATCGCTCTGCCACAAACTAACACTCGGGGGCCGTCGGGAACCCATGCCCACCACTACCTGGGTGGAACAACCTGTCCCTTCAGCCCCCACATCCGAACAGTAACATAAGTAATGTAGTAGTTTAGTAGTATATAGTATATAACCGTGATCACCTCCCGAAGTGATCACGGCCCAGTAGTATAGCATGGCAGACAGACAAGTAAGTAGGGCCACTGATGACATTCTAGCAACCTATATTAAGCATGTAGGATTGCAGGTAAAGGTATCAACAGTAGTAACAAGGACAGGCAATGTAGCAGTATAGGATCAAACCGATGAAACAGTAACACTACTCTAATGCAAGCAGTAGAGGGAAAGAGTAGGCGATATCGGGGTGATCAAGGGGGGTTTGCTTGCCTGGAAGCTCTATTGTACAGGAAGAAGGGTCGTCGGTGACGTAGTCGTACTCAGTGGCATCAGCGCCGGTCTCGGGGTCTACCAGTGAAGAAGAGGGGGGAAGAAACAGTAAATACGGAGCAAACAAAGCATCACAAAACATAACGAGGCAATACACGGTGCTAGGTATGCCCTAACGCGGTACTAGGCGATGCTGGCGAAGGGGGGAAACATCCGGGAAAGTATCCCCGGTGTTTGGCATTTACGGACAGACGAAACGGAGGGGGATGGTTGCATGTTCGCTATGCTAGGGACGTGTGGCAGACGAACGAAGAGCGTATTCAGGATCATCATGTTTTTCTGAGCAACTTTCATGTTCAAAGTATTTACATCCGAGATACGGTTTATTTTATATTATTTTTCAAAGTATTAATTCATTTTTAGAATTAACAGAATTAATTAAATTAGGAAATGCAATTATGATGTCAGCGTGATGTCAGCATGACGGCAGCGGTCAACTTTGACCGTTGACCAGTCAAACTGATGCGTGGGTCCCATTTGTCATTGTCTCTACACTAATTAACATATTTAATTACTATAATTAGACAGGTTAATGAGGTTAAGTTAATTAACCTAAATTAATTAAGTTAATTTAATTATTAGTTATATTTTTTTATCTTTTTTTAACGTTCTGGTGTGGGGCTCGGCTGCCATTTGGCCAGGGGCTTAGCGGGGCTGGCTAACGGGCGCCCGAATGGGCGCGACGGGCGTCGGGCGTCGCCCGAACGGGCAGGTCTCGCGGGGCTGGTCCCGGGCGAGGAGAGCGGGCGTGGGCGCCAACAGCCACAACGCCGGCCGGGGGGGCGCTAGACGTGGTGGCCGGGGGGCGAGGTCAGGGGCGGCTCGCGCGGCGGCGAGCGGCCAAGGCAGCAGCCGGCGTGCCTACAGCGAAGCCAGGTGGGGTGCGAGGCGAGGCCGCACGTGCAGGTGGCGTAGGGGCAGCGGGGAGCAGCGGCACTCGACAGAGCAGCAGGAAAGGCAGGGGGAGCGGGGGGAGGAAAGGGAGGCGCGGGGTGAGCAGCGGCAATGTGGCGCGCGGTCGGAGCGGCAGGGGCGCGGCCCCGGGCGTGGCGAGGGCGGCCCAGGGCCACAGCGATCGGCGCGGGTGCGGCGACAGTGCGCAGCCTGGGCAGAGGAGCGGCAACAGCGGGACTCGGGGGGTGGCGAATGCGTGCGCTGGCACGGCCGTGGCGGAGCGGAGCGGGAGGCGAGGAGCAGGGCGCAGTGCTAGCAGCAGCAAACGATGGTAGGCGGGGCTACGCGCGAGCGCGAGCGACAGAGGGGCGCAGCGAGGCCGGCGAACGCGCACAGGAACGCAGCAAGGGGCGGAGCACGAAGAGCAGGCGGTGACCGAGCAGGGCGGTACGGGAGCGCAGCGTCGGGCGCGGCCGGGTTCGAAGCGTCGCCGAGCGGGGGAAGTGAGGGAGAGGAGGAGGTTTGGGTTCTAACATGCGTCATGAGAAGAGGGTTTGGCGAGGCTCAGGGGCGACCCGCGGGGAGGAGGACGAGGAGGCGAGGCGGCGACGGTTGATGGCTCCGGGCGACGGCAGACCTCCAGGCGGCAGCGTTGTGGCGTCGAGCCCTGATCCAGATCGGGATCGGGCGGAGGGGAGAGAGCGAGTGAGTGGGGGGGGGGGAGTGGGGGAGACCGTGTTATGGTTTCGGTTGGGTGGGGTTATGGAGGGGAGTGGGGATGGGTCGGCTGGGGCAAGTTGGGCTGGCCGGCTGGGCCGTTTGACCCAGTTGGCCAGGGGGGTCCTTTACTTTATATTTCTAATTTTGTTTTGCCTTTTAATTTATTTATTTCCCTTTTTCTGTTTTATTTTATTTTAGTTTTATGAATCACAAAAGTTGTACCTAAATTAGTATCACTAGTTATACCTTTGCTACAAAAAGTTTAAACCCCTAATAAAATAGTTTCACCTTTTATAAATAATAAAATGCATTTATTAAATTGGTTATGTTGCTGTTTTATTCATTTTAGATTATTTAAACATTTTATAAAAGTGTGGTTTCTCCACCATAATTACCTATGCATTATTTGGCACCTCTAGAACATTTTAGTTTTAATGTTTGAAAACTTTTGTCGTTTGACTTAAATTAAAATTTGAATTGGTTTTGAACTAACGCGAGATTAACAACAGTAACCCTGGTGATGTGGCATCATTAACATGGGATTAATGTAGCCTAATTATCCGGGCGTCACATTGGATGACATCAAATTGATACTAACTGGTGTGTACATGCACACATTTAGTAACATAGAACTAATAGCACTAAGGCCGTCCACTATGTATGCCAAAACCAGTGTAAAGACAACTGATGCTACATTTGGCACCGGTGCCCTGCACTGGCGAGCCGATGCAGCGGAAAAAATCAGGGACCCGGACTCCGGAGCACCTAGTTGCTCCGATGCCTAGTTCCTTCGTGCCATAAAGATTTAGTATTTTACTGCTTGGCTGCTCGGATGTGTGGACCAAAGTTGGCTGCACAAACTACTGAAGCGGTGCCAAATAATTTTCTAATGGCACTGCTCATGAGATGGCAACATTTTTAGATACTAGGTAAAAATTGTGACACTGTCTTAACATCCAGAATAACATAGCACAGTGACAGTGTCCGAATCACGTCTAACAAATGATTTGTAACAATGAAAGTGGGGCTAACCTTCTCTGCACATGCCAGAAACTTCCTCCCACTGTCGACAGATTCAAAAGCAACTAACTTCAAGCATGGAGATTGATGGTGACAACGAGCAGGCAGATCTTCAGCCACCCTGCTCCATTCGTTGCAACTGATGGTCCTAGGGAGCTACAAGAGGAAGAAATGACTCAAATCGACCGCCGGGATAAAATCCTTCATTCCAAGTCATAACCCGAGAGAGAGAAGAGAGGCATACCTGGGTGGTGAAGGAGTCATCGTCGGAGGAGGAACCACTGGAGAGGTCATTGAAGAAGACCATGGCGACCCCGGCGGTAGGATGCGAGACGGCGAGAGCGAGGAAGCAAGCGAGGAAGTGGCTATAGCTTCGGAACAAAGGAAGGAGGAAACAGGGGAACTGTGACTTGTGGTCAGGGAGAAAAGGGGGTGGGGAAGAGGGGGGGCGGGGGTAGATATTTCGGTGGTAGGCCAAAAAATTCGAAATGTGGAGGGAAACTTTGCGCGCGGTGCCACTGGACACCATTCACTTTGAACGATTGTGTGCATCGCAAATGATTCTTCTGCTTTATGCGCATGGGATGAGTTTGATAATTCAAATTTTGGTGGAAATTTCCCTGGGTACTGTCCTCATCCACGTCATTTCATAATTTAACATCGCTTGCTAATTTGGGCACACAAATGAGAGTATAGCACATAGACCACACTTACTGAATCGAGCAATTTTAGTAATTAAACAGAGCCAGTTGACCTAAACATTGCTCTAACAAAAGATCAGCATTAAAAAAAAAGTTTAAGTACACATAATTTTAACAAAGTCACCGCCGCACCAGCCTATGCATCGACGATGTGAGATGAGACGTCGATGACTTGTCCTGGCGATATGCTGCCGTTGGTGGACTCCGCGTCCCCCTGCTGAAGTCGACCGCGTCCTCGTCCTCGGCACCGCCCTCAAGGTTGTAGTACTCGTAGTAGTGGCTGCGCCAGAGCTCGCGGTGGTACTCCACCGTCAATTCCTTGACGGACAGACTCTTCTCAACCTCGACCTCGGCCACGCACAACTCCTCCTCCCGGCGCTCCTTGATCTCCGCCGCCTCCTGCATCTCCAGCTCCCGCTCGGCGATCTCATGAGGAAGCAGGTGCTCCATGGCCACCGCCGCCTTTTCGGATGTGGGTTGCATGCTGGATTCCGAGGTGGCCTGGAATATCTTGGTGCGTGCGTCCTCGATCTTGGCGTGGTTGGCCTCGACCCGGGCAACATTGGCGGCACGGACGGCAGCTCGAGCGCTCTCGGCGTTTGCAGCCGCCGTCGCAACAGCTGCTACAGCCATCTCGCCTACTGCAGCTGCCCTGTGGGCTATCACAGATGCCCTCTTAGCGGATGCGGCCGCGGTCAATGCGGATACGGTGGCACTCTCGGCGTAGGCGGCTGCGCTCTCGCCGCAGGCGGCGGCGCTCGGGGAGGATGCGGCCACCGTACGGGCCCTCACGAAGCGTTTCCATGGCGTCATCTTTGCAAGAAGAGGTTGCAGGAATGGGGATTGGGATTCGTGGATTTGGGGGTTGCCGGCACTGGAGCAGATGAGCCGGCGAAGCTTATGGAGGAAGACTTAAATAGACCCACGGATTTTCATCGCAAGTGGTTCCTACAAAAAAAACTTTGTGTGATGTTGTTGATATTTTTTATTAGTTGTGACGACGAATTTGGAGTAAAGTGGCAACGGATGGTGTTTTTAATGTACAAGAAAATTTGTAGTACTAATACAACTGTCATTTCAAAATTTGGAAAATTTCAGGGGTCATTTGACCTTTTAAGACATTTAAGTGATTTTCTAGCCATTTAATGACCGTAATTCAAATTTGAACTGCATGTACATGCAACATCTAACCATAATTGTTTGAAAAGTCATATTTGTGTACTTGTGTGTGAGTTAATTCCATGTGCAGTAAATTGGAAGGAATTTTCAAACTTATTGGTCTCACGGCAGTGACACAAAGCATGGAGTGCCATGGCATTTAAATTCCAAAAAATTAAAAAAATCAGAAACACATGAAACCTTGCTTGATGTAATGTCATGCCACCAAGATGATGTGGTAAAAAAATTGGCATGTTTGACGAAAGTTTGGACACACACCCCTCACAAACAGGAGCAACTCACTAGAAGGCTCGTGGTTCCGAGAGGGAACAATGCATGTTTGATGACGAACGGGCGATACACTGGTACAGAGACGTGCTATACAAACGGTTTTTAACCCCTTTCCATGACGACGTTTTGAACCGTCGCCAATTGAGTGTGCGCTAGGGGGGTCCTTCCCACACGACCTAGAAACTGTCAGGGATAGGCCCTCCGGCCACATAGGCGGGGGCAAAATGAGCTCATGTGCGATCGGGCGAGGCCTCGAAACCCAATCGTTTCCTTTCGTATGTACATCCCACACAGTGAATCCCAGAAAAACGTTTCCGTTCGTATGTATAACACACACAGTTTTTTGTGTGGAAACGTTTGTGCAAGGTGGCCTAACGCAAATAGTTGTCTGCCGGAAGCCGTGTGTGATTGTTAGTTGATCCAACACGCCTACTTTCTAGAAACCATGTGGGTTGTTTGAGTTCATCGCCCACGGTGTTTTCTGAGTAACTGTCTGCAGTAGAAAACCCCAATAAGCAGGGTAATCCATGTAGCAATCAAATTGACATTTCTTATAAAACACACCAGATATTTCATAACCATATAATGACAACCTGGATTTCATAATCGAATTACATCAGATAGCTTCAGCACTTAGTTACACCAAAGAGGGATATAGCTAGCTACGCCATTACACAACAACACCAAGTTTTACATGCAACATCGAAAACCTTTGGAAAAGTAACATCATACACGGTAAATAGACAGATGAATCTCATCTGGGAAACTGTAGAAGCGGAAGGCGAATATTGAGCCTTCAGTGTTATTGAATGTCCTTGCAACTTTAGGCCAGTGGCTATGGATAATTGCCCGCCAAACCTTCGTCCTCTTTAGGAAGACTTCAATATTGTACAGTGGGTGTTGAATGAATACCTTCCTCGCCTCTTGACCATGCAGGTGGTTTGAGAAGTAATCATCGGTGAACTGCTTTGAAAAGTACTGAAAACAAAGATATGCACAAATCGTTGTTATAAATTTTGAAATGGCACAAGGGGTAAAAACAAGGTAAAAGAGTTAGTACCTTCCTATAGTTGACTGATGTCTTCTTCATTGTGTAAACAAAGATCTTGCTGTTATTCATCGCAAGTTTCTTTATCCTAACAATCTTTCTGAGTTTCTTGACTTGACTGATATTCATGGACATCTCATTTCCCCATATGCAAAATGGGTCAAACAATGGGTTTAAGCCTCTGACAACAGGACCTACATGTGCAAGACCAAATTGTAAGAAACCTAAATATTAGAATGATTCCTGCAACTGCACAATAATGTGCTATTAACGAAAGGACCATGCACGAGCAAACCTCGATGGTAAACCGCAGTATCTCCCATTGTTTCCCTGCAACACATATAAGGAAGATCTTTATCTGGTTAACTGAGAGTTTCCATACTATTAGTAGAATATGTATTGAGTACAGCCAAATTCGATTTATTTCTCACATGCATAACAATACAAAATTGTACCCACAACAAATGAAAATCAAATTGCAGAATTGAACCAAACAGTTAACTGGACACCAGACCAAATGAACAAAAACAGTTAACTGAGCACGACATTGCAGAATAGAACATATACTAAAAGACAAGACAGTTAACGAAACCAAGAATGCTTGAGAACAGTACTATGAAATGTAGCAATTGTTGGACCAAACAGTGAACTGAACATTACATTTCAGAATATCAGATTTCATATTAACATTACAGAGGACAAATTACTAGAAGGCACTGGCGGTGGCCTCAAGAAAACAGCACATACTATATTTGAAAGTAGACAACCGCGTGGCGGTGTCGACGGTGGCCTCGAAAATGATGTGCTCCTCCAAGATCTGGTGGTCGGCACGCATGGCAGCCATAGCAACCTCGTCCACGCGTGAGGCCGCGATTTGCTTCTCTGCTGCCAGATGCTACTGAGCTCCATGTTATACTGCGTGCAAAATGGTTGTGGGCGGCCATTAATTGGAGGACGGGGCCAGTGATTTCGGCGGAAGGTGTCGAGCCATCGGTCGGGGCATGTGGGACGGGGAAGGAGGAGGATGGTGTGGGTGGGGTGTGGATTACCTGACCATATCGATGAGGCCGCACAGCAAGAAGAAGGGTCGCCGGCGAGGAGGCGGCGCTGCAAGAAGAATGGTCGCCGGCGAGGAGGCGGCGCTGCAAGACGAAGGGTCACCGGCGAGGAGGCGGCGCTGCCAGTAAGCAGCAGTGAAGGTTTGAACTTTGAAAGCAAGGAGGAAGAGCGGAAATGTGGCGTTTGGTGGGGGAGATAGATATTTCTGCGGTGGCAGAAAAAAATTTCTCGGTGCCGCGAGAAACTGGCGCGTAAGTGTGGTTCAAGCGCGGGCGGTGGACTGTAGACGACGAAGCTTCCTGCGTCAGCCAGACAAGATTGTGCGCCAAGATATTTTATATCACGTCCCACATGATTCTTGGTAGTAAAGTATTTGTGGTATACTTGATTTTTTTTCATTCCGTTTTGAAAGACAAAATGGTGTTACAGAGGGAAAGGATGGTGTTTGGATTGCTAGAAAATTTATCTACAATGAACATGCAACTATAAGAGTGTCGTGTTAAAATTTGGAATTATTCTGGGTTCGTTTAGCATTTTTATGCATTAATTGAGTTTCTAGGCATTTAATGTGCATAATTAAAATTTGAACTACAAGCACATGCTCCAGTGCACCAAAGTTTGTTGAAAAATCACATGTGTATCTTTGGGTGAATTTATAGGCCCATGCAAGACTGGGAATGAAATTTAAACATCTGGGCATGGTGGCTCGGCCGGAAACATTGAAAAACTTGGTTTTTAAATTCCTGTAAATCCCAAACTCGCCTGAAAATCATGAAACTTGGCATGGTGTCATTTCATGGCACCAACATACTATGGTAAAAAAATTGGCCGAATTGGGACAAGTTTTGTTATAAGCTTCTTGCAAATTGGAGCTTCTCTCAAGAAGGCGTGTGGTTTCGAGAGGGAACGTGTCACCTTTGTGTGCGAAACGACATACGCTGCCCCCCTCTTGATTTTTTTACAGAGCAAACGTAGAACTATATGAGTGTCATGTTAAAATTTGGAATTATTCTGGGCTTGTTTGGCCCTTTTTATGCATTAATTGTGTTTTGGGGCATTTAATGTGAATAATTCAAATTTCAACTACAAGAACATGCTCCAGTGCACCAAGGTTGGTTCAAAAATCACATGTGTGTCCTTGGGTGAATTTCTAGGCCCCATGCAAGAAATGGGAATGAAATTCAAACATCTGGGCGTCGTGGCTCGGCCGGTAACATTGAGAAACTTGGTTTTTTTAATTCCTGCCAATTCAAAACTCGCCTGAAAATCACGAAACTTGGCATGGTGTCATTTCATGGCACCAACATGCTGTGGTAAAAAAATTGGCCGAATTGGGACAAGTTTTGGTATAAGCTTCTTGCAAACCGGAGCTTCTCTCAAGAAGGCTCGTGGTTCTGAGAGGGAACGTGTCAACTCCGTGTGCGAAATGACATACACTGCCTTCTGCCGCCTTGATTTTTTTACACAGACATCTTACACCAATAAGAGTTTGGTGCTAAATTTTGGAATTATTCCGGGTTCATTTGGCCTTTTTTATACATTAATTGAATTTCCAGGCATTTATTGCACATAATTCAAATTTGAACTACAAGCACATGCTCGAGTTCGCCAAAGTTAGTTAAAAAATCATTTATGTGTACTTGGGCGAATTTCTAGGTCCCATGCAAGAAATGTTAATGGAATTCAAACATCTGGGCGTCTTGGGTTAGCCGGAAACAACGAGAAACTTGGTTTTAAAATTCCCGTAAATCCAAAACTCACCTGAAAATCAGGAAACTTGGCATGGTGTCATGACATGGCACAAACATGCTGTGGTAAATTTTTTGTCCGATTTGCGAAGGCGCACGCATTAACAATGAACAAAGTCATTTTGGAACAAGTGTTGTCACGTTACTATAAAAAACACAAGTATTATTGAAACCGTGGGCGTTCTACTTACCATTTACGTGCCTCCATGTGTCCCCTTTTTTTATTGGCTAGGAGGTGTCGTGCGGGGTAGCTATTTTAGTACGGGAGGCGTGCGATCAGACCCCTGGGCGTGCTCATCGGGAGGAGAGCCCTTTGACCTCTATCTGCCGCCCACCTCTCTCCCAATGTCTCCATTAATGGCGCCCGAGCCCCCGTTTAATGGCGTGGCTATTTCTCACTCGACTGAGATTGAAGAGAGAAAAAAGAAAATCCGAACAGAAAGTTTGCACGGATCTTGAATTAAGATCCGATGGACCTATATAGCATCGACTGTGACTTGTAGCAAGACTGATGAATATAAGGACGATGACTGTGGATAATAACTGTCTTACATATTTAGGAAGATAATTAAAAAAGCCACATGTAGCAACGCCCAAAATACACAAGGGCAAAAGAAGAAGGAAGACGCAAACAACAATCTGGCTCGCTGATCTCTACTTTCTTGATGCATTGCTGTAGGCCGCGGAGACTAGTTCCCACAGCGAGCGGCAATGAGCTCTTTTGTGTCCTCAAGACGCTGCTTGAGAGCATCCACGGATTCCTCCACCAGTCTTTGGTGCTCGATGCGGAGCATGGCATTCTCGTCCATAAGTTTCTTGACGATGACGCCGCTCCTCTTCAACAAGGCAGTGGTCTCCTGGTGCTGCGTTCCGGCAATCTTCACCCTCAGCAGGTCGCGCTCGGTGCGGAGCTTCGCTTTGTCCTCCACTAGTCCCCGGATGACGCTGGTAGCATTTTCAAACGAGGCATTCATCTCGTCCTACAGCTTCATCCAGTCGGAGATCCGACCCATCAGGTCATCGAGCATAGCGCGCATGCGCCTGTGAGGGTCCTCGCCCCCCCCGCGAGACATTTTCCCAGGCCGCCGCGGCGCGGGAGGACATCTCTGCTGCATTCGCGGCGTGGTGGGACATCTCTGTTGCTTACACTGCACGGCCGGACCAGTCTGCTGCATCGACAGCGCGGCGGGACCTCTGTGCTGCTTCGGCGGCGCGGTGGGACCTCCGTGTTGCTACGGCGGTGCGGCGGGACATGTCGGCTGCTTTCGCGGCGAGGCGGGACATCACTTGTGCTTCCGCTTCCATGCTCGCCTCTCCCTGGTAGTAATCTCTCGACCCAGAACTCATGCGGGCCATGGCAGATGCAAGGGAACGATGATGAATGACTTGTTTGTTTTTGTGGATGAGGAGTTGAGGAGGAATGTGCAGTCATCTTAGAGTAGGTAGTATTTATAATCGAGTACTAATACGCTCCTCAGTGGGAAACCGTTTAGGTTTTGATCGGTGTGAACAGGTTTGCAATTAAATATAGCGTGGTAGTAATTTGGAATGTGACGGGACACAGGCTCAAAATTTAATGACGGTTCTATAATTTCTAAGTGCAGCACTATTCCCGAACGGCCTAACGTGGGCATGCGTTCTCAGCCGCGTACATGGCGTTTGCACCATAGGGTGCACCGCAATAGGGGATGTCAACACACGTCTTGTTCCATCAACCGTGCGCGCTTGTTATTACCATCACGAACGCTTCTTTTAATTAGAATGTGTGCCCGTCTAGCGCACACACATTGATCTGTCTAACTGTTTTTGTTTGTTGTGGCTAATCGCAAACAGTTCATCCGTGTGAACTGTATGCCGTCAATCGCAGACACCTTGATCTCGCTGACCATTTCTTTTGTGTTGCCTAATCACAAACAAATCATCTGTCTGAAGTGTATGCCCTCAATCACATACACCTTCATCTGGCTGCCCATTTCTGTTGTTCTGCCTCCTCATAAACAGTTCATTGGGGTGAATTGTATGCCGTATATCGCACACACCTTGATCTGGCTGCCCGTTTCTGTTGTTCTGTCTCATCGCAAACAGTTCGTATGGATCAACCGTATGCCCCGCATTGCACACACAACTAAAATCTGAACCGTGTTTGATGTATCCTTCATCACAAACGTTTTGCATCTTTTTTGATGGTTTTTTACATCACCGTTTGCGATTAATGCATCGCACACAGTTTCGTCAAAGGGTCTCTGATCGTAGTGTCACGTTAGCAGCATCCTGCAGCAGTGATAGCTTCCTCTTACGGCCTTCAAAAATTTCCTACAGTTAACGTGCACTAATACAACTGTTATTTGAAAATTTGGTAAATTGCAGGGGTCATTTGACCTTTTAAAGACATTTAAGTGATTTTCTAGCCATTTAATGCCCGTAATTCAAATTTGAACTACATCTACATGCAACGGCTAGCCATAACGGTTTGAAAAATCATATATGTGTACTTATGCATGAATTAATTCCATGTGCAATAAATTGGAAGGAATTTTCAAACATATTGGTGTCACGGCCTGGACACATGCATGGAGTGCCATGCCATTTAAATTCCAAAAAATTAAAAAATGATCAGAAACACATGAAACCTTGCTTGATGTAATGTCATGCCACCAATATGATATGGTAAAAAATTTGGAATGTTTGACGAAAGTTTGGACACACACCCCTCACAAACCGGAGCAACTCACTAGAAGGCTCATGGTTCCAAGAGGGAACAATGCATGTTTGATGACGAATGGGAGATAGATTCCTCTTACGTCCTTTAATTTTTTTTCTACATTTAACGTGCACTAATACAACTGTCATGTTAAAATTTGGAAAATTCTAGGGCTCATTTGACCTTTTAAAGACATTTAAGTGATTTTCTAGCCATTTAATGGCCGTAATTCAAATTTGAACTACATCTACATGCAACGGCTAACTATAACGGATTGAAAAATCATATATGTGTACTTGTGTGCGAGTTAATTCCATGTCCAGTAAATTTGAAAGAATTTTCAAACATATTGGTGTCACGGCCTGGACACACATGCATGGAGTGCAATGACATTTAAATTCCAAAATTTTGAAAAATGATCAGAAAAACATGAAACCTTGCTTGACGTAATGTCATGCCACCAAGATAATGTGGTAAAAAAATTGGCCTGTTTGATGAAAGTTTGGACACACACCCCTCACAAATCGGAGCAACTCACTAGAAGGCTTGTGGTTCCGAGAGGGAACAATGCATGTTTGATGACGAATGGGAGATAGCTTCCTTTTATAGCCTTCAAAAAATTTCTACATTTAACGTGCACTAATACAACTCTCACGTGAAAATTTTGAAAATTCTAGGGGTCATTTGACCTTTTAAAGACATTTAAGTGATTTTCTAGCCATTTAATGACCGTAATTCAATTTTGAACTACATCTACATGCAACGGCAAACCATAACGGTTTGAAAAATCATATTTGTGTACTTGTGTGTGAGTTAATACCATGTGCAGTAAATTGGAAGCAATTTTCAAACATATTGGTGTCACGGCCTAGACACATGCATGGGGAGCCATGCCATTTAAATTCCAAAAAAATAAAAATTGATCAGAAAAACATGAAACCTTGCTTGACGTAATGTCATGCCACCAAGGTGATGTGGTAAAAAATTGGCCTGTTTGACGAAAGTTTGGACACACACCCCTCACAAACCGAAGCAACTCACTAGAAGGCTCGTGGTTCCGAGAGGGAACAATGCATGTTTGATGACGAATCGACGATAGCTTCCTCTTATGGGCTTCAAAATTTTTCTATAGTTAACGTGCACTAATACAACTGTCATGTCAAAATTTGGAAAATTTCAGCGGTCATTTAACCTTTTTAATACATTTAAGTGATTTTCTAGCCATTTAATGACCGTAATCCAAATTTGAACTACATCTACATGTAGCGGCTAACCATAACGGTTTGAAAAAAAATCTTTGTGTACTTGTGTGCGAGTTAATTCCATGTGCAGTAAATTGGAACGAATTTTCAAACATATTGGTGTCACGGCTTGCACACATGCATGGAACGCCATGGCATTTAAATTCCAAAAAATTAAAAAATGATCAGACGATGTAAATATCTGGTGTTCAAAAAAGAAAATGTAAAGATCTGGCAAGACAACCGGGCCCCACACGATTGGCAATCTATTTCGCGCCTCGAGGTTTGGAAGGTGAGTGGCACGTGTTATTAATCAAACACGGTTTCTGTATTGGAAACCGCCAGCTATTAAGTTCACACACGGCTTTTGCTGCGGGAATCATGTGTAATTCAAACTACAGTACTCATAAATTCCGGCGACTGGCGTGTGTACAGTTCCCGTCGATCTAGATTTCGGCCGCCAATAAGTACTACCTTCCTCACATCGTCCCTCCTGCATTCTCATCTACATCCTCCCCTCGCTCACCCTCTCTCTCTCAAATCGCTGCCATGGCGCCGTTGATCTGCCTACGCGCCGACGAGGAGGCGCCGCCCCACGAGGATGCTCAGTCGAAGAGCAGTGATAAGGAGGACCCCTACGAGCCGCCGGATGAGGTTGCGCCGGACCCCCCAACTTTGGAGTGGTTTTGGAGCCAGTACAATCTTTGTCTCTGGAAGTCGCTGCCGCCGGCTGATAAAGCCAGGCAAGTAGCGTTCAAGAAGGAGATTGCGGAGGATGATGCCAGGTACCAGGCGGCCTGTGAAGCCCGTGATGCCACCTGGAAAAAGGAGGCGGTGGAGCTTTGGGGGCAGGCGCGTCATCGTGCGGAAGAGGTGTACGAAGATGGGTACTTCGCGAGGAAGGTCAAAGGCGCTAGGCGCCTCATCGCTGCGTGGAGGTGGGCCGATAAGCTCCAGCGTGCCACCGACGAGGTGCTCTGGTGGGCGCGCAATGAAATGGCAAGATCGTTCGCGCTCGTCTGCCATTAAGAGGCAGATCAGTACGTCAAGCGCTGCGAGGCGGAGGAGGCGGAGTACTGCCTCCGCGCTGGGAAGACGCCACACACCAGGGAGCTGCTAGCGAGGGGCTACCGGAATAGTGCCCCTAGGAGGGATTATTAGTTTTAGTATTGTTTGTTTTCAATTTTAAGCATTGTACCTTGTAGTTAAGTATCATCTCGTATATGTGATGATATTATATATATTCTGTGATGAACTAATGAACAATTAATATATATTATGAATTCCATTTTCTATCTGTTTTTGTATACTAATTTGTATCTAGCTATTATCATCCACACATACAGAATGGAAAGCATATATACACACATTGAAACAGAACATACAAGAACGGAAAACAGAGTACACACATTGAAACAGAGCAATAAACAGAGCAATATTATGATTGCTGTGAATACATAGCGGTCCACCTCGAAATGACTCAAGAAAATAAAACGTGTCCATGAGGCCATGACCAGCAGCCCTTGCCTACGGTAGCTCTTGGCTCTGCCTGAACTCGTGCAGGCGTTCTTCCAAGCGGTCGACACGCTCGGGGTACATCTGGAGTGTGATCTCGAGCTCCAAGTTGGCTATTTCATCGGAGATCACCAGCTCGAGGATGCAATGACCATGTTCCTCTACTGCGCCCAGGTGGACACCTGGGCCAAGGAGGCGATCGAGCCCAGCAACCAGCGCGTTGGCATCAAGCGGGCCATGGACAAGGCGAACGGCGTGACCCATGCGAAAGGCGCGGCGGGCGTCCGGTGCAAGTACGGCGCGGCTAGCCTCTGGTGCAAGTACGGCGCAGACGGCATCTGCCCGGTCCTGGCAAGGAATGGGGGTACTGATGGGATGTGTACCCAGCTGCGATGCCCTGTCGACAGCAGGCAAGCGCCGATGGATCTGCTCTTGCTGTGCGGCGCGCTGCGCCTCTCGCTCTGCAGTGCTCCAACGGTCTCGCTGTGCGGCGAGCCGCAGCCTATCGGTGTGGATGCTCCTAGCTTGCTCTGCGGCGTGCCATCGATCATGTTGTGCGACGAGCTGCAGCCTCTCGGCGCTGACATACCTATCTTGATCCGCGGCGCTGAAGTGCCATGCGCCAAGGGTCTGCTCAACCCTGGCGATGACACGCATCAGGGTGTCGTCCATCGCGTTGCCGGGGAGCGCCTCGGCCTCGACGCGCCGTGGTGCCTACTCGTTTTCCTCGGCAATGAGGTTGATGGCAGAGGTGGCACTTTGGTGGGTTGGCATGCTTGGAAAAGGTGGATGTGCTACAGGCTGCGCTTGTTGCCTCCGTGCGTCGCGCGATGCGCACAATATTGCTGGGTGGCATCGGGAAACCGTTGAGGAAACGGTGTCGTGTTCATAAAACGCCATCAATTAATTGAAAGTTAGCATAGAAGGAACATCGAGCTAGCATGACGCGTGCGGGCACATTGCTCGGTCAAGGTTATGATCCATATACTTGTGTGCCCAACAGAGCACACTATTCACAGTAAATAATACTATTCCGTTTATCCTAGTAGAGCAGTGGTGGCAAGCGTCAGAAGAAGTAGATGATGATCAGATGATCATTTATCCTTGATAATTATGCACGTAATATTTACTTTGTGTGTGGAAATGTCATGTGTTTACTAGCCACCTATGTAATTGGATGTTTGTCGCGTATCACACACATCTTGTTTATGTGAAACGTTTCTGTTCTCTTGGCTCAACACAAACACTTTATCTGAATGAACTGTATGCCCTCCATTGCACACACCTTGATCTAGCTGAACCGTTTCTGTTGCGTTGCCTAATTGCAAACAGTTCATCCAAGTGAACCGTATGCCGTATATCGCACACACCTTGATCTAGTTGGCCGTTTCTTTTGTGTTGTCTAATTACAAACAGTTCATCCGAGTGAACTGTATGCCGTATATCACACACACCTTCATTTGGCTGCTTGTTTCTGTTGTTCCGCCTCATCACAAACAGTTTATCCGAGTGAACTGTATGTCGTATATCACACACGCCTTCATCTGGCTGCCCGTTTCTGTTGTTCTATCTCATCACAAACAGTTCATTAAACGGAACCGTATGTCCTGCATCGCACACGCAACTAAAATCTGAACCGTGTTTGATGTATCCTTCATCGCAAACATTTTGCATCTTTTTTGACCGTTTTTGTTACATCACCGTTTGCGATTAATGCATCACACATAGTTTCGTGACAAGTTCTCTGATCGTAGTGTCGCGTTAGTAGCATCCTGCAGTAGTGTATGCATGATATGAGTAATATAACCCTGCCAAGTTTGAGCATACATCTCAGGGGGAAAATAGGACTAGTCATCTGTCTCTGAATCCTCCTCTGAGGAGCTATCTGTAACCAGCAAGATGTCTGCTTCAGCATGTAGCATTGTCTGCTATGAAGACCTTGTTTTCACTCCAGATACTTCCATCACCGATTTAAATGGCTGATGCACAGGAAGAGTAGTTGAATATACAAACGTTGTCGATAAATGGAATACATAATACAAAAAAAGGATAGCATGATATAATTCACATATATGATGATTGGCTAAACAGCATTATATTGCATAATTCACATATAAAATGCCTTGCAACAGGATAGCATTGCATAATTCGCATATGTAATGTCTTGCAACAAGATGGCATTAAATAATTCACATATATGGTAATTAGACACTAAACAGGTGGCATTCACACAAAGCATGTCTAAACTAAGCAAATGACATAGCAATGCAAGACACCATACGCACGATATGAGCAACATAACCCTGCCAAGTTAGAGCATACACCTCGGGGGGGGGGGGGGGGAATAGGACTGGTCATCTATCTTTGAATCCTCCTTTGAGGAGCTATCCATAACCAGCCAGATATGTGCTTCGTCAGATAGCATTCTCTACTCTGAAGACATTGTTTTCACTCCAGATTTTTCCATCAACATGTCAAATGGCTGATGCACACGAAGAGTAGTTGAATGTACTAACATTGTTGACAAATGTAATACGTAATGAAAAAAAGTATGGCGTGATATAATTCACATATAAGATGACTGGCTAAGCAGGATGGCATTGCAAAATTCACATATATGATGCCTGGCTAAACAAGATGGCGTTGCATAACTCACATAAACGATATAGAAACTAAACATATGGCATTCACACAAAGCATGTCTAAACTAAGTAGATGACATATTTGATGTATAAAGTAAGCAATGCAAGGCACCATATGCATGATATGACCAACATCAGCATGCCAAGTTAGAGCAAAGACCTCAGGGGGTAAATAGGAGTCGTCTGCTCCTTCTAAATCCCCCTCAGAACAGTTATATTCCTCTTGATTACAATCTGAAATGGGTGGAGCGGGGGCTTCCTTTGCGCCCACCATGGAGCAACGTCTGCATGAAATTTTATTGCCACGCAAGGCTCGTCTCTTTTGCTCTACATGTTCAGTTCCATTGTGTACAATAACTGACATGCATAGTAATAAAACGTAGTGAGATTATGTAAGGAGTGCATGCAGAAATCCAAAGTGATGGTAGCAACCTGTGGATAGACCCAAAACCAATGATAGTAGGCAGATAATTGCTTCAGTTAAAAAATAAAGATAATGAATTCTTTACTATTTGTTTCCCACCCAACATGAAACTCATAGTAGACACCAGAGATTAAGCAGCTAATACACAAATACTATTGATTGCGGCCCCGATATATATCCCACAACCATTTAAAATATCAAGTTTGAGCATTACTTTGGAGCTGACTCATAGTCTAATCAGTTGACATGACGATAAAGTAGCATGTAATATTAAGCGATGCATAACATAAGCATACACGAAAGAGTGTAACCTTTCTTGCGGACCCGTGTAGTCCTCAAGGTCATATGCTTAGTTGATGATGGTAATGCAGTTGCCGTGGTTGCCGGCGGCGGGGAAAAAGATCTGAGGCAGCAAAAGACAGTCCGGAGAGCGGATCCCTGCTGTGGTGGACCCTTCTGTCGTTGGAGCAGCTGAGCTGGGGTGGACGACGACGCGGCAGGAGCGAGACAAGCCACACAAGGTTTTCTTTGACAACTATTTGTAAGAGAAGTAATTTTGTAAGGGCTCATTTGAATTGGAGGATTCTAACAACGCAGGGATAGGAAATACACAGTAATAGAATAGGAATTCATGTGCAAAACAGAGAATTTAAAATCATAGGATTTCTGTCAATCTGGGTGTTTGGTTCACATGAATTGGAAGGTCACAGGAACGCAAAGAAGCATGGTCAAATTCAGTCAAACCACAAGAAAATGTACAGTTATAATGCTATTATGCTACTATCACTTAGTCTTCTTCTTCATGAATAGGAATTTGAAAAGGAGGGCCAAGTGGATATTAAATCTCCTACGAATTTTCTTTGAAAGAGACACTAAAGAAACAAATCCTACAGTTTTCCTTTGCTCCATTCCTTTGAACCAAATGCATGAATAGTACTACCATAGGAAACTTTCCAATTCCTATGTTTTTCCTTCACTTTTCCTTTCAACCACTGGCAATTCTAGTAGGAAGGCTTGAACAGGTAAAAGCCTACACTCCAAAAATGTTTTTGTGCTACTTGGTCTACTTTGGACCCAGGCCACTTCACTACTAGCTCAACTCCCAGGCCCATCTACGCATGCACAGCTCAAACGCGCAGAAATAAATAATCATGGCTTTCGAGAGAGTCCATCATGGTTAGCTAAGTTGCCTGGTACCTCACTCCTTGTTATATAGGAGAAACTAATCATATTTCACGTTACTTCGTGTGCTCAGTTGACAATATATATATAACACGTAGAGCTTGTTTGGTTGGCGTCCTCGTTGGAGCACGCCTGGCCTAGAGCTCGCCTAAAAATTGTCTGGGGGATGTTTGGGTTGTCCACAGACAAATGAGCTAGCCTGGCCTGGTGTCCTTAGCACATTGCTTAGCTTGGCACGTTATCTAGGCACGTTGCTTAGCCTGGCCCAGGCGCTAGAAATTGGTCGCCTGGCTAGCCAAGCGTAGCTGCCTGGTAGCTAATCCTGCTGTACCAGATATTTATTCCGTGGGCTCGGTCTCAAACAAATGGGCCTTAATAGATAATCCTTCTCCAGGCCAGGTCTGCAACCAAACAATGCATGCCTGACCAGGAACAAAATTTCTAACTTCCAGGCTATTTTCAGGCATGGATTTCTACCAGGCATACAAGAGAGGATATGAACGAAACAGGCTCGTAGAGTAAAAAAAGCGATGCAACAAGTGTACAACCTCTTTGGTGAAGCCATGTCGATCTCAGCATCATTGGGTTGGTCGTTGAGGATGCTTTGGCTGATGTGGCAGTCGGAGGAGGGGAAGAAGATCTTAGGCGCCTGGAGATGGAGCCAAGGGTACTGCTCCACTGTGATTGAGGGTTTCGTCATTGGAGCAGCTCCGGTGAGGTGAAAGACGGCGAGGCTGAAGTAGGACAAGAGAGACAACGTTAACTTGAAGTGGTATTCTAATAGCACCTCCAATAGATAATGTAAAATACAAAACCAAAAAGTGCTAGATGTAAAATACATCAGCCACTCATCTCTGAACTTAACTGTCGAAACTGAATTTTACTGTCGAAATTGAACGCACTAGTAGCAGAAAAGTAGTGCACTAATAGTTTTGGCCGCTCAAACACTAGTGGCAGAGTAGCAGTGATCTAAATCGATAGCCACTCCAGCAGGGAACATACTACCAAAGAGCAGCCGAGGCAGAGCAGCAGCGCGTGCGAGAGCGGGGGTAGCTGGTCGTGTAGCAGCACCTCGGGTAGCAGCAGCCGGAGCTCGAGCGAGAGCCGCAGCTGCTGCTCGTGGAGCAGCAGCACAAGCAAGACTAGACCAGTAGCGCAAGCAAGAGCAAGAGCAGCAGCGCGAGCAAGAGCCAGAGTAGACCAGGCAGGGGACCGAGAGCAAGACCAGAGCAGCAGCGCGAGTGAGAGCCGAAGCAGCAGCAGCAGGGCCAGGGAGAGCCGGAGCGGCAGCAGCAGAAGCTCCTATTGATGTGGACTTCGCCGCCGAGGGAGCGACAACATGGAGGAAGTGGCCGGCGACGCCACCGTAGATGAAGCCGCGCCATGGCGGCTCGGGACCGAGCGCCGGCAGCACCGTGAGATCGAATCAAGAAGAAAATGCATCGATTACTATAGAACCTCTTTGGTGGCGCCGATTAGGCCTCAGCTTCATCCGAGGAATTGGTGATGGTGCTACTCTTCCGGTGGTGCAGGTGAAAACGCCGGTGGGGGAATGGAGGTGGTGCCAAAGACAAGGGGAACATCGGAGCAGCTCCTTGGAGGTGGAGGACGGGGTGGCTGAACCGGTGGGACGACAAGATCGATGACGGATCCTCATCCGGTGCGGTGGATGAGGGACGTCGAGCTGTTGCAGTGGGCAATGTCGTCGGGGAAGAGGCTCAGGCTGGATGGTGGACGAAGGAGGGTGTGGGCCTTCGCGGGTTTTCGCGGCCTCGGTGTACAAATGGGGGGGCGGAGGGGATGGGAGGGGGGAACCATGGCTTAGGGACGCGCTTGTCGGAAATGTGGGGTAAGTTACGAAAGTAGCCCTACCGATTTGACCTAGGTGGTTCTTTCTGTTCAGGGGTATCATGGGAATTTCGCGTATTGGGATTTCGCAGGAGGTGGGAGTTTTCACGCGCGATGTAATTTTGGGATAGCAAGGCGCGGGTTGAGATGGAGGGAATTTTAGGAGCACAACGAGACAAAGAGAAATCTTAAAATTTCGGGATAACAAGGCGCGGGTTGAAATTTCCGGACAAGCCTAATGTGTATTGTACCAAATCAATTCACACTTTCCTCGACGAAGAAAACAAAAAGAAATCAATTCGCACCATACAAAAGGGTCTAGTCCCGTTTTGCTATATGAGTTACTACAAATTCCATTCAAAACTTTGATTCCATGTTATGTTCGATTAAAATATTTCACTACGTGTATAATGCATGTAACCTGCTACTCAAATGAACATTTTAGTGCATTGCAAACGTATATACTACCGCTTCAATATGAACTAAATTTGAATTTGTTTCTCTATTTGAATAAGATCTACAATCATGATTGTTGTCAAGTTAAACCATTTGAATTCGTTTCTCTAATTTAATAAGATCTACAATCACATTGTTGTCAAGTTAAACCATCGTTTGTATATTATCTTCACAACACACCACATGATTACTGTTGAGTTAGTTATGAACTATGTGTACTATATGAACTCGAACTCGAAATTTTCAATCCACTTTATGTTGATTTCAAATCACTGTACATTTAGCTAGATCTTCATAATCTAAACCATGTCTCATATGTATAATGTGTTTATCACATAATGTATGATGCCCCGCCCCCTACACCTACAAGTATTTAGCTGTGAGTTGCAAAGGCAACACATTATCACAAATTCAAATAAAATGTGAGATTGTAAGATATATAGTATGGTTTAGATTGTTCGATATTTAGTTGTGAGCTGAAAATGCCACACATTATCACAAATTCAAATAAAACGTGAGATTGTTCAATATATAGTACGATTTAGATTGTTCGATATTTAGCTGTGAGTTGCGAACACCACGCAATATCACATTATAGTATAACATGTCCAAAACCACACCACGCGTATCACTATGATCTCTTATTCAAATATATGAATCCAATTTCATAACGAATTTTGATCTTTGTTAGCCTCTTACACCCACACAATCCTCTAACCTTTGTAGCTAGCACTAACTTTCTCTCGTGCATGCACATGCCTACCCTGCCTCGCCCCCCCCCCCCCCCTTCCTCAGCATTCTATCCATCGCGCACATTCATTTATTTTCTTTAGGTTGTTCTCCCACGGTCTCCACAACTCCTTCTTTCTAACACACACCGATCGATAAACCTCTCTAGCGATGTCTGTCTACCACATAAACACACACTTTCCATCTCCTCCTTTCTCTGTCCATGCGTCATGTCTCTCATACGGTCCCACACACGCGTAAACTCTCGCCCCTCTTTTCACAGATCTCATAATCGCACACTCCTCACCCCGATCTAGTAGGCCTCTTGCACCACCTCCTAGATCCATCCATTTCTCTCTCTCTATTCGTCTCTCTGGGCCTTATTTGCCTCTAACAAAAGGATGTACACCGACCGATCTCCCACTATACATATAGCTAGCTAGGTCGTTTATAAGTCGTTCTCCTCATGCGCTGATTGATCTCCCTTATTAGTTATGTCTCTCCCTTCCTCCGACACACAACAATTGATCTACCGATCTAGTTAGGTATGCTTACCAATCACATATGGTCCCCCTCATCATCCATCCATGCCTGCCAACACATCTATCACGCACACACACACACACACAGAAAACACATCCCCTCTCTTCTTGATATTGTAGTTGTACCCTCAGTTTGTCTAGTAGGCCTCTCCCACCATCTCCGAGAAGCAACTCCACCACCCTCCGGCAATCTACCTCTCTCTCTCTCTCCCACAACCTATTTCTCGTCCTTCACTTATGTATGGATGTCGACCGATCTCCCTCAAGACATAGCTAGGTCTCTCTTTCTCAACACATAGACGAGTCGATCTACCTCTCTAGTTAGGTCTCTGCCTCCCCCCGCCCCCCAAACACACCGATACATCGAGCGCTCTAGTCATGTCTCCCTGCCACACACAAACTTGCCCTCTCCCCTCTGACGTTCTACTAGGTCAGTCGCCCTATATCTTTGACGTGCACAGACACAATTTTGATGGCTCTCTTCATCGATCTCGCACCCACACACTTGATCCTCTCTTCGACTCTATCGATATCTATGACCCCTCCCTCTCTTCTCGTGGATCGCCCCATCTATATATGATATATATAGGCCTCTATTTCACACACATTGCATGTGTCACATTTTTGTTTGAGATATCATCGACACATATTCCCACAAATACACTCACAAAATCACCCCCCCAATAAAAAAACACTCACGAACGCACACGCCATCTCTCTAGGTTTGTATCTATCTCACACACACCCATGTAGGTAGGGGACGTGCACGAAGCGAAGAGGTGCACGCACGGCCCATGTACTCCCGTCTCTTTCCCAACCACACCCGCGTGGGTACACGGTGGAGCTCATTTCTGTACGAAAAGGCAGCCCACGTGGTAATTTGACACGTGTACTGGTTGTCCACTTGATGGAGGATCGTGTACCATGGCTGAACAAACAAATTGTGACTTGACATGTTATTTTAAAAAAGCTTTTATTCCTCGATGGCGCATGTACAATATAAACCAATTGTTATGGAGAGAAAAAAGAAAACCGCTCCACTATACTATACTATATAATATAGGCATTAAAGGATGCTCAATGCTTGCTTTCTGGGGTCGGTCTCTTCTAATCTATCACACGAGATGGCAGTGGCCACTCTCTCTCTCACCGCTGGTCCCTGATCCGGCCGGATCCAATCCGTCGTCGGAAAGGGACGATGGGCAACGTTGCTCCGGTCGACGGCGTCAACACAGGAAACCCACTGCTGGCGCGTCCCGATCTACGGTACCTGCCATTCTCTCTGAGCAAGCTCCGGCGAGGTAGTGCCTTTGCCCCCTGCTCGCTGCAGCAGTATGGGCAGATTCCACCCGCCGCCGCCCTCCTGGTTACATCCCGATGACCCTCAGGTACAGCTTCCTCTGGAACCGGCCTTGCTCCTCCGCCCATCTTCCCATGTCGCTGCATGTGGATCTTCTCTAGTTATTTGCCTAAAATGTACTGTAGCTTTGCTGGCGTACTTTCCATGTTTCATCAACAGTGCCACTATTATTGCAATCACACTTATTCAATATCCTTGTCAACAGGGATGGTCGGCTCCATTTTAGTGCAATTGCACAAAATGATGGGATGGTTCATGCATCCAACTGCTACATGTCTTGGCGGGCATCAAAGAGCCGCGTGAAAATGGCTACCAACATGTCCACCATGGCCAGGAAATGAAAGTATGCTTAGGGACCTGATTGATCATTTTTTTCTTTATTTGTACACCTTCTCACAACTTTGTGTTAAGTTGTGAAGTAAATATTGGGTATGATATGTGAATCATTGATATGCATTAGCATGCATGTTAGTTTCCTTTGTTGAAATGTTGTAACAAGAAAACCTTCAAGGCATGACACATGAAAGAAAAGCTGAAAGCTTCATAGCATTGTAGTAGTATAATTTTATCTCACTGAGAAATTACATTTACTAGCACAGTATATATATAAAAATGCTGAAAGGTTGATAGCATTGCGAGAAACCATTCTAGGAGCATAAAACTTCCTTTCCTCAACATGTGGGACATCCAGCATCCGGGTCCACGTGCCATGCACCAAATTATGAGTGCACAACCACGAGGAATACTACTAATGAGCAGTCACATCTCAAAGCCACACCTTTCCAATAGTAGTATTTAGCTGGACGCACGAATAACACATCATTTCACACATCGTAGAATCCTCTCGTAATAATTTTCCAAGAAAAACACCACACGTGAAGATTGGACGGTATTGTTGCAACAAGGAATATAACCCTTCTCTGAAACATCAAGTATGGCCGTATGGGGATGGTTCCAGAAAATAATATTCCCTCCCTTCCAGTTTATGGGCCTCAATTCCAAATCTAAACCAAATGAACTAGTACTACTAGATAGTGAGTGTTTACAATTGTATCATGTATGTACTAATTGCAACGCATGCATGTGTTAGCAGTACAATGACCACGTATGAATTTGATGGTAAGATTTGTGTAAGTTGCATGTCATATTATTGCTCTAACAGGTGGTCAAAGTTAGCCTCCAAAACACATTTTACACCCTATATGGATTGAGGGAGTACATGCATTGCTGAGTTTTCTCTTTAATCCTTGCATGCAATGTTTTTATTGAAGCTTGAAATGTGAACATGTGAATGGGAGGGACTACTACAACCCTTCCAAAAGAACTGTAGTACTAATGGTATCGTACTCCCTCCGTTCACCATCTCACATGCACAGTACTTTTGCGAACTATGAAAGTAACAAATTTATTCCACCACTCAGCATCTATTATGGTTAGGGAGATTTCAAATTGAGTCATATAGACCGGAAAGTAGGCACTTAGGGCATCCACAATGTTTGTTTTTGTTGCCTCTAAGCCCTATCTCTCCTCTTAGAGGCAGGCCTCTATACATTCCATGAACTGCCGCTAACAAAAAATTAGCTAGCATCGCGTCTAACCTTAGAGGCTGCCTCTAACAATTTAACAATCCATCTGGTCCCACTTGTCAGCCTTAGGAAGCATAAGAAAGTACAAGAGAAATATTACTGATTGAACAAATGTGGTGCTAATCAATACTTTATAAATTTCTGCTAGGGCCCACCTTAAAGGCTGGTTAGAGTCTCTATACATTGTGGTTTTTTCATTTGATAAGAGGTAAACCATGTGGGGCCTACCTTAGAGGCAAGGCTCTATACACTGGAGATGCTCTGTACTACTTTTGATGTGTCCCGTCAACTCGCAGAACGAGGAGAAGCTTGCTTAGTACGCCCTCTGCCCTGCCCACGGCTGCGGTGGCTCGCAGAGTCGCAGGACAAGGAGAAGCTTGCTTACTACGCCTACGCCCGCTCCCTCGCCCACGCGTGCGATGGCTCGCAGGATGAGGAGAAAATTTTACTACTCCCTCCGGCCGTTAGACATATACTCCTCGTCCCTACCTTGGTTAGAGAGATTATCATATTGTTTGAAATATATGTCTTTTAGCAGATTTCAATATGAACTACTAGTACATACTCCAAATACTGATGTATATAGACGTATTTTAGAATGTAGATTCACTCATTTTTCTCCATATGTAGTCCATATTGAAATGAACGTAGTAGTAGTACGCACTCTCCCTTGCCCCTCGCCCACGTGGTGGACGTGCAGCAATTCATTCGGTGTAAGATAGCCAGAACCATATACTGTACTATCATCATTGCCCGACTTCCCGAAGAGGCGAAGAGGCAAGCGCAAGGTTAATATTTTTGAGATGCCAAGCACAAGGTTCATAAGAGAATGAGTAGTAGTACTACACTACTAGGGAAAAGCCTAGCAGTAGCGCGGGTATTTGGTGTATCAGTAGCGCGGGTACCTGCGCTACTGATACGGCACTATAGCTAACATGTAGTAGTAGCGCGGGTCGGCCCACGCTACTGCTATACATGGTTAGAACTAGCGAGCTTTGGATTGACACGCTACTGCTAATAGCTGCAGCGCTTTTAATTAAGCGATGCTACTGGTAAGGGCGCGCTGTTGCTAACTCTATTCCCCTCGCTACTGCTAGTTTTATTAGTTTTTGTTTTTTTTCTACATATTTGTTTTGTATTTGAACAGGCTTTATACAATAATCTTTAGCATATCATACACATACAAATGTAATCATAGCATATACATACAAATAGTCTCATCAAATCATGTCATCATCATAATCATCATCCAACACAAAGTGGTCTCTCGTCATCATCTCGAAAATAGCGATACAAGTCTCGAATACTTGCAACTACATCGTCATCCATCTAAACAATGATATACGCGAGAAGAGCAATCACTATGAGTGAGAGCGGAACTATGCAGTACATGAGGCGGCGGTTATGAGTCCTCTCTCGCGCTAGCGTGAACCTCAAGTAACTAGCTTCTACTTCTTGTCTGCTTTTGAAGCCTTATGGCTGGCGCCCGAGACCCCCTCCACTTGCGCCTGACACTAAGGCCACTTGTCGTACACTCCCGGAACCTTCCCTTTGTACACGACATAGCACTGCTTCTTCGCCATCAAGAATCTAGGTACCTATTAGAGATGCATCTTCATCAAGAGAATGTACAATCATATGCAACAAAATGTACTTGAGTAACACGAAAAAGAAAGGGTTAGCAACTAGATGCAACATATAGTAAACATACAAATAATAAACGCAGTTTCATCGTACGCAAACTAATTAACTAGAGGTACGCAGGTCATCATACCCATACTAACAAAGTAGCGTTACGCAAGTTCGGCTGGGAGCGTGGGCATCACAAAGTTTCATCGCTACAGAAACTATACAAGTTCAACCGACACATATCATCATCATCGGCATCGTAAATCACTAGAAGTTCCATCCTTCCATATCATCAAGGATGGACCCTAGCTTCTTGAACGGCATGAGGTCCTGATGTTGCATGCCTATGCAAGTTCGGACGTCAGCTCATGATATAGGGCCGTGGTGGAACATCCCCTTCTCTTCGATGACTTCTTTCATGATGATCGTCGCAATGTCCCTCTGGATGCGAAAGAAGTCATCTCTAAGTTTATAATCCGCTTCTCCATGAGATTCTACCCACTTGCGGATATGATCATCGTTTTTGCTTGTCATGCAAAGCTTTTGGTGATCCCTTCTGAACTCCATCATGAGATGGAGGAGGTAGAATCCATCGTTCTTGCTTGGTTTTGGGACATGGATGCAACAGAAGTTAGTTTAATGCGAGAAAAGCAGTCTTCTTGTGCCTTTGTTTCCTGATCTGCAGGTGGCCACCCCTCAAGCTGAAGCCTTGGAGAGCATCATCTAGAATATTCATTATGTGGGTGTAGTCCTTCTTCTCGTAGTTTCTGGTAGGGTCAAAATACACGGCGTGGGAGACTCGCGGGTAAAGAACGATAAGGATGGCATGCCCGTTGCTGCGGGGAAAAAAACACCTCAAATTATTCTCCATATAAGCGAGAAGGAATTATTGAAATGGACGAAAGGGTTGTCTGGCACTGACTTACTTTGGATGATAAGGTAGGAGGACAATTTCCTGGTCCTTATTCTATACAATGAAGTTTTTGAGGTACTCCCTGGCAGTTTTACCCTCAAAGTCGCCCAGACTCAAGAAGGACTCATGCAAGTAGTATGGATCCGCCACACAGATTTGTGAGACTTCTTCTCTCTTCATGACGGAGCTCATATGTAGCGCAAAAAGGCGAACGATTGTACAATCAAGCCGCCTTGTCAGAAACATCTTGAAGATATGCTCAAACCACAGGAAGAACACCTCCGCGGGACGTGTGTCGACGTAGCACTTCCCCTCAGGCACACGAGCCGCGTATGTCGGATATCCTGGATCCTTTGAGGCTAGTAGGCTTTTCTCGGTCGACAGCACATGGTCGTGCAGTCTCCTGAGATCCCCTAATATTGCCTCCAGCGGTTTCGGCGGTAGCATTGGCTCGCCCGTGACATGGAACATGGCCGCACCTTTGACAGGTACACGCTCTTCAAAATCCGCCGTCTGGCTGCTATGTGCTCTAGCTTGCTTGTAGGCAGCAAAGCCTATCTTCCCCGGTCTCCTCCTCTCCTTTTTCTTGGGCTGACCTTCCAGACCCATCCTTAACCCCTACCCTAGTGTTGTCGGGCTAAGCACTGTACGACCCTCGGCTAGTTGTGCCTGTGTTGAGGCGGCATCTTCAGGCATGTCCTGTGACGATTGCATGAAGAGAGACTTCTTGCAATCCCTACTAGGACGTTCCTGCCCGGATAGATCATCCATATCCTCATCAGCATGCTGATAGCCCAAGTCGTCATATGGCTGACTCATCATATCTAAGTCACCATCATAGGCGCCTGTATTGAGGAACCGAAGAGGGTCCTCGTCCATCTCATCATCCATACTTTGTTCTACGGGGGCAATTACATCTGCCACTATTGGACCACCTTCATCACGTCGTCCGCCACTCTCACCCAGCACTATAGGTGCTGGTAATTGCGTAGGCGGGGTGGTGGTGTTCATAGCTGCTTGTTGATGTGTGGTTATTGGTGTGCTCTCGGCCGGCTCCAGACGAAGAAGATTCTTCGGCCATAGCAGCACCCAACCCTTGCAGTTTCCAATCCATGGCAAGGTCTCGTCGTCCTCTCCCCCTTGCCGTTCTGGAGGAGGCAAATCCTCGTGCCCTGATTTCACACTCGACAAGGTAACCCTGAAGTGCCCACCGGGCATCAGCTGGCCGTGGAACGTGAGTTCCAAGGGCTTTGTTATCACCGCCTTTCCCATGTCCACCTTCTGGCCTTTGATCAAGTAGAGTACGGTGCACGGGGTTTTGTCGGCCTGCAAACACATGTCTGCTGCGTAAAACATCCGAAAGGTAATGAAAATGGAATATTCTAGATATATGTTGGTGCGACATGTAATTACCGTGAGGGCGTCGAGCTCCGCCAAAGACGAAGGCCCGCCTAGCGCGCCAGAGATTTAGGACGGGCTGCTATGAGCAGGTGCGGGAGCAGGCGCGGTTGCGTGAGCAGGTGATGGTGCGGTGGTGTTGTTCACCGAGTTGCTCCCGATGAAACTGGGCATGGGGAAATCATCTACCGTCTTGTCTGGATTTTCCTTCGTCCAGTTGATGATAGCCGGGATCAAGTTAGTAGCGAAATCATTTATGCAGGCATGTACAGCTGCATTGACTGCCTGCTATAGCAACTCATTTTTCTCCTTGGCTGCTTTTTTCGCGTCCTCAGCTGCTTTTTTCTCGAACGCAAGCTTCACCTTCTCGTCGATGTCCACCTGACTAAACTTCTTTTTCTGCTTCTTGGCCTCCGGGCCCTCGTTGTAAAAGACCTTCCACATGGCACCATCTCCGGCGCCATGCACATGTCCATATTGCGGCCGCTGGTCCAAAGAGAGTCCCTTAAGTTTGTTCAAGGCCGGGTTGAGAGGGGTGTCCCACTTGGGCCTCATCGACGAAGACTAGCTTTCGGCTGCAAGCTGGTGTTGCTTCTCCTGCAGAAGGAACGTGAACCATTTACGAATGTGTAGTCGACTTGATCAGAAGCTAAATGTAAGGTGGTAAAAGAATAATTACCAGTATTCTAATCAATTTCCTCGTGATCAGGTCCGTGTAAATAACCTTCTTTTCCTTGTCCCACTTGTAGCGGGCCTTGATGAAGTCACGCTCCAAGGGGTTGGTGAACTTTGCGAAGGGGTCTGGGAGACCCGCGGCTTCACGTTCCGTGTCCTCCTTATCCCATATGGGCCTTTTGCCAAGGTAGCCACGGCTTCCGAGGTGATGCTTCCCCGTGTTCCTTTGCTGAAGGCTCTTGAATTTCGCAACCTTACCCTTGGCTACCTTGGTAGCGCAAGTGTCCTTCAACTTTTGGAACTCCTCTTCCGTAAGTGTCGAATTTTCCTCCAGAATCTTGGACAGGTGTTCCTCAGCCTCAATAGCTCGTTTCACCCTCCCTTTCCAGTAGGCCAAATCATTGCTGAACATTCCCATGGCGTGATTGTTAATCTTTTTCATCTTCGGATCATCCCACGGTTCCTCTATGCTATCATCCCAATCGGGGAACTTGAATCTCTTGTGCAACTTCGTCAGGAGCAACTGCCTCAAATGTTCTGTACTCCTTAAGTCATCGTCGTTGATGCTCGCGCATTCCCGTAGGATGCATCCTACTTGGTTCCCATAGCACTTGCGAGGTTCTTCCGGCTCTAATGGCTCAAACTTGCCAGGGGCCATCTTTGTGATCACCAGTCGTCCGATGCTGAGTTTGTTAGGTTTTCGTATCCTTTGCTTCTTCTTTTCGGTAGCGGCTTCGGTGCCGGTAGCTTCCCAGCCGGTATCTTCCCCGCCGGTACCTTCCCCGCTTGTCTCGGCGCCGCCATCGATGTCGATGTCGGCGTTAGTACCATCATCGAGGCCGCCCTGCAAACCTTCACTGTGCTTAGTAGACAAAAAGTTGAGGTACTGTTGTTCACCCTCATAATCCATCTCGTCTGCATCTTGGTCAGAAGGCCCGGTTTCTTCGTTGTTCGACATGTTTCGTATGATTAAGTCTCCTTGTTTAATTCTAAAACTATAATAAAATGAGAAATGACATAAAAAAGGTCTATGGTTTGCTGGAATGCCGTTTCCCAGCAAATCCCAGCACTCGATATGCCTACTTTCTAGCAAAAGTCATGCCAAAATTCACGGGAAATTTCGGCATGACCTTTGCTAAAAAGTGGACATATCGAGCGCCTGAAATTCATCGGAACGGAAATGAATCAACATTTCGGCGAAACATAGGCCACTCGGATCATTTACCCTGCACATAATCATCATTTTACAAATATGACATGTCCAAAACATCACATGTCCAAATATGACATGTCCAAATTCCAAATATGACATGTCCAAATCACATGTCCACATATCACATGTCCACTTCAAACTTGCATATAAAAGGAAGAAAAATATAGAACTTGAAGAAAAATGCAAGAAGTCATTTTTCTTTTAACTACACCTAAAACACCTAACCCTAAATTTCTATCCTAATTTGAAACCTAGCTAAATTTATGTCCTAATTTGAAACCTAGGGTTCATACTAACTAGGGTTCAAATTGCACCTAGGGTTCATAATATAGCCAAATTAACCTACTAGTTTTATACCTAGCTAAATTCATAACTAAATTCATAACCGCAAAAAAATAACTACCTATGCCCTAACTAAATAGATAACCTAATTAACCTATTGCCCTAACTAAATAGATAACCTAATTAACCTACTGCCCTAACTAAAACCTAAGTAAATTAACCGAAGAACCCTAGCTAGAACTCTAATGGCAGAGAGGGAGAAGCGGTGCGGGGCTTACAGAGGGTGCAGGCCGAGGAGGCAGGCCCGACGACGGCCGAGGTTGGGAGGGGAGGAAGCAGAGGAGGGAGGCATGGCGCGTCGGGGTCGGGCCAGGGGCCGGGCGATGGCGACGGAGGCGTGCGGCGTCGTGGTCGGGGCCGGGGCCGAGGGAGGAGCCGCGCGGTGTTGGGGTCGGCGCTCGGGATCGGACGAGGGCGAGAGCAGGGGCGATGAGGAGGAGAAGAGAGTGGGGGAATTGGGGGAGGAAGGAGAGGAGGGAAGCCCGCGCGGGAGGTTATGTGAAAATAGCAGTAGCGCTTTTCTTGAAAACGCGCTATAGCTAACTTAGCTATAGCGTGTTTTCAAGATCAGCGCTACTGCTATTTGAAGTAGCTATAGCTCGTTTCTGGAACAGCGCTACTGCTACATAACGTAGCTATATCGCTTTTACTCAACCAGCGCTCCTGCTATTGTTTTCATTTTTTATTTTCCTTTTATTTTCCTATTTGTTTCTTCTATTTTCTTTTCCTTTTCTTTTCTTTAAGGTAATCTTTTCTTCTTTTCCTTTTCTTTTCTTTTCCCTTTTTTCCCAAGAGCCGGAACGAAGGGAAGGTGATACAATGTATATAACTAAGGTGATATATATTGCATCATTTGACCCATAACGGTTAAGTGTGCATACAAAATAGGAACATATATATTACATCATTTGACCGATAACGGTTTCTCAGTGTCGACGTTTTCGTTTTTGAGTGAGCTTCTTTCCCTTCTTGTTCGTTGACGAATAATTGAGCCCCTCATTGTGACTTTTCCTTTTCCATGGAGTACGATCTTTCTTAGGTAATGTAGTATTGATTCTTCTTTTGACGTATACTTCATCGTCATCGTCATCTTCCCTCATCGGGTTTCCGTACTGGTCGTAGTCTTCCTCGTTGGCGACTCCATCCATTCCAATGATGTTCCTTTTGCCTCTCCTCACGACAACACGGCTGGGATTGCTCTGGTCGGTTATGAAGAAGCATTGTGTCACGTGCTTAGCCTGTACCCATGGCTTGTTTTTTGCGATGGCGTTCACGGTAGCGCTCTTGGCGTCAGGTATAGTCATGGTAGTGAAATACCGGTTTTCTTTTTCGACATTCTTAGCCCATCTGACACGGAACATCATTGCGTTGTGCAGTCCAGAGTAGTCAAGGTCCCAGATCTCCTCGACCCTTCCGTAAAATCTCTCAGTTGCGCCGTTGTCGCTGCCGGTCATGCATTCCAGCGTCACCCCTGAGTTTTGATCATCACTGTCCATATCTTTGGCCTCCATGTAGAACATGTATCCGTTGATATCGTATGCCTGATAGGTGACGAGGTTGGGTGAGGGGCCATGTGCTAAGGCGTATATGAGCAATCCGTCCTTAGAGCCCTCTTCCGGGGGATTAGCAAGAATATGCTCTTTGAACCAATGCAGGAAAGTGGAGTTGTGCTCTCTAGTAACTTCGGCGTCCGTCCTGCATACCTCCCGGTCATGATACTTCTTTCGATAGTTTCTTTCTGCAGTGCCACGAAAGGATCTACCTGGTCTAGGTGTTGTAGCACTACCAAGTTTGCTCTGTCAAAGTCGTTGCATTGATCTGAGTAGGCCACATGCAATTCCCTGCGACCGTTGGAGTGACCTTCTCCTTCGAGCCTCCCAACGTGCTTCTTAACGGGCAAACCGACACCAGGCGGCTGGTCTGCTCCATATAGAAAATTCTCGCAGAAAGAGATGCACTCTTGTGTCAGATAGCCCTGGACGATGCTTCCATCTGGACAGGACATGTTACGAACGAATCCTTTGATGATCCCATTCATCCTCTCAAATGGCATCATGTTGTGCAGGAATGATGGCCCCAGGTCTATTATGTCGTCCACAATATGGACACACAGTGCACCATGATGTCAAAGAACGCGGGCGGGAAGTACATCTCAAGCTCATTTAGTATCACAATGATCTCTTCCTGTAGCCTTCGGAGCTGCTTCACACTGATCGACTTTCGAGAGATGACGTCGAAAAAGTTGCAAAGACCAATACGTGTGTCACAGACGTGCTTGTCCATTATCCCTCTAAGGGCAACAGGTAGTATCTGCGTCATCATCACATGACAGTCATGGGACTTCATCCCGCTGAACCTTTTCTTCTTCGTGTCTAGAAATCTGCTTATCTTCCCACAGTAACAGGAACTAACTTTGATTCTGGTAAGGCAATTGAAGAATTGATCGATCTTAGCCGGACTTAAGGTGAAGCAAGAAGGGGGGCAATAATCCTCTTCCTTTACTTTTTTCCCTTCTTCTCCCGCGGCTCTGTCTCCGTCTCTGTCTCCTCTGACTTTTTACGGGGCGGCATGTGCAGATCTTCCCAGATTTTCAAATCTTGCAAGTCTTTTCTTGCCTTCCGCCCATCCTTGGTCTTATCCGGCATGTTCATCAGTGTCGCAAGCAAGCTCTCAAGGACATTCTTACAGATATGCATTTGATCAAGGCAATGAGGCGTGTCGAGTTTGTGCCAGTACTCCAAGTCCCAGAAAACAGACCTCGTCTTCCATACCTTCAGCAGCAGCTCCGACGCCTTTTTCATTGTCTTTCCCGGCACGGGGCACTGTTCCCAGTTTTTCAATAGCTCATCGATTTCGGCGCCACTCCGCTTACGTGGAGGTCCTCGATGCTCAGCCTCACCATTGAATTGATCTCCATGGTTTCTCTACGGGTCATCCTTCTCGAGCCATCTTTGATGCCCCATGTACACAATTTTCCAGACCCGCCATCTTTCCTTGACGTTAGCTGCTGAGACGTCGTATCATCCATGCACCACATGCATCTGCAATATCCAATGCACACCTGCCCTGTGACATATCCGTAACCGAGATAGTCATGCACCATCATGATTAGCGCGGCTCTCATATAGAAATACTCGCCTTTGCTGGCGTCCCATGTCTTGGCCAGTGTTTTTCCATAACGTGTCTAACTCCTCTTGAAGTAGCCCCAGATACAGATTAATATTATTTCCCGGTTGTTTCGGCCCTTGAATTACCATGCTCATGTGTATCTACTTTGACTTCATGCACACCCAGGGGGGATGTTGTACATCCATACAAACATGGGCCATGTGCTATGGTTGGTGTTCTGGTTGCCTAACGGATTCATGCCATCGGTACACGCGCCGAGCACGATGTTCCTTGCATCACATGCGAAATACAAATATTCGCCCTTGAACGCTCTCCACTAGCTTCCATCCACGAGGTGTCTCAGCTTCGGATCATCTCCATCGTCGGGCTTTGCCCTCTCCGCGTGGCAACGCATGAGCTTTGCTTCCTTGGGATCTAAAAAATAACGTTACCGACGGGGAGTGATCGGTAAGTACCATACAACTTTCTGGGGAGATTTCTTCCCGGCCTTCTTGTATTGAGAAGCATTGCACACCGGACAGCTGGTTTTTTCCATGTGCTCCTTCCGATAAATTATGCAATCGTTGATGCATGCATGGTATCTAACGTGCGGCAGATCAAGAGGGCACACGATCTTCTTGGCCTCATCCACACTAGTAGGACATAGATTCCCCGCGGGAATAACATCTTTAGGTACTTGAGACGCTCATCAAGGCTAGTGTCGGACCATTTGTTTTTAGCCTTCGTCTTCAGGAGTTTGAGTGTGAAACTCAAGCGGGTCACCTCGAGATCGCAACCATGATACAATGGAGTGTTCGACTCTACCACCAGTTGCTGCAGCTTGGCCTCCTCTCTAGAAGCAGCTCTATCAGTACTCGTCTCCTTGCGAAGCAGTGCTTGAATATGAGGGTCCCGCACGATTGAACTTAGTACCGACAAAGTCTGCGGTGTGGAGTCCACGTTTTCTCCGCCGCCATGGCCGGCCCCTTCTCCGCCACCATGTCCGGCCCCTTCTCCACCGCCATGTCTGGCCCCTTCTCCGCCGCCATGTCCGGCTTCTTCCTCGCCGCCATGCCCGGCCCCTTCTCCGCCGCCATTATCAATCATCTCTTTGTCTTGCCCCGTGTCGTCATTGCCTGCCCCATCGGCGTCCTCAACATCATCATCCTCATCTTCAATTATCCACCGAGTATAGCCATCCATGGAACCAGTCATGAGCAGGTGCGCCATCACATGACCATCGTCATAGGGGTTGATCCAAACTCGTCCTTTGCATCTTCGACACGGACATAAAATCTCTGTCAGGTTATTTTCTTTCATGTCCTGCACCGCCGACCGCAACCACCTGTCCACCATCGTTCCACTGACCATCATGAACGCCTGCACAGTAATAATAAACAATATGATTATAAAAATGCATGCATGCATCAAAGTCATACAAAAATTTGGCATGACCTTCCCTAAAAATAGGACATATAGAGTTTGCCCGGAATTCGCCGAAATGGAAATAAATCGACATTTCGGCAAAACATAGGCAACTCACAAGCACAATTCGGCGGCAACTCATGCCACACACACAATTTCCATCATATCGCCCGATTATGTCATATCGCACACATACACATATTTCCATTCTTGCAAAAGCATAAATTTTGAATCACCTATCTTGAGATCGAGCATGGTGATGATGATGTCGATAGGTGTCGCCACACACACCTATGGAATGATCAAAAGTGGACAAAGCTCTTCTTGACAAGGCTAGATCTAGTTAGGGAGGTACATAGGTCACTTCACTAAATGCTAGATCTACCTAGCTAGCTAGTTTGGGAGGAGACAAGTTCAACTATTGGAGGAGGAAGGAAAAAGAGAAAGGAGATGCATTTATGGAGGTGGTGTAGTTAGCTAGGAGTACTAAAGAGAGAGAAAGATAGGTAGAAGAAGGAGAGTAATGGGGGGAGAAGTAGTGAGGTAGAAGCAAAGTGAGGGAGAGAGGAGGTGGGAGCTAGGGGAAAGTGAAGGAAGAGAGGATGGGGGAGGGGGAGGAAAAAGGTGGTATGGCTGCGGTTTAGCAGTAGCGCTGGGTGTAAAATGCGCTGCTGCTAATAATATAGCAGTAGCGCACTTCTGGAAGAGGCGCTACTGCTAAGCGGGGCCCGCCATGTGGCCAGGTTCAAAATTAGCAGTAGCGACCTTGAAAAAGAGCGCGCTACTACTAATACATTAGCAGTAGCGCGGTTAAAATGGGCGCGCTACTACTAAACCTAGCGTGGCGGGAACGGTCGGGGAATTTTAGTAGTAGCGTGGCTCTACCGAGCCACGCTACTGCTAAGTCGGTAGCAGTAGCGCCTGTTAGGGGCGAGCGCTACTGCTAATTAGCAGTAGCGCCCCTTCTTGTCCAGCGCTACTGCTAAGATTTTGTGTATAAGGTTTTCCCTAGTAGTGCTACTAGTAGTACGTACTGTATGGGGAAAAAGGCAACAAGAATGTATGTTTTGCATGACAGTCCCTTCTTACAAGATGTGCTAGACCTAGTGGACCTCGTTGTTGCAATGGGAGTATCATAGATGGCACGATTCAGAGTGGTGGGCAGCGGGAATAATATTCGGAGCTGCTTAGTCTTAAACCCCATGAAGAAGTACCATCGAAAGGAATAGCCATCCTCTACACGTGCTCCTATGTAAAATAAGTAAATGAGACAAAAAGAGAAAGAGACAAAGTAAAAAAAATCACCAGCCTTAGAGCCAACCCTATTGTATCGGTGAATGATATTTCTACATTGTGATTGACATGGCTATATTATTAACCATGCTGTGGAGGTAGCAGTGGATTTTATTTATTTGCGGACATAGCAGCAGATGGATATTCAATGTGGAGTGAAATGATGGCTCCTTCCTCGGTCAAACATAGAGAAAGGTGCCTTCAAAAAACATAGAGAAAGGTGGGCCTCATGATTTGATGGCTCATTAGTCATTATTACTGCCTATACTCTTTGCCCATATAATAACCGCGCGGTAGAGTAGTTGGCCTACTAGACATGCTCGAAATGACAGCGTGGTAGATTAGTTGCCCATATAATAACCGCGTGGTAAAGAAATGAGTATACTTTTATATAACCATGCTCGAAGAGAAGAGGTGCACGCACCCACGCACGTAACACTCTTTGCGTCTTCCCCAACCACACACGTGACACGGTCGAGCTCATTTCTATACAATGATGCAGCCCACGTGATAATTTGACGCGTCTAGTAGTAGTTACTCACTTAATGGAGGGTCGGGAACCACGCATGAACGGTGCCGCGCTATTTATAAATAAAGTTTGTTTTCCTCAGTGGCACGTAAGCAATATAAATAGGTTCATATCGAGAGAAAAAGAAATCGCTCCACTATATACATAGCCAGGAGCCTACACGTTTGCTTGCTGGGGTTGCTCTCTTCACACTCTCCCGCACAAAATGACTGTGGCCACATCTCTAGTCACACATCCGGGAGGATCACGTCCACCGGGGGAAGGGGTGGATGCTTTGTATAGGTGCGGTCGCCGTCGCCGATGGCGAAAACCCGCACGTACCTCTACTGGCTTCTACTGTATTTGTCATGAGTTTATGTCTCATAGACTAGTCCCACTAGTCTTATTCTAATCACACTTCTTCAATTTCTTTCCCACAGGGATGTTCAGCTCGATTTTAGTGAAACTGCACAAAATGATCCGATGGTCAAAGGGTTGCAAACTTCATTTCTTGGGAAGGTTCAACGTCGCCAGCAAATTAAAGACTGGTTAGGGTTTAGGGTTCAAGGCCTAGGGACTGCATGGATCATTTTTTTCTTTAGTTGTCTTTGTTCCAAAATAAGTGTCAACTTTATTACAACTTTGTACTAAAGTTGGCATAAAGTTGAGACACTTATTTTGGAGCGGAGGGAGTACATATTGGCTATATGATATGTGAATCATTGAGATGCAATAGCATGCATGTTAGTCTCCTTTGTATTTGATGGAATGTTGCAACGGGGCAACCTTGGACGTAAGATACATGAAACAGAAGCTGAAAGCTTCATAGCATTGTACAATTTTATCTCGCTGAGAAATTACAGTACTGTGTACTAAAGAGTTAGGTGTCCAAAAAAATATGGTGATAGTGTGAGGTGGGCCATGTAATCACTGAGGTGCCGTGTTTTCGCTGATTTCGCACTCCTCCATTGCAAGACTGGAGAAAATTGTAAAGAGTGGAGACGCTCTACCTCCTTTCACTGAAACGTGGGACATCCAGCATCTGGTGCACGTGTCATGCACCAAGGTAAAGTGTACAGTACAACTGAGACTCAGCATGGTCGTACCACCTCAGTAATAATGACCAATGAGCCATCAAATCACATAGACCGGCCAGTAAGTTGGACGGACGAAGCAACCATCACTCTTTGTTGAATACGCTTCTCCATCAACGCATGCCCTAGTGAGAGGTCGCGTTCGCTCTGCCCGGGCATGAATGCGGCACCAATTCTGTGGAGCGGCGCTGTTCGTTTCGGGCGGGAAGCACACGCGGGCGATGGAGGGGCTTTGGGTGGGCCAGGCTGGTCAGGAGCAGGCGTGGCAGCTGTCCCGACCGGACGCCCGAAAATGAGAGGATGCACCGACTCTCGCGGCTAAATCATAGTTACTACACACCATCTCTCTGTAGGAGTAGGTCAATGTGTCGCTCTCTCTAACACATACACGCTGTTAAAACACACACGCACACACAGGTTCATAGAATTGGAATATCGAGGGAGTGGGAAGCCACAGGAAGTGAGATAAATGGAGTACGTACAAGAAGAGAAGAGGTACACGCACGTCCGTCGGAGGCACAGTCACTGCCTCACACTATAGCCCAGCCAACCACAGCACGACGGCCGGATCTATGCCTCTCTCGTCCCAGCGGTGGCGGTCAACCGCTATATCTGCGGCCGCAGGATTTGACGCACGCGGCTGCCGGATTTGGAGCATTCCGGCTGCCCCTTGCCGTGGATTGTCCGGGTACCGGGTCGCACAACAATGGCAATGCCACCATGTCTCGTGTAGGTACTGAATCCGCCTCTAGCCGCTCGGATCTATCCCGTCAGTGGATCGCCGACAAAGACACGGCCGGACACCGTTCGGGCTCGGCCCTGGCCCAGCGGCTAGTCGGTTCACTGTTGCCGCTCATAAAGTGTGATGGCTGCCCACGGCAAGTCCTGTGCCGCATTTTGACCACGCCACAACATCCCAGATGGGTGTTCATCAAGTGCAAAAAAGATAAGGTGAATAGTACTTCTTTTGATTCGGCTGTGCTCCCTTATTCGGCAGCTTATACTCATACTTGTGTGTAGGATGGATGCAAGTTTTGGTTTTGGGAAGAAGAATACATCGATCTATTGATAGCACGAAATTTGGTAGATGCTCGTGCACTCCTTGCTAGAATAGAGATTAGAGATGATATTAGATGTGAAGCAACATCTAGTTCTTTAGAATCAAAGAAGAAAGAAGTGTGCAAGCTTCAAAAACCACAGATCAGCAATGAAGACATAGAGAATGTATTAATACAATTAGTGGGAGCAGTTATGGAAATTGGATATCTTTTAAAATGACTAATTGTGGTTCTTGTTTTCTTTGGTCTTGCTCTCCTAGCAAAGAATTGGTGAATGTACTTCCCTGTATCAAAATGTCGTTGATGAAATAAAGAAATGTGCTGGAAAACAAATGTGTGCATACGGCCAGTGGCCGTATTAATTATGTTGGTTCTGAATTTTTCTTTGTTTATTGGGCTCATCTCATTTTCTTCGTAACAGTCTTATTTTCACTTCTTTCCACCACATGTTCACATTCCAAGGTGCATTAAATTGATGCATGCAAGGATTAAAAGAAACCAACCAGTGCATGTAACCATTCCTACTAATTTAGTGGTCGTCCATGAATATATTGTAATTAATGCAGATTAAAGTTTGAGTAATTTTGTAAACTACGAGATGGAGTACTACATTTCTCCACTCATTATCTGCCTTGGTTGATGAGTTTCAAATTTATGCCCTATAAACCGGAAAGTAGTGAGTGGTTAAAAAATTTGGTCAAACTTTGTCAAAAAAATATATGACGTGGCGTAAAAACCTGGACTAAGGTAGTACTCCCTCTATCTAGCTGTTAAGTCATCTTACGAAAATCAGATATTGTCAAAATGTTTAGGCGTCGTCCATTAACTAAGCATCTCAATCCCCTCCTAGCCTCATTGCTAGCGAGCGTTACTTACTCTGCCTTGCTATCTCCCCCAGAAACCCAATGCATGCACCGCAACTACGCGTTGATTAGTCAAGGAATCAAAGCCGGCTTGCATGCGAGTTAATACGTGGCCCTGCGTGGTAGCTAAAATGGCATCTCTTAATTTCTGTGATTAATTGTTGCGTTTAGAGAGAGAAATCCGGGCTTTGATTGGAGGAAGGACCGGTCAAGTTTCTCCTTCTCCTCCAATCTGCTTGCACCTTGGTCCTGCTGCACCTTCTAACGTGACTTATACACCTAGACGGAGGGAGTAGTTTAAGATACGGTGCCACACTGACTTAGGCCGAATACAAGTGCCCAAAATTATTGGAACTGAGCAAAGTGTACATACAAAATAATTAAAATTGAATTTCTCATATTTTTTTTGAAACGGTGGCAAAAGATTTGCCTCATCCATTAAATAAGAGGAGAATAGAGTTTGACAGTTTGCAAAGTGACCCTACAAATAAACGACATGGCAATTACTATCAATACGCCCTAGTTTCTTAGCACCCGAGTACATACGGTGGCACAAAGACTGAGGCCGAATACAAGTGCCCAAAATATTTAAAATTGGAGAATGGTGCATCCCACCTTTCTGATATTTTGACTGTGTGTGGTTCAATTGTTGCTTCGTAGGGTCGTGTACCACACGTGAACGATAGTAAGTGCGACCGGGAGGCATGGAGCGTTAATTGCGAGTTGACTCCTTCGAGCGTTAAATTTTCTTCACGTACTAGCTTTGCCCTAGTATTTTTCTTCACTAGTACATTAAATAAAGAGTTCCATTTCGTCCACAATTTAAAATAATTTTTATGGAGAGAAAAAGAAAACCACTCCAACTATATACGCCATAGCCCCAGCGCTTGTTTTCTAGGGTTTGCTCTCTTCACACTCTCTCTCCACTATATATATACACGCTGGAGCCTCAGCCCCTGTAGTTGCTCTCTACACACTCTCTCACCCTCTCTAGATCTAAACAAGACTGTGTTGGCCTCTCTCTCTCTCTCCCCTCACTGCTAGTCAAAGACCCGGCAGGATCCCGTCCGTCGGGGAAGGGAAGGCGGCTTAACGCTGTCGCCGTCGGCGAGGGAGGGAATCCACTACCGGTGCCACTGTTCTCTTTCACCCAGCAGCGGCGCGGGACGGCCTCCGACCCCTTCTTCCTCGCTGCCGTACATAGTGTGGGCAGATCGGCCTCCGGCCGCCCACTAAGCCACACCCCGAGAACCTTAAGGTGTAATTTGCTTAATCCACATGCATTGCTCTAGCTGCATGTGGATTTTTTTCGCTTCTGCACTCGAATCTAGGTGTTGGATCAAACAGGAAAGTAGTGGGAAAAGTTATATAGCATGAATCTAGGACGTGGTTCAAATAGGAAAGGAAGGGGGGAAAGAAGTACATACTGGCTATCCAACACCTATGTTGGTCGAAAAGGAATAACAATGGCACACACAGTACAAACATCTGTAACAAACTGATCTTTCTGTGGGTGGGGGACAAGGCTGTAGAGTTTGAGCAGGACTAGATTTGCTGCCCTCACATAGCGAAAGGTGTCTAAAGATGACAAAACTGGGACCAACACAAATATGCTCCTTGGTTGTTTGTTGCAACAAACTCTGCATCACCCGTTTATACATCGGTAGATGCACATGGTGCTGGTGCGTCCACTGTCCCGTATAACTCTTTAGCTGTTGTTAATCTAATAATGCCGCTGGAAAATTGAAGCAATGCCATAGTTAAAAACAAATTACAAGTTTAACGAATTTTATTGTTAATATAATCTCTCTGTTAATATGAATCAATGCCACTCTTTGAGAAATGCTACTGTCTTGCTTTCTTTCCCTTTTAGATAAGTTAAATGCTTCTTTTTGTGGGCTTCTGTGTCATCCACTGTTATTGACCAGTAATTGTTTCCTTTGCACCTCTGTGTAAATAGGGTTATCTACTTCACCTCGTTGCTATTGTGACCTTTTGTTGCACTGCATAAAACACTTTTTTAAGAGTGTTTTGTGCAGTTCAGCCAAAATGTCACACCGACAACAATGCTTGATTGCTTGATCTTAGTGGAACTGCACAAGAGATGATCTGACTTCCTATCCGTGTTGGCAAATTTGTTTCTAATCTTCTTCTTGTGAGTTGTTTGAATTCCGCGTCATGAGAGGTCAGTACTGGCCTTCTTCCACATGATTGTGTAGTGTGCTTTCATATGTTGTGCTACTTATACGCTAATGTTGCTTGATTTTGGTGAACTGCACAAAAGGAGACCAGACTTCCAATCTGTATGTGCACCATAATATCCCATTGAGGTAAGATAATGATATTTCACAACTGTTGGCCTGTATTTTTCTACTGTCATCAGAAAAGTAATGTTGTTGTTTAGTGCTATACTTGTGCTCCCTAATTGACATGCCAAATCATACATTGAAGGCGAAGCTTGTCTGTTATTGAACCAAGTGATGAAGGGGAAGAACAAGCGGAAGAAGAACAAAAATCAACTCCCGGTGCTGTAATGAAGCACTGGAACTATGATGACACAAGTAATGATATAGTTTTGCATCTTAATTTATTGCTATGGCTGGAATGAGCAATTGTTTTGCCACTGTGATTTGATGCCACTCTTAATGTAATATGTAATTATCTCTACTTGTGCAAACATGGATCTTGTTTGAAGATAACATATATTTTAGTGGAACTGCACTAGAAGATGTTGGAAACATTAAACTAATCGAGGAGTTTATAGTAAGCATGGCAACCACAGTAGATAATAACGGATGGTTTCGGAGAAGTGCTTCATCTGCATGCTCTACATAATAAGCCTCCTGACAAAGGTTGGGATCGCCCCACGTATTTCATCCATATGATTGAGCTTTGTCATCTCTATTGGTGTTGTGCTACTGATTAGCTACTGTCACGAGAAAGTTGTATTGTTTCGCATAGTCTGCTAATAAATTGAGGCACCGGTTTTCCACCGTTATAGCCACTGATAAAATTAAGTAATAATACAGTTCAAGTTGAGCTGCTGTCTTTGGTATCATATCATTTCCTATGAGGATAATGAGGATGCATCTCTTTGTGACTATACATTTCATCAGTTACTCCCATTGTTAATGTATTGGCTGTTTTAAATATTTCCTTTCCTTTTTTCGAGCATACAGGGATGATAGCATTTAGTTGTTCTCTTGTCTTTGCACAATAGGATCATCCTCTGAAGAAGAAGAATATGGAGTACGTGAAGTGCCTAGTTCCGATTCTGCCAGGATGAAGAAGCCAAGCCTCTCTTATTAGAAGGAGCAGTTGAAGGATGGTTACATTATTGCCCACAAGAACAAACTAACTTCAGCTCAGAAGGACTCACATATCTCCATCTTTGTTGCTGTGATGGCCAATACAATGTTGTTTTAGGATTCTTTCCAGTGAGTTCCATTTTTTTAAATGTGTGCTCTGCATGGATCATGTAGGTACCTGTTTAAACTATAAATTCATAATATAGTTTGCTTTATACTAATCACTTTTTTGTATTTGTGCAAACAGAGATGCTCAGCTTGATTTCATCATTGGTTTGTGCCCTCCATTATACTTCATCATGCACAATACATTGAATGTTCTCGAATCATTCATTTCCACCTCCAGCCACAAAATTAGCTACAACAAAGGAGGTGCCAATATCTTCGCGAAGTTGGTTGATTTTAGTGGAACTGCACAAAAAGATCAGCTGGTTTATTTAGCACGAGGTGACATGTCAATGTGCAAACTGATTGCAAATCCCGCCCATTCCACAATCGTAGGGATTTGATATATTGGAATGGGAAAACCTTGTCAAAGTTTGCTCATTGATGTACGCCAAAAGACACACATTTGATAATTTGGAATGGGATAACATGTCAAAGTTTGCTCATTGATGTTAGCAAGAAGACATGCGTTTGATATTTTGGAATGGGACACCCTTTGCCGTTAGCAGCATCAATGGATTTTTCTTTATTCTTTAGTTGTGAAGTAAATATTGACTCTAACGTGTGAATCATTGAGATGCATAATCATTGATTGTTTTGAATGTTCTCTATGAATTGCCAGGGCTGTGAGTTTGATTGCAATGCGCACGCTAAAAAGCTGCTCAAACTTTTTGTACGTGTGAAACTACTACAAACGAGGTGATCACCATGCGTCCTGAGAATAATTATTGTTTTGCATGTTCATGCCAGTGATACAAGAATTCGAACTAATCGGACTAAATTCATTCATACACGGCCGGATTTCATATAAACATGCCAGATTTCATTACATTTCATACATTCTTCAACTAAAAAGGGGTGTGCTGGAGGTATAATTAATTAACCAAATCTATGATCTCCACCGACCATTTCCCATGTCCGGCTGAGCCGAACAGAAGCTTCTTCTCCGACTCCACGTCACCGCCAAGCAGCTAATCGGCCGTCAATGTTCAACCCGCCTAGCTTGGCTTCAACAGGATGGTAGCAGTGGTGGCCTTACTTGGACCCGAACGGCGGCGAACTACCGTGTTCTACTCTTCCTCATTTTCTTTGTGGCGCGGCCTTGTTGGCAGTGAGGCGGGGCCTCGACGGAGCCGGCAATGTCCTCTGCCTCGTTGCCGGCGGGGCGGTGTCTCGGCGGAGTAGGGGAAATCCTCCCCCTCGTTGCCAGCAGGGCAGGGCCTCGGCGGAGCTGGCGATGTCCTCTGCCTCGTTGTTGGTGGGGCGGGGCCTCACCGAAGCCGGCGAAATCCTCCGCCTCGGAGCTGGCAAGGCGGGGCCTCGATGGAGCCGGCATTGTCCTCCGCCTCATCGTCGGTCTCGCCAAATAGCACCTCGCCCGCTTCATCGCCCTCTTTGTAGGCGACCGCAACCTCCGCCACCTACATGCGGTACCGCTAGCTCAGCGAGAGGAGCGGTACGACTCAAGCAGCGCCTCCTGCTCCGCCTGCTCAGCGGTGATCTGCTCCTCCGCTTGCAGGTGCTCCTGGAGGATATGGTGGTTGTAGGCGGCGTCGGCCTGCGCATCCCGGAACTGCTCCGCACGCTTCTGCCTCACCATGTCCATTTATTGGGCATGGGCCTCGCCGATGGTCATGGTGCAATGCACCGGCGAGGATGGCGCGAAGGAGGGGGTTGGCGCCGGATCGTCGACTACCACGTTCTCCATTGGGACATTGTCGTCCTCCGGCTGCCTGTCGTCCAGCCAGTCGGTTACAATGGCTGCCATCTCCTTCTGGTCCGTCGTCCGCCCGTCCCAAAGAGCGTTAGAGCGCAAGGACGCCATGGTGGGAGTGGTGTGGACAGGAGAAAGCGAACGGAGGCGGAAGATTGCGGCTATGGCTGGTGCAGCAGTTTATATAGCAATGGTGGGCGGGAGAGGGACGGACAGGTGGTGCCGGTAGCCGCCTCGGCAACCGTGTATCATTAATGTGGGCGGCAGACGGACGGACAGACGACACTTGTGTCATTTGAACGTGGAGCAATCGCATGCACCGGGAAGCGGCGGGGGCGGCGCTGACCGTTTGAGGCGGAAAGCACACGCGGGCGAGGGAGGGAGTCTAGGTGGGCCAGGATGGTTAGACTTGTGCTTGGCAGTGGTCCGGTCGAGCAGCCGGACGTGCTGGCTAACCAGCGAGCTCGCCGAGCTCAGCGGCAACAATCAGACGATGGATGTGGCTTCCGACCAGGAGCCGGCGCCACCGCCCAAGTCGGTTCATGCCATGTTCACCATAGAGCAGGTGCGGCCGCACTTCGATGCCCTAATGGAGGAAGAGCTACCAGCACAGGAGGACCTATGCTGCAACCTCTGTCTCCTCAACGAGCACGAGCTCGCGGAGGGACGAATCGCCGGTGAACAAGCGAACGAAAATGCCGTCGCGGACATGTGGCCCTATGATCCTGGCTTCCTGAATGAGCAGCGGGCGTTGTATCAGACCATCCATAGGGCCCGCAAGGCCCTCTCCGTCGTCCTTCGTGTTGTTGCGCTCGCCGTGGCGCCGCTATCTTGCGTTGTCAACATGGTCAACGAATATGAGCAATCAGGACATGACTTTACTTGGAGAGGATGATAGTGGGGACCCACCAGGGCCATAGCCGCACGTACGCAAGTGCCTCCTTATTATATACAACTATAATTTTTTTTGCTTCCTCCTGGTTTCCTGACATAACGGTCCCACACCATTGTCAACCTATATAGTCAATAAACAAGAGAATTGCACAAGGAGTGGCCGACAGCTGGGACCCAGCGGCTTGACAAGTTTTTTTTTGAGGTGTGAGCAGAGTTTTTCTTGAGCGATGTTTTTGTTGTTGTTCAGAGGAGCAGAGTATCAACTGGGCAGGCTGTGGCCCGTCTAGCCTAGGCTATTATTTTATGTCGACCAAATATCCAGCCTAGATATTAATTTTTCAATGTGAAAATGGCTAGCCCAGCTATACTTTTTTTTGAGGAATATGCAACCCAGGTCAACTTGTTATTCTCCGCCCCGCTGGGCTGCAAATCTTTCCTAGGAGGGATGTATTAGGCTTAACAAGAAAAAGGGCTTTAAGAAATAATAAATGGGATGTAATTATAAAAACTAGGCTGTAACTATAAAAAATCCAACAAACAGGTAATTAGTTAAAAAAATATTATTTTTGGATTTTGAAAATTTTAATTTCATTAATTGTTGCGCGCGCAATATTTCTTTGGATTTTTATCTAATACAAATTTATTCTGAAATTATATTTAATTTGACTCGAAATTTTAGGATAAAAATATTTCGGATCCCATCAAAATGTGGCAATTTTTGTTGAATTCTGTTTTGAGCGGTTTGTTGAAATTATTAATCGTTGTCCTAGCTAGAAAATGGGCTGTAATTTTAACAAACTATAAATGGGTTGTAGTAAATTCCATTAGAATTCAAAAATGGGTTCTACATTATTACAAATCGCAAATGGGCTATATGTTCTCTGCCACACACTTGTGGTCCTACTAAGTTGACGCGTACGCAAGGCTTTGTCAACTTATAGTCAACACACGATTCTAGCAGCAGTGGCCGTTGGATGTCCATCCAACGGATGTCGTGCTTCTTCAATCTCGGATATTCTTGCTTCAGTCGCCCAAATCACCGCCGGCGGTACCGCCTGCTACCGCCTCCCGTAGCCGACTGTGCTGCCGCGCAGGCCTCACCGGCCCACCCTACTCCCATTGCCGTCCAGACCATTCCTCTACTCACCAACACCTCCTGTTATTCTCGGGCGATGGCAGCCTCACACCGCAGCCAAACCAGTGAACCCTCGTACTCCCCTCCGCGTGGGCATCCACCTGCCTCGTCTTCCCTGGCTCCGTGTCGTTCCCTTCCTAGGCCTCGCCGTCGTCCACCGCTTGGGTATTGTCCGTGCGGCGTGGTCAATGAACGAAAGCCATCACAAGAGGACTCTACGCGCTGAGGCTGATAGATTGACCCACCAGCTACATCTTCGCACGCAAGGAAGTGCATCCATATTACGAAAAAAAATGATTCTTCCCCCTGACAGCTGGGACCCACCAGCTATATCTTTGCACGCAAGGAAGTGCGTCCTTATCCTCCCTCACAGCTGGGACCAACCCGGTCGAAGCGTTCATAGCGTTTTCTGTCTGGTCACGAACGTGTACGTACATACTGGTCGATCGGTCTCTCTGCAATGATGAACCTTGGACGAGCAAGCAGTGGCACGTGTAGTAGTAGAGCCCCCGACATATGCACGAGTAGCAGTGCAGGCAGTCCCTTCTAAACTGTGTACACGTATGTACAGCCACCTGCCAAAAAATATGGCCACGTACGTACATACGGGCGGGGACTCGAACACCTAGCTACTCGCGCATACGTACGGCCAGGGCACGTGTACATAGAGAGGAAACGGATGGCAGCAACGTCGTCCTATTCATCGGAAGCCAACCGGCTGGGTCGGAACAGAGAAACTACGTCGTGATCATTGGGAGGCAACAGAATGTGTCGTGTTCATTGGGAACGAACCAGCTTGGATGGAACAACCGAAACAGGGTCCGGCGTACTGCAGTACGGAGGAAACGGCCTTCTGTTCGACCGGCTACGGTCAAAACGGGGTCCTATTCATCGGGAGGGGTGTGGCATACCACAAAACAGGACTCCACGGGCTACTGTTCATGCAGCATTGACTTCCTCCAGCCTCCACCTGCTACTATTCATCCACCGTCGACTTCCTCCTGCCTCCACCAGGTATTGTTTATCCACAGGCTACTATTCATCCAGCCTCCACCGGCTACTGTTCAACCAGCCCTCCACGGGGTCCTGTTCATCCAGCCTCCACCGGCTACTATTCAACCAGCCCTCCACGGGGTCATGTTCATACACCCCCAACCAGCTCGAGTGTGGCGGCCTCCTTGGGGTCCTGTTCATCCAGCGGCAACGGCCTACTACTACCACAGCGTCCTGTTCATCGAACCCCCACCAGGAACTGTTCATCCAACCCCAACAATGGTCACTGTTTATCAAGAGGCAGCTGGTTCGATCGGCTTCAGTTAGCAGCACTAGCGAAGGAATCGCTCGGGTTCAGTTAATAGCCAAGGGATCAATTGCCTGGGTTCAGTAACATAGCTAGTGCAATCGCTCGGGTTCAGTAAGCGAATGCCTCACTCGGGTTCAGTTAGAGCCTAACGCCTCGCACACACGTGCGTACGTGTATGAGAGAAACACACAAACCTCCATGCATCATTCGGCCCCGACCACCCACCGTAACCGGGAACTCCCCAAAATTTTCCTCGCCCTTGCTTCTACCATGATTTTTTCCGTCATGGACGGCCCAAAGAATGTCATGCAGGTGCGTCCCCGGCCCGCCTAGGATGAAAAACCCATTTTCTGTCATGATTTTTTGTCATAGAAGTAGGAGCCCGCCACATCTATGATGATACGTGGTTTTATCACAATTATCGTCATAGAAGTGTCATAAGCATGACAGAAAAAAAATTGTTCGGCCAAAATGTCATAGAACTAGCTAGGCAGAGAAGTGTTTAGTGAGGTCATTTTGCAATGTTTGTGCTATGCATGAGAGAGAGAGAGGAGGGGTGGGGGCTTACAGAGGATGGCTCCGATGGTGGCAAGGGCGGCTCCGGTGGAGTTGATGAGGCCGCACGGCTCCGGTTGCGTTGGGGGCTGCTCCGGTGGCGTCGACGGCACGCGGCTCTGGTGGCTCCTGGGGCGTCGACGTCGGCAGGAGACGGCGGCGAAGTGGGGTGACGGCGAAGTGGGGAGACGGCGGCGAAGTGGGTGAGGGATTTGGGGGAGAAGTGGTGGCCGCGGGGAAAGAAACCGCGCGGGGGTTAACTCAAACGTAGCGGTAGCGCTGGTAGGCAAAAAGCGCTATAGCTAAGTTAGCTATAGTGCTTGTTGCAAAATGCGCTACTGCTATAGCTATTTATTTTCCTTTTTCTTTTCTTTTTTCCTTTTCCCTTTCTATAGCGGGGGTCTACAAAACGCGCTGCTGCTATATTATCTATAGCGCCTGTTCTGAACAGACGCTACTGCTATGCCTTTCTCCTTTATTTTTCTTTTTCTTTACATTTTCTTTTTTCCTTTCTCCTTTTTCTATTTCTTTGATTTTCATTTACTTTTCTATTTGTTTTTCATTTTATTTTCTTTTCATTAGCAGTAACGCTTTTCCTAGAAAACACGCTGCTACAATATTATTAGCGGTAGCGCGGTTTGCCCAAGACCGCTACTACTATTCGTAGCCTACCAGCTTAGTAGTGGGAATTTTAGTAGTAGCGCTTTTCCCAGAAGAAGCGCTACTGCTACACCCGTATCTGTAGCGCAGTTCATATGCATGCGCTACGGGTAAGTAGCAGTAGCACTTTGTTTTAACACGTGCTACTGGTAAGATTCTGTGTATAAGGTTTTCCCTAGTAGTGTATGGCCAAATAGGGTTTGAATTTGAATTTAAAACAATTCAAATTATAAATTATCAAAAGTTTGCAAAGATAGTTTCTCTGGATAGATGTAATCAAGACGAACAAATTGCTGCTGGTTTCATCCAATTTGGACTTACTGTTAAAAAGATGTGGTTAATGTAAGTTGAGGGACCATTCTCCTAATTCTAGGGACTAAACAGTGAGGAAAATTATAGCGAACAAGTCCCTGGCCACGTGTCGGCCTGTGACTGACTGAAAACTATCCGCTGCGGGACTTATAGGGTGAACGGCTGGCATTTAACTAAAACAGTACGCGTCCAATAAAAACAAAAAAATTGGTCTATTTAAAATAAACAACGGTTAGCCGCGTACCGGTTCAAATCTAAAAAAAGAACCTAGACTAAAAGAAAAAAACAGGGCGGTGGCTCACAGCGGGCATCGGTGGCTAGCAGAGCCTCGACGTTGGTAGGGCGGCGGCCTGTGGCGGTCTTCGGCGACGGTGAAGGCGACGGGGAGGTCGGGCGCGTCGAGGGAGTCACGGCGGAGGTGGCAGCTCGCGTTGGGGATGCCTGAGTCGAGCTAGGGTGTCTGGCTTGCGGCATCTCCGGCGGTACCTAGGCGATGAACGGATGTCAAATAGATGCGCACGGAGTAGGGGATTCACAAGGTGGGGTTTGGAGGGTCTGGGTGTGCTCACCGGCGACGTATTTCACCGGCGAAGAGCTCGGCTCCAGCGAGATTCAAATGGATGGTGTGGCGTGTGCGAGCGGCGTGGGGCGAAGCGGGTAGGCGCGATGGAGAGAGGGGGCTCCGGGGTTTTTATAGGCGCGGGCAGGGCGTGCGGGTGCCGCGGATAAGGCCTCATACGTCAGGGATTTGCCCGGCGGGTGCGGGAGCGCGGCGAGACAAGTTTATCCCGAACAGGAGGCGCGGGAGATTGGGGAAGAAGGGCGGGCCCTACTGGTCAGTGGTGGTGGCGGGCGAGCGAGAGAGAGGCAAGGGGCAGGCGAGCGACGTGAAGGGAATCGGGCGCGTGGCTGGGCCTTCGGCCGTTTCTGCCGAGCAGGCCGGCAGCTATGTGCTCGCGCGCGTGTGTGTGAGTGTGCGTGTGTTTTTCTTTTTTTACCAGAAAACACTTGAGGTCCAAAACAATACCAAATAAATTAAAAAAATATCACAAAAATTCCTAAAATCATTACTAATAACACAGAGCATAATGAACATTAATTCTTGCATAGAAACTTTTGAAAATATTTTCCTAATGCAATTAATGCAGTTTTGCCAATAAAATAAATACCAAATAAACTTGAGCCACTCCAAATAATATTATAATAATTTTTTCAGCTCTATTATATTTGAGGAAGTCATTTTATCCTCTCTTTTTTAGAAGAAAATAGTTTGCATAAAACTCAGTAGATCAATATGCAATGAATTCAAGAAAGAGCGATGCAAATGAGTTCAAATATTTTTCAAATACCTTTCTATTGGTTTCAAAATACATTTCCATATTTTCTTTCTGGTATTTGAAGGAGTCATATTTCCTTCTCTCTTTATTTTATTTGAATAAATGGAAATTATTTTGAAAGTCCAAATGGAAAACTCTTCAAAAGTGCTCCTCGTCACTTCCCACTCTATTTCATATATTTTGAAGAAGTCCTGTTATCTTCTCTCATGCAAATGCTTGAGTGGCATAAAGTTTCTGAGTTGGACTATTTTTCAAATGGAATTCAATTTTTTCTTCATACCCCCTTTTTATTCCATTAAATGGAAGAAGTCATATTATCCTCACTCTAGGGTTTTGTGATGAAATGAATTTGAATTCATGGGGATCAAAATGCAAGATGAAAGTTTTGGGAAAGTCCTTTTATTCCCTCTCATTCAACTTTCTAAAAGTTTCAATTTCCACTCAATTTCACACAATCAATCACACAACAATCAAATAAATAATCATTATTATTTATTTAATATAACCTTCCACAATTTATAATTTTGGGATGTTACATTCAAATATATTAGAACTATTGACAGATTGCAGTAGCGAAAGTATAATCCCCATGCCTTGTTTTCAAGCATTGATATACCGTTTTGCTCGTTGTTTGCTACTTGTTACCTTGTTGTTTTTATTATATCAGATTACAAAAACCTATATCCATTATCCATACTGCAATTGAATCACCATCTCTTTGCCGAACTAGTGCACCTATACAATTTACCATTTTATTGGTTGTGTTGGGGACACAAGAGATTCTTTGTATTTGATTGCTGGGTTGTTTGAGAGAGTCCATATTCGTCCTATACCTACCACACATTGATAAACCTTTGGTCATCCACTTGAGGGAAATTTGCTGTTGTCCTACAAAACTCTGCGCTTGGAGGCCGAGCTGAGTCTACAAGAATAAATTTGTGTAGTAGACATCACCGTGTCTCGTCCAAGGCCGACGCCTAGTGCAGCTACTCCGGTGCCCCCTACGACCACTGCTCCAGCGAGGGCAGAGGCCGCAGTAGGCAATAAGCATAGCGGCCACCAAGTGCTCGATGAAATGCATATAAGGTAAAAAAATCCTCGGTCGCGGTGATTGTTTTTAGACGCTTGGTGATTGTTTATAGTCGATGGTGATGGTGTTGCTTCGTTTCCTTGGCGTAGTGCAGAGATGAACATGGCCGAGTTCTTAGCATCCTTGGAGTCCTCGGCCATGATAGGACTTGATGAGCTCAACTACAGCTCCATTTGGCATCATTCGTATGCGGCCCAAGACATGTGATGGGGGAACATTGCACGAAAATCAAAAAAATTCCTACGAAACACCCAATATATAATCTAGGAGATGCATAGTAATGAGAGGGGAGTGAGTCTATGTACCCTTGTAGACCGAAAGTGGAAGCATATAAAACGCGGTTGGTGTAGTCATACTCTTCGCGATCCACCCATGATCCAACTGATCTAGTGCCGAACAGACGACACCTCTGAGTTTAGCACACGTGCAGCTCGGTGATGTCTCCTCCTTCTTGCTCCAGCAAGCAAAGGCGGAGAAGTAGATGGGATCACAACCAGCATAACAGTGTGGTGGTGATGGTGGTGGTGGAGTGCCGAGAGGGCTTTGCCAAGCAATACCAGGACAAGGAGGTGGGAGAGACGGGGAGCGGATGCGCCAGGGAGAGAGGTGAGGCTTCCCTCCCGCACCCCCACTATATATAGGGGCAAGGGGGAGGGGAGCTGGCCCTAGCCCCTCCTCCAAGGGAGGGGGCGACTCCCAAGAGGGGAGTCCTTGCCCCCAATGGCAAGTAGGGCGCCCTCCCCACTTAGGGCTTCCCCCTAGCTGGATGGGCCCAAGGGGGGATGGTATGCCTAGTCCAACTATGCTAGGGCGCCTCCCCTCAGCCCATGCTGTCCTTCAGGAGTGGTGGCACCCAATGGTGGTCCCCCGGGACCCTTCGGTGACCCTGGTTTGATGCCGGCATACCCTCAAACTTTTTTGGTATCCTAAAAATAACTTCCCATATATAAATCTTGAACTCCGGACCATTCCGGAACTCCTCGTGACATCTGGGATCTCATCCAGGACTCCGAACAATCTTTGGTCACAAATGCACATATCCCAATACTACTCTAGCGCCATCAAACGTTAAGCGTGCGACCCTACGGGTTTGAGAATCATGGAGAAATGACCGAGACACCTTTCTAGTCAATAACCAATAGCGGGACCAGGATGCCCATATTGGTTCCCACATATTCCACGAAGATCATTATCGGTTGAACCATGATGTCAAGGATTCAGTCAATTCCATATGCAATTGTCTTTGTCCGGTGATATGTTACTTGCGTGTGATTCAATCGTCGGTATCTCCATACCTAGTTCAATCTCGTTACCGGCTAGTCTCTTTACTTGTTCCGTAATACAAGATCTCGTGACTAAACTCATTAGTCACATGAAGCTTCTTGTGATGTTGTATTATCGAGACACTAGTGCAGAAAAGCCTAGCTATGGCGTCCCAAAATTACCATTGCTAGCGTAGGTCTCCAACGCCACCAATATGGCGCTAGTGAATTTTTTCACTGGTGGCGTTGGCGCAAATGTCAGCAGTATGGTGAATACTGATGCCATGCCACGTGTCCAATGCCAGCAATATGTTCGTATTAACTGTGGTGTTAACCAACAATTAAAAAAAATTGCTAATAAAAAATATACCCAACAATTTAAACCTAGTATATATGCAGCCATTCAAACTTACTTAGATCTACGCAAAAGGTTAGTATTTCTAGTGATAACACCACAAACATCACAATACTAGCTAGTGGCAAAAGTGATCAACTTCGATCACAATATCTCCAAACTCCCTACATATGCATTACATCTCTCTCCGAAGAATTAACTTCATCTCACGTAACTTGTTCCTATTGCTCTGCCCCTCCTTTTTGTAATGGACTTTCACCATATTTAGTTGCATTCTCTCGTCATTTAGGTGTTGTATGCCCTTCTTCAGCTCATCCATCTCGGAGACCAGTTTATCCTTCTGGTCGTTAACCATCACTGTCTTATCATAGAAATCTGAATTCTCATCGATAATCTGATCCCTCTCATTCCGTAGGGAGTCATTCAACTCCCTAAGGGCCATCACTGTACTCTCATGTGACGCGATAAGCTTGCGGTTGAGCATGTCCACGTCACATGGCTGCTGCTCGACGGGTGCTAGAGATGGTTGTGTTTGCAATGCTCATGGATGTTTTTGTAATCTTACCTTGTTGGTGCTCCCTTCGCCTTTGTTGACTTCGCCATACGCCGCGAAGTTGCTCGAGGACTGGTAGTGGCTGTTCCAGGTACTCATGGCTACAACTACAAAATAATAACAAGTTAGGATCAGATTATTAACACATGGCAGTTTGTGCACAAGCAAATTTATTTAAAGATGATGACATATGCATAACTAGCTTTGGACAACAGGAAAATAGCACTACGGATATCTTCACATAATCATATAGATGAAGAGTAGTATCTACACAAGTAACATTGGACATTGGATGAAGTGTAGTATCTACACAAATCACATTGGACAGCCTGGTTGCTACAATTCAGTGTTCATTTGTATATGAACAAATATCTATAAGAAATCATGATGCTTACTTCACTTTATTTCTCCTACATAATTGTTTTGTCAGCCTTTCTATAAGAAATCATTGAACAACCTTTATTGCCATAGCATAATTGTTTTGTCAACTACCTTTATTGGCATAGGATAATTATTTTGTCAACTACCTTTATTGGCATACCATTATTTCTCCTATATAGCAAATTTCTATAAGGAATCATTGAACAACCTTTATTAGCATAGCATAATTGTTTTGTCAACTACACTAAAATTGTCAAGTACACTAACCTCGCATAGCATAATTTTTAAAGATGATGACAACATATATGCATAACTAGCTTTGGATAACATCAAAATAGCACTAGCTCATATAGAAAATAACACTAAAGTTTTGTCACTCTTTTGGTATTTAATGAACTAAGTTAATTCGCTGCAACTACCGGTCTTCGTTCATTGTAGGAGAACTAGCATCTAATGAACTAAGTTAATTGTGTATCAACCGAAAATGCTAACAAATTATCCACATGTGTATCAACTAAAAATGCCAACAATGTGGCACCGATTTAGCACTGACTTGGATGCACTAGAGCAAAGACATTTCTAAAAAATGCCCAAAGCAAACACATTTCATCAAGAACATAGATGATCACAATAACAATATTGTAGTGCCCAGAACAACACCACCACACATTTCTAAAATTATCTTGCACTGCCAAACTAACACATTGTAGTTTCTAATTCAATTTGGGCTACACACTCGAATTCAATTTTTCTTACCCATTCTAATTCTATTTGGCTTACTGAATTCACTGTCAAACTGAAACCCTAGCGATGCAAATCAAATCAGAGGGGATGAACTCACCGATGATTTTGTAGAAAGCAAAAGAAGGTGGAGCGGATGAACTAACTGATGATTTATAGTTAATGTTGTGGATGGGATGAAGGTGGAGGGTGATGAACCCTAGCTGTTGGTCATTTCCGCTGCCATCGTCGCTGAAACCCTAGTGATGTAAATCAAAAAAATCAAATCAAATCGGAGGGCAACGAGCGGCGAGAGAGGGAGATTAGTTGTTACCTCACCACCGGAATCAGAGCGGCGACGTCGACAGAAGAAAGGGGAACGAGAGAGAGAGAGAACGCGCACGGGGAAGAGAGAGAGGGAGTGGTGCATGGTGGTTGTTGCCCCCTTGATTTTGACCCCCACTGTCTCTTAATAATTTTTGGGCTTGGCCCAATATGCAAAAAAGTAAATTTAGCCCACACATAAAAATTACTTACTTTAATAAAAGCAATACAATATTTCTATTTTACTAAAAACAAATAAAAGACTCAAAGTAATAATACTAAATATTTTTTTTTAAATATCAGAATTTCCAATTAAAATAATATATTTTTTTTTAAAATAAAATACATTATAATATAAAAATGATCACCACCTACCAAAAAATGATAAGTAAAATTGAAGTCTCAAAACTAATATAATATTTTCACATTGACAAAATAATATTATTAAACACATTTTAATTAATTAAGAATAAATAGTTATAAATAAAAGTATTCCAAAAATAAATTTGAAGTCTCAAACTATATATTTTGAAAACTATCAGTATTTCCATTTAAAATAATATAAATTTAATAGAAGTAAATTCCAATATAATATAAAAATGATCACCACCTAAAAAATAGAAAGGAAAAAAATTGAAGTCTCAAAATATAATATAAGAATGTTCACATTCACAAAATAATGATGTTGTAGTTCCATGTTAATCAATTAAGAATAAAGAATTATAAATAAAAGTAATTCCAAACATTAAACCTCACGTCATATAGTGCTAATGTGGCAACCCATGGCACACCACAACTAAACATAATAGTGTTGGTGTTCCATGTTATACCATGCCAGTACTATATTACGCATTCTACAAACATTACTAGGGAAAACCTTATACACAGAAGCTTAGCAGTAGCGCTGGCTAAAAGGAGGCGCTACTGCTACTTAGCAGCAGCGCGTGGCCACAACAGGTGCTCCTGCTATACATGTAGCAGTAGTGCGGCAAGAATAAAACGCGCTACTACTAAAATTGCCCCACCATTGCCGCCAGGATAGGTTTAGTAGTAGCGCCCTTCCAACAACCGCGCTACTGCTAATGAAATAGCAGTAGCGCATTTTTTGGGTAGGGCGCTACTGCTAAGTTTGAACTGGCCCCATGGCGGGCCCCACTTAATAGTAGTGCGTCTCCCTGGAGCGTGCTACTGCTACATATTTAGCAGCAGCTCATTTTATACCCCCGCGCTACTGCTAAAACGCAGCCACCACCTTTTCCCTCCCCCTCCCCCGTCCTGTCTTCCTTCACTTTCCCCTAGCTCCCACCTCCTCTCTCCCTCACTTTGCTTCTTCCTCACTACTTCTCCCCCCCCCCCGCATTACTCTCTTTCTTCTACCTCTCTTTCTTCTCTTTATTGATAATAGCAAAACTACACCACCTCCATTAATGCATCTCCTTTCTCTTTTTCCTCCTCCTCCACTAGTTAAACTCATCTCCTTCCCCAACTAGCTAGGTAGATCTAGCATTTAAATGAAGTGACATATGTACCTCCCAAACTAGATCTAGCCATGTGAAGAAGTAAGCTTTGTCCACTTTTGATCATTCCCTAGGTGTGTGGCGACACCGATCGTCATCATCATCACTATGCTCGATCTCGAGATAGGTGATTCAAAATTTGTGCTTTTGCAAGAATGGAAATATGTGTATGTGTGCGATATGACATAATCGGGCGATATGATGCAAATACTGTGTGGTGGCAAGAGTTGCCGCCGAATTGTGCTTGAGTTGCCTATGTTTTGCCGAAATGTCGATTTATTTCCGTTTCGGTGAATTCCGGGTAAACTCTATATGTCCTATTTTTTTGGAAGGTCATGCCAAATTTTTTTATGACTTTGATGCATGCATGCATTTTTATAATCAATTTGTTTATTATTATCGCACATGCGTTCATGATGGTCAGTGGAACGATGGTGGAAAGGTGGTTGCGGTTGGCGGTGCAGGACATGAATGAAAATAACCGGACAGAGATTTTATGTCCATATCGAAGATGCAAAGGAGGAGTTTAGCTCGACCCCTATGAGGATGGTCGTTTGATGGCGCACCTGCTCATGACTGGTTTCATAGATGGCTATACTCGGTGGATAATTGAAGATGATGATGATGAGGAGGACGCCGACGGGGCAGGCAATGACGACACGGGGCAAGATGAAGAGATGACCGATAATGGCGGCGGAGAAGGCGTCGGACATGGCAGCGGAGAAGAGACCGGTGGACATGGCGGCAGAGAAGAGGTCGGACATGGCGGCGGAGAAAATGTGGACACGCCGCAGACTTCGTCGCTACTAAGTTCAATAGTGCGGGACCCTCATGTTCGAGAACTGCTTCTCAAGGAGACGAGTACTGACAGAGCTGCTTCTAGAGAGGAGGTCAAGCTGGAGCAACTGGTGCTAGACTCGAACACTCCATTGTATGAAGGTTGCGACCCCGAGGTGACCCACTTGAGTTTCACGCTCGAAATTTTGAAGACGAAGGCTGAAAACAAATGGATCGACACTAGCCTCGATGAGCTTCTCAAGTACCTAAAGGATGTTCTTCCCGCAGGGAATCTATGTCCTACTAGTGTGGATGAGGCCAAGAAGATTGTGTGCCCTCTTGATCTGCCGCACGTTAGATACCATGCATACATCAACGATTGCATAATTTATCTGAAGGAGCACGCGGAAAAAAACCAACTGTCTGGTGTGCAATGCTTCTCGATACAATATGGCCGGAAAGAAATCTCCCCAGAAAGTTGCATGGTACTTACCGATCACTCTCCGTCTGCAATGTTATTTTGTAGATCCCAAGGAAGCAAAGCTCATGCGTTGGCACACAGAGAGGACAAAGCCTGATGATGGAGATGATCCGAAGCTGAGACACCTCGCGGATTCAAGCTAGTGGAGAGCGTTCAACGGTGAATATCGGTATTTTGCATGTGATGTAAGGAACATCGTGCTTGGCGCGTGTACCAATGGCATGAATCCGTTTGGCTACCAAATCACCAACCATAGCACATGGCATGTGTTTGTATGGATGTACAACATCCCCCCCCCTTGGTGTGCATGAAGTCGAAGTACATACACATGAGCATGCTGATTCAAGGGCCGAAACAACCGGGAAATAATATTAATCTGTATCTGGGGATACTTCAAGAGGAGTTAGACACGTTATGGAAAACACCGGCCAAGACATGGGACGCCAGTAAAGGCGATTATTTATATATGAGAGCCGCGCTGATCACGACGGTGCATGACTATCTTGGTTACGGATATGTCACAGGCCAGGTGTGCCACGGATATTGCGGATGCACATGGTGCATGGATGATACAGTGTCTCAGCAGCTACCGTCAACGAAAAAAGGCGGGTATGGGAAAATCGTGTACATGGGGCATCGAAGATGGCTCGAGAAGGACGACCCGTGGAGAAACCGTGGAGATCTATTCAATGGTGAGGCTGAGCATCGAGGACCTCCACGTAAGCGGAGCGGTGGCAAAATCGATGAGCTGTTGAAAAACTGGGAACAGTGCCCTGCGTCGGGAAAGACGATGAAAAAGGCACCGGATCCGCTGTTGAAGGTATGGAAGACAAGGTCTGTTTTCTAGGACTTGGAGTACTGGCACAAACTCGACATGCCTCATTGCCTTGATCAAATGCATATATGTAAGAATGTCCTTGAGAGCTTGCTTGCGACACTGATGAACATTCCGGATAAGACCAAGGATGGGCCGAAGGCAAGAAGAGACTTGCAAGATTTGAATATCAGGGTAGATCTACACATGCCGCCCCGTAAAAAGTCAAAGGAGATAGAGACGGAGACGGAGGCACAGGAGAAGAAGGGCAAAAAAGTGAAGGAAGGGGATTATTGCCCCCCTTCTTGCTTCACCTTAAGTCTGGCTGAGATTGATCAATTCTTCAAGTGCCTTACCGGAATCAAAGTTAGTTCCGGTTACTCTGGGAAGATAAGCAGATTTCTAGACATGAAGAAGAAAAGGTTCAGCGGGATGAAGTCCCATGACTGTCATGTGATGATGACGCAGATACTACCTATTGCCCTTAGAGGGATAATGGACAAGCACGTCCGTGACACGCTTATTGGTCTCTGCAACTTTTTTAACATCACCTCTCGAAAGTCGATCAGTGTGAAGCAGCTCATAAGGCTACAGGAAGAGATCCTTGTGATACTAAATGAGCTTGAGACGTACTTCCCGCCCGCGTTCTTTGACGTCATGGTGCATCTGTGTGTCCATATTGTGGACGACATAATAGACCTCAGGCCGTCATTCTGCACAACATAATGCCGTTCGAGAGGATGAATGGGTCATCAAAGGATTCGTTCGTAACATGTCCTGTCCGGATGGAAGCAACGTCCAGGGATATCTAACACAAGAGTGCATCTCTTTCTGCGAGAATTATCTATATGGCGGATACCGGCCCGATGTTGGTTTGCCCGTTAAGAAGCACCTTGGGAGGCTCGAAGGAGAAGATCACTCCAACGGTCACAGGGAACTACATGTGGGTTACTCGGATCGACGCAACAACTTTGACATAGCAAACTTAGTAGTGCTACATCACCTAGACGAGGTAGATCCTTTCATGACACTGCACAAAGAAACCATCGCAAAGAAGTATCGTGACCATGGGCTATGCAGGACGGACACCAAAGTTACTAGAGAGCACAACTCCACTTTCCTGCATTGGTTCAAACAGCATATTCTTGCTAATCCCCCGGAAGAGGGCTCTAAGGACGGATTGCTCATATACGCCTTAGCACATGGCCCCGCGGCCAACCTCACGACCTATCAGGCAGACGATATCAACGGATACACGTTCTACACGAAGGACAAAGATATGAACAGTGATTTTCTGAACTTAGGGGTGATGATGGAATGCATGACCGGCGACAACGACGCAACTGAGAGATTCTACGGAAGGGTCGAGGAGATCTGGGAGCTTGACTACTCTGGACTGCACAGCGCGATGATGTTTCATGTCAGATGGGCTAAGAATGTCGAAAGAGAAATCCGGTATTTCACTACCATGACTATACCCGACGCCAAGAGCGCTACCGTGAACGCCATCGCAAAAAACAAGCCATGGGTACATGCTAAGCACATGACATAATGCTTCTTCATAACCGACCCGAGCAATCCCAGCCATGTTGTCGTGAGGAGAGGCAAAAGGAACATCATTGGAATGGATGGAGTCACCAACGAGGAAGACTACGACCAGTACGGCAACCCGATGAGGGAAGATGCGATGACGATGAAGTATACGTCAGAAGAAGAATCAATACTACATTACCTAAGAAAGATCGTAATCCATGGAAAAGGAAAAGTCACAATGAGGGGCTCAATTATTCGTCAAGGAACAAGAAGGGAAAGAAGCTCACTCAAAAACGGAAACGTCGACGCTGAGAAACCATTATGGGTCAAATGATGCAATATATATGTTCCTATTTTGTATGCACACTTAACCGTTATGGGTCAAATGATGTAATATATATGTTCCTATTTTGTATGCACACTTAACCGTTATGGGTCAAATGATGCAATATATATGGCCTTAGTTATATACATTGTATCACCTTCCCTTCGTTCCGGCTCTCGGAAAAAAAGGAAAAGAAACGAAAAGAAATAAAGCAAAAAAGAAAAGAAAAGAAAGAAAGCAAAAAAGAAAAGGAAAAGAAAAGAAAAGAAAGAAAGCAAAAAAGAAAAGGAAAAGAAAAGAAAAGAAAGAAAGCAAAAAAGAAAAAGCAAAGGAAAGGAAAAGAAAATAGAAGAAACAAAATGGAAAAGAAAAGAAAAAAAAGAAAGCAAAAAAGAAAAGGAAAAGAAAAGAAAAAGAAAAAGAAAAAATGAAAACAATAGCAGGAGCGCTGGTTGAAGAAAAGCGCTATAGCTATGTTATATAGCAGTAGCGCTGTCCCAGAAACACGCTATAGCTACTTCATATAGCTGTAGCGCAGTTCCGCGTTTTCTAGAACAACGCTACTGCTATTTTGACATAACCCCCCGCGCGGGCTTCCCTCCTCTGCTTCCTCCCCCAATTCCCCCACTCTCTTCTCCCCCTCGTCGTCGCCGCCGGATCCCCAGCCCTCGCCCTCGCCAGAGCTCGAGCGCCGACGCCGACCACGACGTCGCACCGCGTTTTCTAGAACAACGCTACTGCTATTTTGACATAACCCCCCGCGCGGGCTTCCCTCCTCTTCTTCCTCCCCCAATTACCCCACTCTCTTCTCCCCCTCGTCGTCGCCGCCGGATCCCCAGCCCTCGCCCTCGCCGGAGCTCGAGCGCCGACGCCGACCACGACGTCGCACGCCTCCCTCGCCGTCGCCCGGCCCCGTCCGCGACGCCGCGCGCCTCCTCCCTCGCGTCGCACCCCCCCCTCGGCCGCCCGACCCTGACCCCGACGCCGCCACAACCTCCTCCCTCCCTACCTCAGCTGTCGTCACGCCTGCCTCGCTGCCGTCGTTGGGCCTGCCTCCTTGCCCCTGCACCCTCTGTAAGCCCCTCACCGCTTCTAGGGTGGTCTGTTTGTTTTTAGTTAGGGCGTAGGTTAATTAGGTTAGTTTTTAGTTAGGCAGTAGGTTAATTAGGTACTTGTGGTTAATTTACTTAGGTGAATACTTTGCAAGAGGGCAGTAGGTTAGTTTAGTTATATTTTGCGGTGATGAATTTAGTTATTAACCCTAGCTCGGTTTTAGTATGAAACCTAGGTTTTAGTATGAACCCTAGGACTAGTATAAACCCTATGTAGCTAGGTTTGGTATAAACCCTAGGTAGCTATTTTGATATATATGAATTTAGCTAGGTATAAAATTAGGATAGAAATTTTATTGGTATTTAGCTAGGTATCAAATTTGGAAAGAAATATTATTCTAGGAATTTTTATTGGTATTTAAAGAAAAAAACAGAATTGTTGCTATTTGAGTTTTTTTAGTTAAATTATTGTGGCTATATGAACCCTATATGATATGTGGACATGTGATATGTGGACATGTGATTCAAACAGGGCCGTGGTGGAACAACCCCCACAGCTAGCTTATATTTGAAGTGGACATGTGATATGTGGACATGTGATTTGGACATGTGATATTTGGAAAATGATGGTTATGTGCAGGGTAAATGATCCGAGTGGCCTATGTTTTGCCGGAATGTTAATTCATTTCTGTTCCGGTGAATTCAGGCGCCGATATGTCCACTTTATTAAAGGTCATGCTGAAATTTCTCGTGAATTTTGGCATGACTGTGCTAGAAAGTAGGCATATCGAGTGCTGGGATTTGCTGGGAAACGGCTTTCCGGCAAACCATAGACCTTTTTTTATGTCATTTCTCATTTTATTATAGTTTAAGAATAAACGAGGGACTTAATCGTATGGAACCATGTCGAACAATGAAGAAACCAGGCCTTCTGACCACGGTGCAGACGAGATGGATTATGGAGTGAACATAACTACCTCGACTATTTGGCTGCTAAGCACAGTCAAGGTTTGCAGGGCGGGCTCGGTGATGGTACTGACGCCGACATTGACACGATGGCGCCGGCACCGATGGCGGCACCGAGACGGCGGGGAAGGTACCGGCGCCGAAGCCGCCAACGAGCAGAAGAGAAGCAGAGGATATGAAAACCTAACAAACTCGGCATCAGAAGAATGCTCATCACAAAGATGGCCCATGGCAAGTTTGAGCCATTACAGCCGGATGAACCTCGCAAGTGCTACGGGAACCAACTGGGATGAATCCTAAGGGAAACGCGAGCATCAACGATGATGGCTTAAGGGGTAAAGAACATTTGAGCAGTGCTCCTACCGAAGTGCATAAGAGATTCCAGTTCCCCGACCGGGATGACAACATAGAATTCCCGTGGGATGATCCGAAGATGAAAAAAGATACAATCATGCCATGGGCATGTTCAGCAATGATTGGCCTCCTGGAAAGGAAGGGTGAAATGAGCTATTGAGGCTGATGAACCCTCTCCAAGATTCGGGAGGAAAATCCGACACTTACGGAAGTGGAGTTCCAAAGTTCAAGGACACTTGCGCTACCGAGGACGCCAAGGCTAGGCTCAGAACTCCCCCACACTGGTCGTCCTTAATCCTTATTTTAGGTCACACACGCCGGGAAACTCAAGCCTCCTGGGTGTCAAGCGTTTGGCTACTGGTGCACCAAAGGCCCTATCGGGCGACAAGCTGAGGACGCAGTATACGTTGTGCCAGCTCGTGGCGTCT